>JARHVA010005414.1:345000-830000 GCA_037957365.1 Torreya grandis | reverse complement strand
ACAAACTAATTCAATTAAGTAATAGAATACATCTATTACTACAACAAGAAATCCAATTAAACAATATTAAAACAAACATTTATCCATGAATAATACAACATTAAATCACGTTAAACTTGATAAGTACATATTTATGCAATCACTAACCAATAACATAAATAGAAACTAAATTAGTGAAATAATGAAATCATATAAAATGATCATAGAACACAAAATATCACAACAAATATTACTTACATAAAATAATGCATACCACAACTATCTAAGTCAAACAAGTTATCAGAAAACATGATATCCTAGTGGTGTGTGTACGTGGGTTTCCATTTTTTCACTATATCATCCCCCAATTCCTCTATCTACACCATACTATCTGATGAGGCTCTCATTCCATTATATTCTAAAGGATGGATCTATCCTACATCCACATCATAGAAATGAATGCAGTTAGCCTGAAACATAATTATATCAAAAATATAAGATTATATAACTAACAAACATGATCATAATGTACATAATATAAAAGTATAAATTTCTCATAGAAAATCAATCATGAAAATTAAGAAATACATAAATGTGCCCAAATTGATATATTACATAAATCTTAATCAAACATTAGTTAATCAACTAACAACCATAATAATCCATAGATCAAACAGGGTTTTTAGCTTAGAGAGAAATCAAGATGTGATACTAACTAGCCATAATTAGTTGCTCTTTTGTTTGGATTTGTGTTCCTCTCTTTTTATTAATTTTAAAATATTATTTATCATTATCCTTTGTTAAATAGTTCCTATAACCATGTTTTTTAATGGATTATCTAACACTATGAGGATCATATCAAAAAAACATCTATTACTTCTACTCAGTCTACATCTTTATCCAATTGGGAGTTTCTAATTTTAGTTTTATTTATTTATTTATTAAATTAGTTTAGTTTAGTTTAATTTATTACATTATATTATATCTCTATTTTTAAAATTAAAATAAATAAGAAAATGCATTCTTCTCTCTTCATATCTTTGCACCAAAAATATTATTTAGTTTCCTGACTGTTTACATTCACACAATAGATAATTTCAAATCACATAGATTTTCATTAAAAACATAATTATATATTATAAAACAAAAAAAAAAACACTTTCAACTTTAAAAACAATCAATTTTCATTTAAAAACAAGCTATTATTCATGTACAAACAAACTCACTAGCAAGTAGAAAAATATATCCAAACCTAAGAGAGCAAAATGTATTATCCTGATATTGATTTTCCTTATTTTAATAATTCTTCTTTTTTTTTTTTTAGTTTTAAAAATTATAAAATAATAATTTGAATTATCACTTTCATTTTATACAAATCATTCAAACTTAGTGTGGATTCATCTAGAAATACCAAAAACTAATTTTATCTTGAATAAGTAAAAAAAAAATTAGATTCTCGGTAGTATTGATTATTTGGATATAGATATGATTTTGTATTTACTTTAATATGATAAAATATAATTTTTCATAATATATTCATTCATCTATAATCTAAAAATACAAAAAAAAAAAAAAAAAAAAAAAAAAAACCCTTTAAGTTTTCACCTAGAAAAGCTAGACATTATTACTTGTATTGTTAGCCTAGATTTTGATTTCTAGTAATGCATTCATTTAAAAGTGAATTTAAAAATACAAAAAATAAGAATTATTTAATTCATTTAAACATATTAATTATTATTTACCTTCATACATTTAATTTCAACAATTATTTAGCTTTGTTTTCAATTAAAACATCACAAAAAAAAAAAAAAAATCAATAATGAAAGCCTTGTCTAAAATAACTACAAGCATACCAAAACCTTGATTATCATTAAAAAAAAAGTATTGCCACATAAAATTATAAAAAAACATATATTAATTTTACACATTACTATACCTAGCTTCTTGTATGATACTTCCTAAGTTTCTATCCTCCATAGAGTACGTCTTTTTCCTAGAGTTAGAACACCAAGTCTTGCTATCAACACCTAATAAAATATTAGTGTCAAGATTAGAATTGAGGTTTTCCATTATACACCTATTTATCATCTCATTTTCATTGTTCTTAGTTCCCTACAAGATAAACATTAATTTTTATATTTATAACTTCCTATAAAATCTTTATAAGCGTTCACATGCGTTGTAAATGATTTACCTGAAATAATATATTATTAAATTTTATGTGTGAAAAGATTTTTTAAAATATAATTCTTATCTTAGTCATCCCATTCTTTGTGTGACTAGTGGTATAATATCCATGTGAATAAGGAGAGTGAGATTATGTATATGAAGAAAAAGAGTAAATTTTTTGAAGTGAATAATGGAGAGAAAGAGATTGGAATAGATGGCATTTGATGTAACATTTGAAAGTAATAAATTTTATATTTTCTTACCTGAAAGCTTCACAAATCTCCTTTGTATGGATTTTTTTTCAAATTAAAATCACTTACACTTTATATCTTGAGCCATTTGATGTTGTATGACATTAAAAAACTTATTTACAAATTTATATATTGCAAATCATTTTTTTCATTGTTGAAAAAAAACTCAAGTTGTATGGATTTAAAAATAGAAATCCTTGATTTTGAATTGTACAAACCAAGTAGAGTCAAATGGAATTTTAATGTAGTATAATTCTTTGGATTTAACTTTAAAATAGTATTTTTATATCTTCTACCAATTTAAAACTCATGTATAAGCAATAATTCCACTTGTACAACCTTTGCATGAAGTTGTGTGATCAAGTAGCAATGGCATCCCAATCTAATCTAAATGTCTTTTTTTTAACTACTAGCAAGTTTTAATATCTTATAAACCATTTTTTATCAACCATATATGGAATTGTATGACATTCTATGGCATTGATAGAAGTTTGAACTTGTTTTGGGCCACATATGGCATTATTTAGTAGCATAGCATCCCCCAACAACATTAAATCCTTGGTAATGGGAATGAGAGAATGAGAAAATAATATTTTGATAAATTATAAAGTTTGATAAATTTTTATAAATACTATGGTTACATGGGGCCCACACATATTTAAAGTATCAAAAAACAATTTTATCATAAGATTTCACAGGTGTAAATAAATACATGGAAAAGTAATTTTTTTATTTTTCCATTAAAAAAACCAAGTTTAAATAGAAAATACTCTATTTCAAACTTATAAATGCTCATAAATAAATTGGTAAAGAATATTTTATAATTCACATTATAAAAATAGGTCATGATTTTAAACCTCCAAAAAAATCCTTTTTGTCATAATATTGTGGCATTCATCATTGAATAGGTTGTACATTGACACTTTTTTTGACAAATAGCTATTTTTTCTGAAGGTGGTCATGTGACTAATTGATTTATAGATTTTTGGACATTTGAGACACATCAAAAATTTTATTTATATGATTTAAAACTTAATTTTATGGTTTATTCAATAAATTTATTGAAAATGATGTATAAATGTGTTTTTTTGTTGGAACCTAACACCTTAAAAAAGAAAAGTTTCCAAATTTCATCCCAAGCCTGTGATATCTAATAACATATCATCCTTTACAGGTCCACCAATATCTTTGTGATTGAAAAAGTGTAAGTTCACACTATAGGTTGGAGGATCCATTGGAGGATAGAGGACTATTCCCCTTCTCTAGTTAGCTATTCACTCAGAGTTTGGGTCAAATGTTTAAATGGTAATTTTGGTAGCCATATTATACTTATTTCAATTCTAGTTTTGGATTTCTATCATGGGTATTCATGACATGGAATAAACATTATTGTTTTATTTCACGTCTTTCATTGTATATCTTATCATCTCTTTCCTTATAGGGATAAGATATAACATTGATAGGTCTTCAATCAATCTTCAATGGTAGTGTGAGTTGATAGGGTTTGATGTAACTAATAGTCTTGAGCAAAGGTCATCAATATTTTTTGGACATTAGGTATATGTGCCATACAAAATATAGGTTGGTTAATTAAATGATATTTTGGGTGGATCCTTATATGGATCAATGTTGTTATACATGCCTTGATCATGTTCTATTACACTACGGTATGATAATCATAGGGGTGAATAGGGTTTGATCATGTGGATTAGCCTTTTATTCCATAACTCATAGGGATACATTCTATATGGAGTGGAATCATGTTTTGTTAGTACCAAGATGTAAATTACACCAATTACAATTTCATCAAATTTTATTTGATGACTTTAGATTTATTGCTCCAGTTATTTCATCTTCTATACCCCTTTGGATCAAGGGGGAGTTTATTGGGTTTTATGATCTAAATTTTATTTATTTATTTACTTTGTTATGTTAGTAGGTTAATAATAAAGTTTTTGGTAAAAAATTTAGAAAGTTATTTTTCTTAAAAGGGTAAAACCATAAGTTAGTTGGTTTATTTATAACTTCCCATGAAATTTTTATAATATCTCAGTTATGTTATAAATTATTAACCTAAAATAATACATTATTGAATTTTGTGTGTGAAAATATTTATTATAATGTAATTATTATCTTATTCATCCCATTCCTAGAGCCATAATAATAGATCCCCAATCCAATTATCATCATCCTTCCCCAAAATAGAGGCCATTAATACAACATGAACCATGCCTATATTTTCATTCCCATACACTTTCTTCTCCTTGGGTCTAGTCTCATAATATATCATTCACATTTGTGTATGACATTTACAGTGCATAATAGACTTGATAGAGTTGATCAAATTCCATTAGTTATTCATCCTTACCATCCTCATTTTACCATTCCTAAAATTGATCAAGAGCTTTTCCTCCTCGTTATCAACAATACTGAAGAACCTTAGAGTTCTATTTTTGCTTAGTTGGATGCACTTAATGAGCAATAAGATGAAATAGAAATACTTTAAATCCATCAAAAGCATCCATTTTAACACATCATTCCAAATCCCATTCCATAAAATTATCAACCCAATCCATAGTTCCTCCCATCATTCATCCATTACATTGATTTTCTCATTCAAGCCTTGAGAAGTCAAGTGAATAGTTTAGCATGTGATATTCACATGCATATAATACCCATGTTAGATGTAGGAAGTCATGATGTGCTCAAGGAAAGTGAAAAAATAATATGGGGACTCTCGTAGCTCTAATATCATTATCAATAAATTCACTTTATTGGTCATACATGTTTTATATCATTTTATTTCTAATATGGTTTTGAGGATCTCATCAAGATCTTCTAAGTTTTGATAGATATACTTTAAAAATAGAAACAACTTTTAATTGATCTTGGTCTATTTTTTCATGTTTATTATCTTAATTAGATTAATTATTTTCATTATTATAATCATCTTCTATGATAACATATTTAACAATTTTTTTTCATTATTGACACTTTCATTAGGCATAGGAGTTGATAATTCATTGTTTTGATCCATCTTAGGTGGAAAAAGAGGAAGCTCAATCTGTTAAATAGAAAAAACACATAGTGTAGGGATAAACCTAGGTTTAATATATATTATATAATATATATGATAAGAAAATAAAATAAAAAACCTTATGAGGTTGAATCCCCAAGGTAGGATATGGTTTGCATAAAGAGACACGTACAAATGGTTTACTAAGTGTTTAACCCTAAATTGAAACGGGTGATAGGGTTAATAATATACAATTAGTTTAATAAAAAGTGTGATAAACTAATATAAAGTAGGTTAATTAATATAATAAATATATGAATAATTTTATGAATTTATATAATTGAGGGAAGGTGACAAGGCCCCAAGAATGGATGAATTTCCTCCTTTTTTCTTCCAAGCATTTTGGGACATTATTGTACATAATGAGGTTTGTTTAGTAGTGAATAAATTTTTTAAATTATGAAAAATTATTAAATAATTAACAAAACTTTTTTGGTCTTGATTCCTAATAAATATCGATCAAACTAGCTAAAGGACTTTAGACTTATCAGCCTTGTTCCACTTTCTATAAAATTTGCACCAAAGGATTGGCCTTAAGAATTCAAATGTTTCTTGATAAGTTTGATAGAATAAAAAAAAAGGTCATTTATTTTTGGAATATTATGTAATAATTATTACTCCCAAAACTATCCCCTTAGTTTCCAACTCTTTTAGATAAGGAATGATCCTCAAGGTTGACATGAATAAAGCCTATGATAGGGTCTCAAATTTTTCTTGATAAAGTAATTCAAAATTTTGGGTTCAATAGTGTGGTAAGGAACCTAATATATTCCTAAATTTCATCCCCCATGTATTTTCTGATTATTAATGGGGTTTATAAAGGTTTTTTTTAATAGGTAGAGGTCTTCACCAAGGAAACCCTCTATCTCCTTAACTATTCATTTTGATGGTTGGAACATTGATCAAAATCATCAAAACTACCACATATTCTAGAATTATCAAGGGAATTAAGGTGGCCCATAAAACTATACCATTAACCCATACAAAAATTGTGGATAATACTCTGATGATGGGATAATCCTCAGTGTCATAAGTAAAATATTTCAAGAAATTTCATGAAATCTATGAGGTAGTGTCTAGACAATGCATCAACTTCTTAAAAAGTTATTTATTATTAATCAATAGTCCAGATAATTTATATGGGAATATTTATATAATTTTAGGGTGGGTAATTAAAAATCTCCCTTCTTCCAACCTAGGTATCCCACTTTTTGAAGGTAATATGAAATTTGATTTTTGATTTTTTGAACACACTAGTTGATAGATTTTAGAAGAAATTAGTTTGATGGAAAGGGAACCTTCTCTCTCAATATGGTAAATTGAAATTACTTAAAATTTTCCTATAGACTATCCCAATCTATTTTATGTCCTTATTTTATATTTTAGGTAAAATGGTGAATCAAATAGAGTAATTATAGAAGAAATTCCTCTAGAGGGGGGTAAAAAATAGATTTAGATTTCCCCTTATCTCTTAGGAAAAAATGTGTTTACCTAAATGGAAGGGTGTTTGGGCCGTAGGAGGGTGAATTAAATGAACCAAGCTCTACTGGCTAACATAAGGATGGAGGGTGATAAAGGAAGACAACTACTAGATGAGGATTATGAAAACCAGGGATCTAAATTTTATGGAGGATTATTGTTTCCTTACTAAAGAAGGTCCTATCAATGGGTCATATTTTTGGAAATCCATATGTAAAGGAAGGGATCTACTTAAGAGAGGTCTAAAATGGAAAATAGGAAGAGGTAATAGAGTGAATTTTTGGGATGACCTATGGATTAATTAGTTTATGCTTGGATTATCTCAAGATTCATCAGGATTAAGAGGTCATTTCAAGGAGGAAATGGGTGTTGATGGAAACAAAACATGGAATTTACTACACAAATAATATTTGAATAAAAAATAATCTCTATTTCTCTAAGATTTAAACAACTAGCTTAAGAATATGTAAATCGATAGATGTCTCAAAGATGAACTTATATGGGTGGCCAATCCCAATCATCTATTCTTGATTAAATCTAGTTATATATTATTATGGGACAAAGAAGACTTGGATGAAGATTGGAATATCTTATGGATAAAAAATTTAACTCCCAAAATTAATATTTTTTATTGGTTGGTTGCCCAAAATAAAATCCTTACTATGGATAACTTAATGCAAAGGGGATTCTCAATTCCTAACAAGTGTGTTATTTGTAAGGAGGCTAAATCTTCTCAACATATGTTCCTATTATGTCCTTTTTCCTCTTCCATTTTTCAATATTTTTTCTACTTCTCTAATTCCTCTTGGGTATTTCTATAATCCATAAATGATTTGATCTATCAATGGAAGGCCCTTGGGATTACCACTCCTTGAGATTCTGGTGAGACTTACCTCTCCCTCATATTTTTTGGGGAATATGGAAATACAAAAATTCATACATCTTTAACAACATCAATCTTAGCCCCATAACCACTTTAAAGAGGATATTGGTGTCTATCAAGGAGAATTGGTTTGATTTTTCTCATTATTTTGGTGAATCCCCTCTTCACTTTTCTCAGGTTCTTCTATCATTAAATCTAGTGATCCCTGATCAAAATCAAAAGTAGATTGTTGATAGATCACTAATAAAGTGCATTTGCCCTATGATTTTATGGTACAAGCTAAATTTTTATGGAGCAGTGAAAGGGAATCATGGTCCATCAAGGTTGGGGGGTTATCAAGGATCCAATAGTAACCTCTTAGAAGCATATGTGTGACCTATAATATTTCAAACTAACCATATGAAGGAATCCATTATATCTTGGTGGGGGATTAAGCTAGCCACTAAGATGGGGTTGGAAAATCTTCTAGTGGAAGGTGATTTGTTGAATATTATCAAGTGTCTAAAGGGAACATCTCAATCTTCTTAGATGATTTATATCATAATGGAGGATGCCAAATATCTTCTAACATCATTCAAAGGCTTGTCTATTGGTCATGTCTACAAGAAAGGAAATAAGAGTGTTGATAAGATGAAAAACATAGGGGTCACATGTGTCTCCCTTAGATATTAGAAAGATGACATGGACTTACCCAATGATGTCATGCCAATTATTCAATATGATAAAACCCATTATAATGTGTGATTTAATGATTACCGTCATTGGTAAATCTAAGCTACATGGGAAAATTATCATAGTCACGTGTTTTAAAATCATGATCTTTTCATATCTAAATGTTATACACAAGTGGAAAGGCTTGTTTTTAATAGTTATTATTATAAGAAAAGGATAATTAAAGTATTTTTAGACTTGATAGCTATGTGGTTTATTCTTATAAATCACATTGAAGATAAAATGCTTAACATAGGTATCAATTGTGATAAGGTCAAACCAATTTATTACAAATAGGTCAAAAAATATCCCTATGTGTGGAAAAAATGGTGAAGGGATGTCTTTAAAACTTCATGGAAAGTATAGTTCATCATGATGTGACAATATCTCATGATTTCATTAAAGGGTGGATGGAGAGAGAAAGTAGAATGTGTGGTTAAAAAATCACCATTTCTAAGGAAATAATTAGAGAAGTCACAGGTATGGATGGTAATGGTGTCAAATATTTTAAAGATAATAAAAGGAAAGAGGATATTTTTAGCATTTTTTATAGTTTTGAAAATAAAAACCTAAGTGTTTTAGATGAAAAGGGTTTCTCTAGGTTGACTTGCCAAGAAAATGGCCTGATGTCTATTTATAGGTCATGAAATATAACCCTTGAGGGAAAGCATATTGTCATGTTTTCTATCATTTCATCTTAATTAACTAGTTTGGAGGTCATCCCATTATCATCCCTTTATTCTTTTTGAAGTCTCTTGAATTTTAGATTAATAACTTCAAGAGTAATCCATCAGCTCACATTATCCATTAGGGACTTATTCTATTAATTGTCAAAAGGGGGGAACCACTATGGAGTAAATTATTCTTAGAGGATATCTATATTGAGAGTAACCAAGAGGATTATGATAAGGTCATATTTGAGGATATTTCCTAAATGAATTAGCATATAATTGTAAATACATGAAATAAACTATGAAAATTCAGCAACATATTGAATGAAACAAACAAAATTGAATTATAATAGTAAAATTACAAAATCACTGGCATATTTGAGGGGGTAACCTCTCTTGAGAAATATAAATTCAATATAATTAGTGGATACCTTCATACTATACTAAGCTCATATTTAATGTAATCTATCACTAAATAACTACTACTCATGAATGTGGGATTAATAACTACTATTACACTATTACATTCTATTGATATAATGAGCTTGACTTACAAAGCATATGTGACCATAGCCTTTTATTAAATAAACAAACTACAAATAAATGTTAGGATGAAGGGTTCTAACATCATCAAGTAATTTTCAAAACCATAAGAGGTGAAGCTAGAGGGGTTAGGTGAAGAAAATGCTTTGGGGGATTTTCATCTTGGAGATAGTCAAAAGGGTATCCCTATCTATGTTAACCTTATTTATAACTTTTGTTGTTTTTCTTTTAAATTTAATCTATCTAATGAAATAGAATAATCCTTGTAAAAGATTTAGACTAAGGTGGTTATTCAGAGGCTATTGATCTCTAAAATATTAGACAAATTAGACAAGCTAAAGGCATTTCTATCACTGGGGGATTTCTCCATGAGGAATGGAGATAACTAGAAAAAGGAAGTAGAAAATGTGGGTCAGTCCCCACATATTAAAAAGAATAGTCATAACCAAAGTGGAGGAGGAGAAGAGGAAATAGGAAACCATAGAACCTATGTAAGGCATTAGTAATCAGATTAGAGGTAGGGATAAGTATAATGTAATCACTAGAACTATCAATTTAGTGCTTTACTCAAATTTAGAGGACTCAGATTAGTAATTCCTTGATTTCTAGTTTTTGTTGTATTTTTTATAGGTTTTTGGTTTTGACCTGATCATCATCCTTATTTGTTGTTAGTTTCCTAAGTCTTTGTATTTTTTTCGGTTATGCCCTATTGGTCATAACTATCTATCTTTTGGGTTATGATTTTTATCAGGCATATGACTCTTAACCCATTTGTTCACCCTATCTAACAAAAAAATATAATTGAGACTACTAAAAATAGTAAATTAAAACTATTGAAAGGTATTTTAATAAATAATAAACAAGTATACTTAGGTAGTTTACTTTATGTAGGCAGATATAAACTCAAAAAATGTGTATATTATATAAAGACTAGTATTATAGTTTGGTCATTAGATTTTTGAATTCCTATTTCTATGACCATAGACATTACCATCAATACTAGTGTTTGACTGTGATGTAAGTTTCAAATACAAAATAATGATTGAATTTGGATGCGATTAACTTCTATATTATGGGTTTCTTATCATATTTTTAATGATGTATTTAAATCTAGGATATTGTCTTCTACTATATGCTAATTTATCAAATCCTATTTCTTCACCCTTCTTCAACCCTGGAATGAGTTTATTGAAAAATGGGTTGGTGGGCTCATAGTGTTGAGCTTCCCTAATCGACCTCTATTAATGGACACTGCCTACATAGCCAATATTCCAAATAGGAACTTCGACTTATGTAGTTCTTCCATATGTGTGGGAAAGTGTGCACAAGGGTGTAATATACTATATGAAGATGCATGCAATGATCTAGTTTGTAATTTGACAAATGTCACTCACAAGATATTTTTAGAATGATTGAGACCTATAATATAGTTAATCATGTGCTTGATATGAAAATAGGGAAGAATAGAGTGATTGTGTAGTTTATTGATTTAGCTTTAGTAGGTGTTTTGTTGGTATTTTATAGATAACAAATGAGAATGTTTAGACATTTATTTATACCATGCCTTTTGAAAATATCTAATGGTATGGTTAATTATACAAGTATTCCAACCCATAGGTTTCGAAACATTTTCAATTTGAATGAATTTTGGAAACTAGAAATTAGATAAGGATCTAGACACTACTATCGATGGTAGTTTCCCTCTATGTCTAATAGTGTTTAAAAGGATAGAAAATATGTACACATCTAAAATTTATAATGAAGGATATCTATCAATTTTTAAGTTTTTTTTGTAATGCAAGAGACATGTGTTATTAGAATGATATGGATCACATTAAGAGATAAGCATTTAGGCACAGTGAGGTGGTGAATGAGATATTTTAGGTAGTAGGGAGGTCTATAACTAAAGGGTATAACACTAATCAATATTTATCAAACATAAAATAAGGAGATACTATAAATATTAACGTTTATTATCTACACTATTTATCAAATTTAAGAGCTATGGGTAGAAACACTTACCTTGAATAGAACCCATCAAACCTTAATATATCCTTTAGCCAATGGTGATTTGCAAGAGATTTTTTTGTTATATGGATCATAATGGTTGAATAAATATCTAGGATAAAATGAATCCTCTTGTTACATCCAAGACTCCATAAGACAAGTTATTCCCTCCAAGGCCAAATCTAAGTAATGGATTCTCAAAATGTAGACTTAAGTAGAATTGTAAGCAATAATACTATGAAAAATGAGTGTTCTTATCTATTAGATTTAAATGGAAATTATATTTATAGTGATAGATGATTGTAACCCTTTTTTGGATAATATAGACCCACATTTACATAGTTTAAACATTACTATTTAACTTCTAACCAGGTCATCTTGGGCTGACTTAGATGTGAATCATGCACTATGACTTTCAGACTACATCAACCTAGGCTAAAAAATATTACATCAACCCAGGATAATATTGTTAGAATAAATATGTCTTAGTTTAGTTGTAGGATATTAAGAGGAATATTTATTATGAGATTAAGTTCGGGGAAGTGTAGTGGATATATGTATGATAGATAAACAACAATATCTCTCATGAAGTACCATCAGTCTACCCACCTCTTTCTTAATGCACCCTTTAAGGCATACACTAACAAGGATTTAAACTCAATGGGTTAATATAATAGATAAAACATCATTAAATGATAAAATTCAATCATATTATGTGTATACATATGACCCACTCAAAAATCATCACATGTCACCATAGTGTAACATGAGATGGTGCTTTGATAAATACCATAACATCACACTAACTGATCTAGTCAAACTATAGTATAAAGTGGTAAATAAATGAAAGTAAATAAATAAAATAATTTAAATTAAAATATACATACCTATCATATTCCACTTGGGAAGACTATCATCATATTTTTTATGTCATTAATTCATATGTTGTTACTATTTTCAAATTGTAACATTATTAGACTATATTTATTTTCCTTTGATTAATGTTTACTAATTTTGTTTTGGATTTATTTACTATTTAGGTATATTATTTCATTATGATTTCATGATTAATTTTATGTACCAATACTACTAATGCCAAGTCATTATTTTAGGTAATTGGCTAATGGATGGGATGGGTCGGGCTTAGAAGGTTGACCCTACTTCCTTATCCTTACATGCATATAAATGAGAACTAGTGTGGTAAGTGTGCAATATAATTTTTTTTACACCAAGTCTGTATGGTTAGTTATGTACTATCTTATTCAATGTTTTTATGTTGAGTATCTTCATGATCAATTGCGCATGTGTTTGATTCTCATGGTTGGAAACCATCACTAGCACATGGTCAGTCATTTTGTTGTATAAATTCTTGAGTTATGCAAGAAAAGACTTCATGGGTCTGTAATATAGTGGCTTTTGTTATGATCTTTAGCATTGATATAAGGCATTTTTCAAGGTGTTTAAAAGCTTGTGAAACATAATTAGGACCATGGTGGGTTCTTATATTTGAACCTTGCATTTTGATAAAACCACAAAGGGAGTCATGTTGTGCATTAACATGCACATGGAATCATTAAGACATTAAACTAATCATTTTAATGATTGGAGTTTTGATGCCTCAAGCTTGTTTTAGAAAAAAGGTAGGAATCCATAATTTTATTTTTTTGGCTTGTCAATTAAGTACTAGAAAATGAATGTTAGTATGGTGGTGGAAGGTTTTATTAGTGCCATGCCCAAGTAGACATTGTTCAAATGTGGTTGATTTTTTTTGGAAAGTGATGGAAGTGGTAATAGATGGCAGTAGCTTAGGGATGGTAATAGAGTGTTTGAGGAGAATGTAGGTGAGGAAAAGAGAGGATCATGCTAAAAAATACACATAGTGGAAAATAAGAGAGAGAAATAACTAGGGAGTAGGGAGCTAGTAAAGGAAGTAGTAAAAAAATCCCTTATGGTTTATCTCTATTTTAGATAGTTTCATTATTATAAAAAAATAGTTATTAAAATGGAGGATATTTAATTATCTATTTTTAATTCCTTTTTTCCATTGATGCAATAAAATATGGGACATATGACTATATTGGGTGTTTGATGCTTTTATATTTTACATAAAAAAAGGTTAAATTTATAATATTGGATTCCAAGAGTCCATCACAAACCTAAATGTGATCTATATTTAATTTGAATGAGTTTATTAAGATTATGTAAGGTAATTAATATGGTTAAGGGATATTAAAAATCATCTCACCCAAAGATGGTGTAAATACAAATAGAAAGATCAGCCCCTATGTTATATATCTCCATGTGTATCTATGTTGGTTGAAATAATGTGTTGTGTGGTTTATTTTTATTTGAAGTCCCTTATTATGGATTAGTATTTATTTTTCACTCTTTTTATATTTATTTTATGTTTTTTTCATGGCCTTCAAAGGACTCATTGCATCCCTAGACCAATGGTTGGGGTGTGTAGGGATATTTCCTACCTCACAATTGGGATAATTTACGTCGTTAGACTATTTTATTCTAGTTACTTTGCATGTATGATTAATTACAAAGAAGGTAATATATATTTTATAGGTAACAATGAATATTTAGAGGCATGGATGAGTTATTTAATTTATATAACTATGCCAAAATTATGTGGTTTGAACATTATATACTATTTTATATTATTTTATCATGTTGTATATCGTATCAACTCTTGACTATGAATAGCCTATGGACTATGAAATTATGGACTTAAAATTGTATTCATTTAACATTTTTTAATATTAATATACTTATTTATTAATATAGGTTCTCAATGGAATGAACTGTGGATTCATAATGATGATTTATTATGTGCATTGACATCGTCATATAATGTGTAATAAAATAGGTTATTTTTTCACTTCATAATCAATGACTATTGTGTAACAATTAGTCAATTCTTGGGATGCTTACTTTCAGTAAATTATGTAGATGTTATTCTTATTATTTTGATTTATGGTATTTATTAAAGTTTTCCAAATTTTATATTGAATATTTTTATGTGTTTCAGTTATTTCCAACATAATATATTCATTTGTGCTCCATTGGAGACTAAATCTTATCATTTTAAGTTTATTTAGTTATAAATCCAGATATAGTTGGAATCCTTTTAGGTAACTATTTATTTCATTATGAAGAAGAAATGATTGAAGATTATTCTCAAATTTGGATCAATTAATTAGAATGAAATTTAATGTGTCTTTTGTGTTCAAGATCTCACGTTAACATTGTAGTTATTATTGTATTATTTGGGTAATTTGAATCATTTTAATAAAAGTGAATTTATAAGTTTATCAATTTGGGTTGATTATTATATTATCATGACAACATTAATAGACTATGCTACACTAAAAGTTACTCTTTTATGTGTATTATTCAAATAAGTTTAAAATGTAATAGTTATTGGTTATAAACTTGATGGCATTGTTTATGAATATTTTATAAACATTCTTTGTAATGTTTATTTTTATAAATCCATTAAGACTTGGATTAAATGAATTTGCAAATACTAACCTAGAATATGAACTTTCATCTATTTGGTAGCAATTGGGTTGTGTAAAGCTTTTTTTCTCTTATTGAAAAAGTCCCTAATTAGAAGCAAAGTGAAAATTAAGAATAATGTTGGATTCGTTGAGGAATTAGACCTAACTTATTTTTATAAAAAAAATGAATCTACAGTTACTTAATTCATATAACTTAGATTATAATATTGGATTTATAAGTGTATGTTTTCATTTTTTACAATATTAGTGCAAATATTAGCATTCAATGACAATGGGGAATTGAGGAACCAACTTTCATTTGGTTACTAGTCCTCACTTGAGAGATTGAATTTAAGATGTAACATTATTATTATAATATATGGTTACTCAGAGTAAATTTAATGTTATAATAAGATAAACCGATTTCCTAGTATAATTTCAAGTGCATGAGACAATCTAAGGTGGTGTTAGCATTGTTCCTTAAAGTGGATATAGATTATTGGATACCTTTAGAACTATGTTTTAATTATCAAAATTGTATTTAAATTGGCGTGATTGGGAAGTATGCTTCTCCTATTAAATAACATTATATTAACCATTTAGTGGTAATGAAAATCAAACATCTTATTATAGATTTTAATGACGTATAAACCCTTAAAAATGTTTAGCATTTGATATCATGAAAATTTATCACATTTATTTGTGTAGACATAGTAATTATAAGTTATGATCATGTCAAAGTATTTTTTTATCGATTCATTATTTGTTTATTATGCAAATAATATTGAATGAGAATCAGGGTTAAACATACCAATTTCTTAAATACTTTAAGGGTTATAAAACATTCATTTTACTTATCCCAACTTAATATTTGAATACATCAGGATTGGTAATATTGACAATAAAACAACTTGATTGACTTATGGAGAAGGGTATCACTATTATGGCCCTTGTAAGCATAATAACTCTTAAGTCATTATATATATATATATATATATATATATATATATATATATATGTTGACTAATCAAGAAAGGTATGTCTAGTTGATTCTATTTTACCCTCACAATGCTATGATGCACCAACCATGTGACTAATTGATATAATTATTGGAATTGCCTTAGGTGTAGATAGTTAAATGTTGAAATTTAAAGTTATCCCAAAACTATAATTTTTATAATTTGGCTTTGTGGAATGTGATAGTGGTATCATAGCCTAGTTATCACACTATTGATCTCTAGGAAACATGTAGCTAAAACCTTTTTGGTTTGTCTCAGGATAGTGAGGACATGAGCTAACAGATGTAATGTTGATAGTAGTGCATGTAATGGTAATGTATATGGAAATATGGATAGTAGTAACATTGATAGTCATAATGACAACTAGGATTTCAATATAAACATGTCGATACTAAATCTTAATTATATATCACCTCACTATTATATGCTTGGCAAGTAATTCTCATGGATATACCCTTCTATTACTAGACCTTACCACTACTAAAAGTGTCACATCTGCTATCTATTGTGCCTATTTCTTATATCTTAGTCTATAAATATGTTATTCTAATGACTAAGACTTATATGTTTCTAAAACTACTACAAACCTCTTTATTATCATCCTCTACATGTTTTATACTTGTACCTATTTTCCATCTTCCCAAGCATTTGCATCCTAGCTAGACGTCTATGCCAATACAAGTATCTTCTACCAAACTAAGTGTCTAGTGCCTTAAACTAATAAAATTTTCAACTATAACATGTCCTTATGGTTAGCCTAAGTGTTTTACTATGAGATATTTCTTAAAAGTATTCATATATATGCATGATCAATCCTCATTCATAACTCATCTAGAATCACAAGGAAACTTAACAAAAGCACTCAATCAAGAATTCAAGTGAGAAAATATGCCTTACTCATTATTATATCCATATGAATCATATCATAAATATCACTTGAAGTTTTAAGTTTTGAAGGATCATCGCATGAGCCTATTTTATAAGTTACAAGCTAGATCAGTTTATGTACTTACTTATCACACATTGCATCCTTAGGCACACACAAGATAACATAATAGGAGTGAAATACATTAGTTTGAGGCTCTATACATACTAGTGGATATGTAGGAAACACCCATTAATAGAGGGGTAGTTTGGGTTATCTCGACATCTTAAGCTCACTAACCCATGTTTCCTAGAGTCACTATGAAAATAAAGAATTGAGATTTGGTCATTTGAAAAGGAGTGAAAATATGTCCATGAGATATGAATAAACTAGAGTAAAGGTGATATAAATAAATAAGGTTTTAGGTTGTCATATCTAGATCTATTCAATATTGCACTCTAGACACTTGTGTATAGGTTAGACAAGTGCATCGATGCTACCATCTAGATCCAATATCCACGTTTGAGGCCACATAGTCCAAACTTATAGAAATTAATGATTAATCTAGAATACATATCCAACCTACTTCCATCAAATTTTATATAAAAATACATGCACATAGTAAACCAAATAAGCACTGTTATTTTCCATTTATTAAAATATTGATCGATACTTGTACTTAAAATTTTTAGCATATATTATTATTTAAATTTATATTATTTTTTATTTGAGTTTTTAATTAATTAGAGTAATATAGATATATTTATCAACCTTGTGCTTTTTCATTTATATATTCTTAACCCTATACTATATTGATCCATATCAATTTAGGGTTAAAATTTTAGTGAACCAACCTTTAATCTCCAAAACTCTACATATTGATGTAATGTTTTCTAACTATTTATTTCTAATTTTTGATTTCAAAAGATCCATAAGTTAAAATTTAGATTTCAATTTGTTACAAATATGTGCAATTTGGATGTATATATAGCCCATTTTGGGCTTTAATTTGTGATTATAGCTAGGGTTTGTTATTGTAATTTCTTAATCAAACTTATCATTCAATAAAATAGGAATTTTTTAATATAATGAGAAGGTTTTAACATGAAATCGATACTTAATCTCTCTTCATAATAACTTTTATAATACTATAAAAATGGTATCTATATGACAATGTGCATGCTCTAAACCATTTATTATACTTAGATATTATTTGAGTGATAGTCACCATCATGCACATATTATTAACCCATAACTTATATTTTATTTTGTGGTCTATTTTTCATTACTTGAAAAGGTAAAGGTGTCCAAACTATTCTTCCACCTATTAATATAAAACAAGTGCTTCCTATGCCAAAACTTATGATCAAATCTAAGGGATATGACCTTGTTGACCACTTTATAAATACACATGATAAGACATAAATACTCAAAATTATAAATAAACCCAATATCTATAAGGATATACTACATGAATTATTATGTGATACTCAAGTTCTAAGCAATATTGAACCATTATACTTTGCAGATATTATGTAAGATATAAAAAATAATGCAAAACTCATTACCTTTGATCCAACATATTTACCATCCAATTATATTATTTACCACTATTTATGTTTTTTCATACAAGTGATTATTCATAAAAATGAAATCAAAATGGTGATCATTGATAATGGTTCAGGTCTTAAAATTTTTAGCACATATTTCGTAACAACCATGGGTATCAACACCAATATTCTTCAAAAATAAGTTATGAATGTCAAGGGATTTGATAATTCACATGTTATAAGTAGAATAATTGAGATGGGAGTGAATTAGTGTCATAAAAACATTCATTCAATTCTACTTAAGCATACATGAACCATTCATACAAACATGAACATCTAGCAAAGCATATACAACCATACAAGATCATGAAATAAGATAACCCATTGCATATGTGGGAAAAAATCAAGGGGAAGAAAAACCACTTATATATAAAAATGGAATATATTCCTATAAGATAAAAAAATATATATATTTAGTGAATCACAAACACCACATGGAGAACCAACCCCAACTAGTCAAACACCCACCCAATTAGGCTTTACGAAGAACCAGCTTACAAAGAGGTACCAACCCCTAGATGACTTAGCAAAAAATAAGACACATGAAAATTTTTATAACCTTTATAAAACATTTTTTCTCACACAATATATGATGATCACCTTATTTATCTCTTCTCACTCTTATATCCCTCTCAAATTATCTTCTAAGCTTTTTCACTCAACTAGGTCTCTTCAAGATAGATTGCGTCATATGACATTGATATTCATATAAATTACCATTTTATATCTGAATAATAGTTTATATAAACCCATATAATGTTATAAAATACCTCCATATTCTAAATAATGTGTTATTTTATTTGCATTCACTCTTTATACATATATAGGCCTAAAATTGCCTTGCATATATACAACCCTGTTGCTCATATACCTCTTGGTTAGAAACACACACTTGTATACTTAGATTAAAATTGAAATTGGTCTTATAAAAATTTTAATACATTAATAAATAATTTAAATAGTTATTCCATAACTTAAAATATTGAAACCTCTTTTAGGACATAAGGAGACCTAATTCAATTCGGCCTTCATTAGTATATGTTACCCTTTGATCTCTTTATAACACTTTAAAATGATATAAATGGTATTAAACATTCATATACCACTTTAATATACCCAAAATAATTTATTATAATCTCAAAAATACATTTTACAACAAATCACTACTTGAAATCCCTCATTAGTACTCAGTCCTATTAAGCCTATGTACACCAAAAATTTGCCTTTCAATATTGAAGCTAAAACTCAGTTAAGCCAATATAAAATGATAAAAAAATGACATGTTAATAATATATATTACCTAAAATTAATCACCATATTATTTAAATACTTTAACTTAGGGGAAAAAGGCTTAAAATCATCTCTTCAATATGCTCACTTAGAACTGCCAGAATTGTAAAAAGCTAATCATGAAACTAGTTGACATCCAACACCTGAAAGGACAATTTAAATTATTATTGATACATTAAAAAAATATTTTATAAAATATTTATAATAAACCCAATCAAAAAAATCACAAGCTATAATATCAAACATTGGTCTTGTAGACCAATCTTTCGACCTTATCTCACATAGTCTTGCATGAACCAGACAAGCCATTTTAACTTCAAAATTTCAACCTCTTACATTAAATTAAAATATTTAAAAAATAATTAACATGAATTTAAATTCATAAAAAAGCAAAACCATATGCATTAGATACTTCAACTCAGGACATAGATCCTTAAACTCATCACTACAACTTGCTTACTCAGAACTATCAGTTTACCTTAAAGCACAATCATGGTGACATTGACCTTCAAAACCTATGAGACAACTTTCAAATAATTATTATGAAATTATATGATCCTAAAAAATATTCATAAAATATTCAAATATAAACATAATATGGTCTAGTGGTAACTATTGGTATTAAAGACCAATTTGTTGACCTCACTACACACAGTCCTCACTAAGCTAGACAAGCCATTTTGGATTCATCATTTTCAGCATTGTACCTAAATTAAAAGATTTATACCAATAATTAATAGTATATAATAGAAAAAATAAAATTATTTATGTAATTTTTTTCATAACTCTATCATGATAACACATTCCAATTCATCTTCTCACTATTGCCTAGGTTTTTCACTATTTGCACCATTTGGCCTATTGACAATTGGCTAAATTAGATGACTGGTTTAGAACACTTGAGAAATATAAAATATATATAAATCTTAATAAACATAAAAAATTATTCTCTACCCTATTCCCCCATCCATTTTTTTACTATGTCAAATATAACTTTTGATAGCTATAAAACAACTTTAGAAATAAGCACATAACTCAACATTTTCTCTCTCCTCTCTCTAACCATTACCACTTGGTGTTGGAGAGTTTTCAACAATTTCATGTTGATGCCATGTAGGTGTATTATTTATTGGATTAAATTATTTTATATCCTAATTGATAATTATAAAGTGTGAAATATGTTTGTCCTAGTGTGCTTGAAGTTGGCTTAGTTGATCTTTAGTTTTTTCATGATTAAAGATGTTCAGGGATGAGTATGATGATTTGAGAATGTGAAAGTGGCCTTATAAATGGTAAAATATGATCAGAGATATTTATTACATAATTTTAATTCATATAATAATCCATACTTTTCATCTAGATAGTTTGGGTCTAGTTGCGAACAATTTGAGTAGGCAATTTGCTGACATCACCATTGCCACATGTGGATGAGTCAGAGGGAGTTGGTCATATGTTTGTGATCACATTAGTCCATATTTTTATTCAATAAATATTATTTCATGAATATAATAATATTAAAATATATGTGGGTGAAAATTTGGGCTCTTAGGCATTTTGATTGTGTTTTCTATGTTCAAATAGAGCCGAGTAAGGATGTTGATGATGTTAGAATTTGCACACATGGAGGTTTAAAGAGGAAATGGACACATGGGTTTTTTAATTATTGTGATTTTATTATTAAATAAATATTATTTCATGTACCTAAGCATGAAAAAATATATGAAAGTGCAAATTTGGGCTTCAAGGCAATTTGACATTGTTTTCCCGTACTTAGCCAAATTTGTACGAGGCAAAAAGGAACTATGTAAGAAGTTTGGTGATGGAATATATCACATGTTTGGATGTTTTATAAAAATATGATCATATGGGTTTATTAAATTTTTATCCTAGTTTATTTTTTATAAATTTTATATCATGCATTGAATCATGTCAAAAGATATGCATGTGCAAATTTGGCCTTTTAAACAAGTTTTTGACATAATTGGCTCTATGGTAGAAAAATTTGAGTATGTATTTTAATGTAATTATTTATCAAATTTTTGATATTTATATGATAATTTTATTACATGGTTATATTATCCTATGTTAGTATATCATATGGTTCAAATTTGAGATCATGCAAGTGAGCAAGGTAAAATTTATTGAGGTTGAAAGTTGGCTTCTCAAACAGATAGCAATGGTCCCCATACTTAGTCATTTTTGGATGAGTTAAAGATAAAGACCAAATGAATATACATAAACTCATGGATGATCATAAAATTTTCATCTAATTGTTTGTGTTGAGTGAGATGGTAAGAAGTGAATGATGTTTAACAGTTAAAGTGCTCAGAAGACATACAAGGGTGTCAAGTGTCATGATCACGAGGGTCCTAAGCAAGATCAAATGTTGATAACTATAAGATAAATAAATAACTAATAAATAGAGATATATGGAGTAAATTGATTCAAATTTTGTATATTTTAGGAGATTAAGTCAACTATTTTAGGTTTAACTGTGACCATTTGAATTTAAATATTTGAATTTTACAAAGGAAAAGACCAATGTTTATTTTTTGTGCCACATATTCCAACATATGATAAATTTTCTCATGATATAAAAATGAAAGTCTTATAATATTTCAAGATTCATATATAAATATTAATTTTAAGGTCTAATTATATTTGAAAACAAAGATATTGATCTCCAAAGTTGACTGTGTTTTTGACTATGTTCTACAAGTAACCTAAGAAGGGTAATTGAGCTAATTATGATATTGTATATTTGTTTAATGATGAATTAGATATTTGGGAGTGTTTTATAAATCATAAGTATTATCTTTGTATATTATTAAGTATTTACCAATCATATTTAGTATGAAAAAGTCTTATAAGGTGATTGTGTGTTTGCTCATAATGACTATGTGTACAGAGAGTTGTTTAATCAAATTATGCTTAAGCAAGAGGGTATTGTGATGGTAATTGGATATTAAGGATGAAATATAAATATTTTTTAATAATTTAATGAGTTTTAAAAGTGTTCTTGTGTTCTTATTTTTCTCAAAGAAGTATCAAAAAGCTAAATGGGTCTCCATAGGACCTAAAGTTGACTTAGGTCTGTTTGAAAGTGGATTATGCTTAAGTACGACCCATGTGAGATGCCTTAAGCATAAAGGAATTTATTATTTATGATATTAAATATTAAGATATTTTTTATTCATGAATTATCTATATATGATGAAATCAAATGTGTTGGTTTCTAGGATTTTTGGAAGACTTATGAGAGAGACTTGTGCAAGGTGGATGTGAGAGTTGTGGAGTGAATGAGTGGTAGATTGCCTAGTTGGATGAGTTGATAATAAGAGAATATTGATGACTATGTATATGAACTATATGTCATATTTATGATTTCAAAAAAGTTTTATTATAGTTTTAATATATGTTAAGAGGTTTGAGTGTGCATATGAGGATAAATTGAGTGAAGAAGGAGAGAGATTATGGCATGCCTATTTGAGACACATATATAAGATAGATAGAGAGAGATAGAGTTTGTAAAGAGGTTAGATAAATATATATATATATATATATATATATATATATATATATATATATATATATATATATATATATATATATATATATATATATATATATATATATATATATACATGATCAGGTGTTTAATACATCATTTCTAAGGTGGAGGTGTTAAAATTAGGGTCTAAAAGACATGATCTTCCTTAGGGGTAGTTGATCCTTGTGAAACAAGTGTTTCACTAAAGGATTTTGGTCAAGAAGATATGATCAAGGTTTGTTATTATAAAGGAGTTGAATAGTCTCTTATTTTTAATTTATAATATGATATTTGTCTATTTTTTTAATACTTTAGAGTGGGTTGTATTCCCTATGAGGGTTTCCCATAGGAACTATGTGTTATGTGTTTGATCTTGTGTATGTATTGAATGAATGAGATCTCTTGTTAATGTTGCTTGATCAAGTTGATATTTGTTGATTGTTTAATTGTTTAAATGACTTCAATTCAAATTTAAATATTTTGGATCATTTATTCACCCAT
This sequence comes from Torreya grandis, assembly GCA_037957365.1. Taxonomy (NCBI): domain Eukaryota; kingdom Viridiplantae; phylum Streptophyta; class Pinopsida; order Cupressales; family Taxaceae; genus Torreya; species Torreya grandis. The sequence continues at coordinate 805,887 of JARHVA010005414.1, read as the reverse complement.
CCTTAGTTATTATACCTCTAACAATTGGTAATAGAGAAAGTCCTTTAACAAAGGCTTGACGGCTTGACAACTTGAAGGGGATCCAAGGTACAATATGGGTAGTCATCAAGTAGGTTTCTCTAATAAGCAAGAACTGATGTTCAATGGATCCTATTAAAAATTTTGGAGTACAATGATGAGAACATACATTATGTCCCTAGGGTTTGATGTATGGCAATATGTTGTGGATGGTTATATTGCTCCTGCTACTCCTCCATCTAGTGGTGTAAACAAGAAGTTGTTTGAGAACAATTCCAAGGCAATGAATACTATCGCTTGTGGTCATTCAAAGAATAAATACACCAAGGTGATTTATTTTAAATATTTTAAAGAGATATGGGAAAAAATGTAGATAATTTATAAAGGAGATTCAAAGTTCAAGCTTGCTAAGTTATAGACTCACAAAAGGCAATTTGAAAGTCTCAAGATGAATGAAGAAAATTCTATGGTATCCTTTCTGCAGAGAGTTGATGAGATTGTGAACATCATCAGAGGTCTTGGAGAGAACCTTTAAGAGGATAATATTATTTAAAAGGTATTAATGTTTCTATCCCCCAAGTTTAATCCAAAAGTATCTGCTATAGAAGAAAGTCATGATCTACTCAATTAAAGATGGATCAATTGCTTGGCACTCTTACTACTTATGAGATCAAGAAGAATAATGATATACCACCAAAGACGGAATCAACATTCAAGAAAGAAATGAATCCAAAGAAGAAGTTCTAAGGTAAGAAACCCAAAGAGGATGATATTTATAATATGGATGAGGATGAACTAATTGCTTTTATTTAAATGAAATTGAGAATAGGTTTAGGAAAGTATAAATGTAAACTACCCCTCAAATGATTTAATTGTGGTGAGATAGCAAATTTTGCTAATATGTTACCTCATAATTATAATAAGGATGATGATGAAGAGCATGATCAAGGTAATAATGATGGAAAGAAATCATTTAGGTCTAATAAAAGAAAAAAGGGATTCATAAGATTTGAAAACAAGAAGTACTTCAAGGACAAGAAGAGTCTATAGACCATAGAAGATTATAGCTCATCAGATGAGAGGGAAGTTAGTGACTTAGAATATGATGGTCTTACTAAAGATGGATATCTTTTCATGGCTAAGGAAGTTATTTACTCATGTTAAAAGTGGTCTACTTGGTGTGATTTAGATGATGATGAAGATGAGGTGGACTATGAGATTGCATTGAAAAATGCTCATGAAGAATAAAAGATTGAGAGTAAGATTAATAAGAAGATGAAATCTCAACTCAAGGAATTTGAGGATCAATTCAATGTGTTTGAGGAAAAAATGGATGAAGATGCCAAGGGGCATGAAGATATGGTCAAGCATCTCATTTGTCAATTATAAATACTATCTACAAGACTAAAAGATAAAGAAGATGAGTGTTTAAGGTATGTAATTGAAAATGAGTTATTGAGGTTTGAGTTAGAGAAATCTGCAAGTAAGGTGAAATCATTTGTCAATTTTGATAAAAGTTCTAATGATTTGGATGATCTTCTAAAGAGTGAAAACTCAACTAGTGATATATATAGATTGGGTTTTAATGAAGATCCTAAAGTTAATTCTCAAGTTGAAATGAATATCAATAAGATCAAGGTGGATCAGCCTTTGAGGAAAAACTATTAGACAAGGAATGAAGGTGCTGGAAGAATGAATACAAAACATATTAGACAACCAAATGTCATGAGGTATGCCAATTTCAATGGTTACTAATATACTTGTAAAAATTTTGGGTATAGAGATAGAGAATGTATAAGACCTACTAAAACTAAATTTTCATGGAACTATGATGGGGGTCATCATTCAAAAGGTGTGAGCAAGGTTGAGTGTTTCAACTATCATGATGTGGGACGCTTCACAAAACATTTTACATTTAAGGTATGGTAAGTTGAGTTTCCTTCAAGAGATATTGAGTGTTATAATTGTTATTAACTAGGACACATTTCAATATTTTTTCCAATCTGATAAGATAGAATGAGCTTCTTACAAAAGATATGATGTACTTCAACTATCAAAAGATAAGTCACATTGATAGATTCTACAAGTAGAAGCCTAGGAGTCAGAATAAGTTTAGTCAGGCTCCTAGAGTGCAAGGAAGAAGGCAAGTCAACTCATGGAAACAAAATGTGGTAATTATGAGCCATGATGAGATAGAAGATTCAAGTAATCTATTTTATATGGTGGAGAATACCATAAAAGGTGGAGAGTGCTAAAGACTCTCATTGTTTGCTCATGTGGAGAATGAAGAGACCAAGCTCAAGGAAAAGACCAAGGTTTTGGTTAAGGCTAGTTCTAAAGTGAGTATGGATCCAAATGAAAATATTATATTATTGAGAAAACTTCATACAAATAACATGAATTATTAATACTTAGTGATAAGGTTCCAAGCTACAAGGAAGATTATACAGATGAAAAGGTATGTCATGAATCTATGTTGTATTGATGTATTATCAATCCAATCATAAAAAAGAAGGAGAATGTTGTAGTGGATGAGAATATTAATATTCTTAAGTCTAAGAAGAATAAAAATAACTATAAACATTAGCTGACCAAGGAGGATAAGGAATATGAGGAGTTGTGGGAAACCTATGGTTTTACATTGTTCTATGACATTATGAAATAAGGTGTCTCAACCTATGTTTATTAGGAGACATATTTCTTATGGATAAGCAAGTTTTTTGTGTTCACTTTATTAATGCTAATCTGTACATAAACTTTTATTGATCTTATAAGGTCATTAGTTAAGGGGAAGCAACAAATTCCTATGTTTACTACAGAGGTTTGTAAAGGAACTATAGTACATGTTCAGAATGGGTGGTTCTAGGTGACATAATGAGATTGATGGAATTTAAAGAAGAATTTTGTGATAAAAAAGGTTTTTGCACTTCTTTATGATATGCTCTAGGTGCTTTTTTGGTCTAAAGGTATGTTGAAGTCAAATTGGAATTTTTTGTTAGCTCTTAGGTTTCCTAGTTTGTGTTTTAGAGCATGCAAGTCCTTAAATGGGTTATATAAATTCAAGGTTCCCAATGTTTTTTAATTTAAAATCTTGGTATAAAGTGTGTAATGGATATGTCCAGGTGTACAAGAAGTTTTAGGAGTGTGTGTTGACTGGAAGGTGTTGTGTTGACCTCATTTGTTTTAAGATTCTAAGGTTTTGGGAACTACTAGAAGAGTGGTTTACCTTATGAATTGAGCTCCAAGTATTATTAATATTTTTAATGAGACAAATGGGTTATAAAATCAAGCTTCATATATTTTTTAAGTTTTGGGTTCTCAAGTTATTCAAGTTTTTTGTCAAATTAGAGGCCTAATTGGGTAGTAAGTTTTTGAAGGAAGTATGTTTGATAGGATTATCTAGGTGTTGTAAATTGGTGTGATTAAAGGGGCATATAGGAGTGGTATATATATTAATTTTTATGTCTTTAATATGTATCTACTAAAATTTTTGAGCTCTGCAATATTTAGGTAGGGATACAAGGAGTCTAGATAGGCCTAGTATGAAGATTTGATGTTTTTGCTCAATATTTCAAAAAGATCAAGGTATGTATGTTATAAGGAGAGTTCCCAATTTTTTTTACAACATGTTTTATTTTTGGTGAGTGGCATGAATTACTGTTGATGGTCCTTGTGATATCTTGATATAGAAAGCTATTAAACCTATATGGTGATTCTTCATGGTATATGGAGATATGAAGATGCTCAAGTGATGCAATTATTCAGAGATCTTAGGGGGATTCCCTCTCAGATGTTTCTTGAAGAGTTCCATTAGATTTTAGTGCATGATTGAGAAGTACAAGGTGGTATGCATAGAGATAGGGGGGCTAACTTAGGTAGCTTGAATGACTTGAGGAGCTTTGCATGATGTAAGGAGAAACATAGATTAGATGATTTAGTAATATTGAAGATGTGTTGATATCTACTATAAAAATTATTTAAATAAATATTAGTATGATGAATTTATCAAACCTATTCATATTTTTGTGTTCTTTCTTCATTAATTATAGTACTTGATTGAAGTGAGTATTTGCATGGAACAAGAGGAAGGTGACAAAGTAAGAAGATGTAGGATCAAGTTAAAGGGGAGTTTGTATCATATTTATGGGTGGTCCTCTCCTGTTGATGATATTTTCAGGTCCTCAAGATCATTTGGTGCCCACTTTATCATTTTTTCAAAGGGGGAGAAAGTTCATATTATGGAATACTTGAAGAGAGAAGGAAGGTGAGCTATATATTATGATATGATCATTGTTAACATCAATTACAAAGGGGGAGATTGTTGGAGAGTTATAAATAATGTCATGGAGGTGTCTTGGTGAGTGGATGAAGTTATTTTATAGCTTAAATTACAATGACAAAGTGTGCAATGTGATTTTCCTAGTGTGTTTGAAGTTGGCTTGGTTGATCTTCAGTTTTGGCATGAATAGAGATGTTTAGAGATGATTATAGTGATTTGAGCATGTGAAAGGGGTAATATAAATGGTCAATTATTATTAGATATCTTGTGTGCATAATTTGAATTTGTATGGTAGTTCATAGTTTTCATATTGATAGTTTGGGTCTAGTGGAAAAAAATCTAAGTAGGCAAGTTGCTGACATCACCATTGCCATGTGTGGATGAGTCAAGGGGAGTTGGTCATATGGTTGTGATAAAATTAGTCCCTAGTTACTATGTGATAAATATAAGGTCACACACCTAATCATATTCAAATATATTTGGGTGCAAATTTGGGATCTTAGGCATTTTGATAGTGTTTTCTATGTTTAAATAGAGCTGAGTAAACATGTTGATGATGACCAAATTTGCATGCATAGAGGTTCTAGGAAGAAATGGTCACATGGGTTTCTTAAGTATTATTCCTAGTTCTTATTCACTAAATATAAGGTCATGTTACTAAGTGATACAATATATATTCAAGTGTAAATTTTGGATCTCAAGTAGTTTGACATTGTTTTCCCATACTTAGCCAAATTTGGATGAGGCAAGACAGAGATGAGTAAGCAGTCTAGTGATGGCATATCTCACACATGTGAATGTTTAAAAACAATATGATCATATGGGTTTGTTTATTTTTGAGACTAGTTTATTTTTCAAATATTTTAGGTCATGCATTAAAGTTCATCAAAAGATATGCATGTACAAAATTGGCCTTCTAGATAAGTTTTTGACATAGTTGGCTTTATGACAAAAAAATCTAAGTGAGCATTTCAATGTCATTATTTATCACATAAGTGAGGGTTATAAGATAATTTATTCACATGGTTGTATTCTCATATGTGAGGATATCATATGGTCCAAATTTGAGATCATGCAAGTGAGCGAGGTAAAAGTTATTAAGGTTCAAAGCTGGCTTATCGAACAAATAGAAATGGTCCTCATACATAGTCATTTTTAGATAAGTTAAAGATAAATACCAAATGAAGATCCAATGGTTTACATGTGATCATATAATTTTTATCTAATGGTATGTGTTAATCAATATGGTAATAAGTGTATGATGTTTAATAGTTAAAATGCTTAGAAGGCACGCGAGGGTACCAAGTGTTATGATCATGAGGGTTCTGAGCAAGATCAAATGGTGAGTGATATAAGATAAAGAACTAACTGATACATAGAGATAAATGGAGAATTTTGAGTCAAATTTTATATATTTCATTAATTTATGTCAACTATTTGAGGTTTAACTATGACTATTTGAATTTGAATATTTGAATTTTGCAAAGGAAAAGACCAGTGTCTAGTTTTTTTGCTATATCTTTCAGTCTATGATGAATTTACTCATGGTGTAAAAATAAAATTTGTATATGATTACAAGGAAAATATAAAAATATGGATTTTAATGTCTAATTGTATTCATATTCAAATATATTGAGCTCTAAATTTAATTATGTGTTTGATTATGTTATGTAAGTAACCTGAGAAGGATAATTGAGCTAGTTTTGATATTATTTTGATGTTTAATGATGAATTAGTTATTTGGGAGTTTTTTAAACTCCATAATGATTATCTATCTTAATTATGAATTATTGAAAAATCATATTAAATATTAAAAATTTATTATAAGGTGATTGTGTGTTCACTCATAATGACTGTGTGTACAGATAGTTGTTTGAGCAAATTATGCATTAGCAAGAGGGTATTGTGATGATTGTTATAACATAGGGAGAGCCTATAGATCATGTGTCAAAGTTTCATGAGTTGGAAAAGTTTAATGTGTCATATATTATCACTTAAGGAGGACCTATAGATCATGTGTCCTTAGTTTGTTTGGATAAGTGTCAAAGAGCTGAATGGGTATCCATAGGACCTAAAAGTGACTTAGGCCTATTTGAAAGTGGACTATGTTTAAGTGTGACCCATGTGAGATTCCTTATGGGTGAAGTCATGTATTATGGTTGATATGAAATATTTTGATCTTTTTTATTCATTAATTCTCTATATATGGTGAAATTAAATGTGTTGGTCTTTAGGGCTTGTGGAAGACTTGTGAGAGAGACTTGTGCAAGGTGGATGTGAGAGTTGTGGAGAGGAGAGGTAGATTGCATAGTTGGATGAGTTGATAATAAAATTAGATTGATGACTATGTGTATGACTTATAGGTCATATTTTTGATGTCATACATGTTCTCTTTTATATTAAAGATATGTGAAGAGGTCTGAGTGAGCATATGAGGAAAATCTGAGTAAAGGAGAGAGATTATGGCATGCCTATGTGAGAGTCCTATATGAGATAGAGAGAGATTTTTTGTAGGGGTTAGAAAAATAGAGATCTATCATAAAGTGTTGAAGACATCAGTTCTAATGTGGATGTGTTTAAAGGAGGGTCTAAATGACTTGATCTTCCTTAGGGGCAGTTGTTCCTTATGAAACATGTGTTTCAGTAATGGGCTTTAGTTAGGAGGACATGATCAAGGTTTGATGGTCTAAAGGAGTTGACCAGTCTCTTCTTCATAATTTCTTATGGGATAATAGTCCATGTGTTGTAAACATAAGAGTGGGTTTTATCCCCATGAGGGTTTCCCACATAAACTATGTGTTTGATCTAGTCTATATATTTAATGAATGAGCTCTCTTTTTTAATGTTGCTTGATCAAGTTGATATATGTTAACTGGTTAATAGTTCAAAGGACTATAATTTAGATTAAAATATCTAAGCCTACTGATTCACTCCCTCTCAATGATTATACCTATAACACTTAGAGGTACTTGGGAGAGTCCATTATAATATCCAATAGCTTACCTGAGCATACCAATCCATTTTGGGATTTTTTGATCAACATCTTCAACATCAAATCCTTATTAGGGTTCTAAGAGGGTTTAAACCTATTTCCACTCTTAACTATCATTCATAAAGCATATCCCCTTAATCCAAAAAATAATTACTTGAATTTTGAGCTAGGACCATTACCCATATACAATGAATATATTAAGTTCCCATGCATAGGTTTATGAGCTAACTAACCCAATAAAATCCTTCTCAAGTTGAGAACGCTTCATGCTAAGCACTGGAGAGACCTCCAAACAACTTTTCATGCCTTTTGTTTCAAACTATGAACTAAAAATGCATGAATTTTTTTTAAAAAGCATACCTAACCTATTAAAATGATTATATGAGCTCAAACACATTGAAATTTGATCATGAACCCTCATTGGGCCACACTCTCTTTGATCTCTTAGACCTTGACCTAAAAACCACATTAGGCCTTAAAACTGAACTTCATGACATTTTAAATGCACTCTACACCTAAATCAAGTACTCAAAAAAAAAAAATCTCATGTTTAAACATTTACATACATCCTTCACATGTCTTGACAATAGATCATGATACCTCATTAGGCTAGGTAGGGTCTAGGAATGGTTTAGGTGTATACTTGGTCTAAAGGTATTACTCCTATAGGCTCACCCCAAGACTATCATAACTGATCAAATGTCTCAAATTCATGCTCAATATACCTCATGCAATCACTCATGCCTTTGTGTACTCATCCCTCTAAGCCATCAAGATCATACCTTATGACGAGGTCACTTCATGCCATGAATAAGCTTAGATTATTCAAAGACTTGCACCTTCATGCAACCATAAGGCATTATTTCCTTCAAATTTTCTTTCATGACAACATCTTTTAATGAAAAAACTCCATAAATTACAAACCACCTCTCACAATTTTGTGCTCATTTATTTCACCAAACTTTACTATGTATACCTTCTCATAGGGTCTAGACTAGGCTTCTCAAGACACCTTGTACTCAAGAACTAGTACTCAAACATGCATACCTCAATGATATCAAACAATAACACCCTTTAGATAACACTTTCACACCACTAAAATAATATCTTTATAATCAACATTCTGTCATGACCTCATGTAGACCTATAGTCTCATAACCATGCTTCAATTCTCACTTGACCATCATACCTCTTTATGATAATCAGGAATCACAAGATACAATAACAACCTCAATAACATCAATGCCAATATTAGTGACATAAATGACAACTAAAAACTCACCTTTCCACATACCTCTATGATCACTCACCATGTACCTTCACAAGATTCACCTTTTTTACATCAATAGAAATAAAATGCCACAATAAACTCCCCCTTTGTCATTGATGGAAAAACATTCTTCAATATGATCACTCTCATCTCCCCCAATCTAGTCAATCTCCATTATTGAACTTTATCCCCCTTTGACATTAATTAAAAATTATCATGTACACTTCAAATTCTATAACCATTCATTCTCCCTCTTTGGCAAGTACTCTCATAAACAAGCTACCAAACTCTTGATATCAACTAAAAAAATAGTAACTCACCATTTGTCTTCACAATTTGATCTCACCAAATGAATTGAGAGAATTCTCAAACCATCTACAACACATGTCATGCTCAAATACCAACTTCTAAAAACATAGAACAACTTTAATAACCTCTTAAATGCTTATCAAAACTACACTTAGAGCTTATGAACAACCTAACTTACCCTATTATACCAAGCATCCATCATGCTTCTTCTAACTAAAGAGTGTCTCCATGAATCCTAATGGGGTCACCCCTTTCCATAGGCACTAAAACAATACAAACTAAGGAGATTCCTAGATCTCCATGCTCTCACAAGACAAAATATCCTTCAAGATCCTTTTAGGCTTGATTGGCACCTTAAGATTAACATCTTCATCAACTATTTGATCAATAATATGAGATAATAACATACATTCTTTACTTGATTTCACATCTAAAGTATGATCTACCATAAAAAATAGTCCACTCATGATTGTATACTGTTCATGACTCACCTTTATTTTCTTTGCTTTCAACACATTTATTTGCCTTCTATCTTTCACTCTAGGGAATTTAACCCTCTTATTTTGACTTTATGGTCTTCTAACTTTATTAGGATATAATCTTAAAATGTGTCCCACATTATGAAAACTATATAAAATAACCTCATTGATACCTCTTGACTAATGATTCCTTTCATAATCCCATGCATATTCATTTTTAGAGGGTCTTCTATATTCTCTTTCTCTATGACCAAATTAATTGCATGCAAAATAGTAACCATTGAATGAATTATCATACCTCATAGAATTAGGCTATTTGATTGGTCTCTTCATGTTGGCCTTCTTATCTTCATTAGTCTTCTCTTTGACTTGAGCTACCTCCTTTTGGTCTTCTTTGAAACCAATATTTGTCTTATCACTCACATACTTCTAACTACTCAAGATGTTATCTATATCATTATTAATCTTTTCAAACTTAATAAAGGTCTTCAAATTTTTAGATTATGGATCCAATTCAACTTTTAAGGATTCCATTTTAGTTCCATACCTAATGCATTCTTTCTATTTAGCCTTTAGGATTGCATTGACTATCTCCATCTGAGTTTCAACCTGATTGAAGATCTTATAATGTTCTTTAGATTTGTTACTTAGTCTCTCTTCAAAAAAACCAATATGTTCTTTATAGTCCTTAACCAATGATCTTAGTTTTTTATTCTTCTTTATTTGTAACTTCAAATCCTCTAGAGAACTCACTAATTCTACCTCAAGGTTCACTTCAGCCTCTTCTTCATCTAATTTTTCATCATCCATAAGGTCTTTCCCTTTTGAGAAACCCTCATTATCTATTTCTAGAGCCATGAATAAGCTTTTATTGTTTTCATGTTCTTTACTATCATCATCACTATCAGATGTACTTGTGTCACTTATATCAAATGATCTATTATCTTCTTTAGTATATAAACTTATCTTATTCTTAACTAACCCTTTCTTGCCTTCATACTTCTTGAAATATTTCTTGATTTTGTTAATATTATGTACCTTATTATCATCACCATGATTTTCATCATGTTCTTCATCATGCTCAGTATTATCCTTGTTAGGAGACTTAGATGCAAAGTGACTAATATTACCATAGTTTAAACATTTAAAAGGCAAATTACCCTGTTACTTACCAAACCCAAACCTCAATTTACTAGAAAACATGACTATTAGTGCATCATCATCAATATCTAAACATACCTCATCCTTGACCTTCTTGGCTTTTGGCTTCTATTCATATTTAAATGTTGCTTCTTGTTGTCATCAAATTATGCACACTAGGACATTCTATGAAACTCCTTAAATTTGATGAAACATTGAATCATCCCTCAAGTTTATGGGAACTTGTAAGAGAGATGAGTATCTAGGATTGAAAAGGGATATCTCCCTAGATGTGACTTGATGTGCTTATTCCACTAAAACTACCTATTATGGGTGAAAATGGAGAAAAAGATACACAAAGAAAACATAAACTAGGAGGTGATACACTAATAATTTATTCTATTCATACACTTAGGATTTGTATAATGAACTAAGATAATCAAACTAGCCTCACACCATTAATGGAGCTCCCTAGCATGAGTGTTTCTCATGAAGGCAAATAACAACTCAAAAAATGAAGGAAAGTGAAAGGGAGGTCAGATATGACACTACCAAACTCATACACACTTCAAAAGTCTATTGCAGTAGCATACATTTCATGAAAACTATTAGGAGAGAAGTCATTTGTAATAACACATTCAAGGATTACATGAAACAAGATGAACTCAATCTATATTTGACTTTCAAGATGGATCACTTTAACACATAGTGCTAATGGACTTAGAGTATAACCAACTAAATTTTTATTATCTTAAGTAAAAATAAAGGTAAAATTTTAATAGGGCTTTTCCATACCAAGAGTTGGAATCCAAATAATGGCCAAAAAAGCCCAATTTATAGAACTTGGAAGGAGATAGAGAGAAAAGAATTTGAATATACACAAATGACATGTGTAACCAAGTGAATATTAGTTAAAATTTCATATAAAAGAGATGTGGGGTTATATATTCCATGTCATGAAGGTGTACTTATCTAATAAAGTCATAAAGATAGTGAAAAGTGGCACAAAACTTGTAAGTTTGGCATAAGAAACTGCCTATATGATTTGCCTTCCAAAACTACCCTTATCCATACATATGGTCAATTCTGATGATTTGTTTGATAAATAATGGTTAACAACAAGTATCCACATGCATTGGATTGATCCCTAACCATCCCTATTCTTATGGACATGACAAATCATCATTGATAGTTTCAAAAAGGCTCTCTTCCATGTACTTTCTCCACTGGGCATTCAAAACTTCAAATTTTCATAAATTATCCATGAAAAAGTGGGAATGACACTTTTAAAAGGTTCTCCTATCATTAGTTTCAATAAAAAACCATAAAAAGGCCTCCCAAATTTCTTTTCACCTCTTTCTCTAAGTGTTTATAGGCTAGCTCATTGGACTGGCTGAAGGTGAAGGCCTGGTTGGTGAAATTAAAAGTTGATTCATGAGATTAGGTGAATTTTTAGATTTATCTAAAGTGTAAATATTCCTCCTAAAGTTTGTTTCATCTCTTAACTCTTCTTTTAGCCTGCACACCACTCAAAATGGTCAAAACAAGCCCTATTTTCTTCTAATCTATACATTTATATAAAATAAAAACACATGTGTGGAATCCAATAAGGGTCCTATATAACCCAAAAATGGTTTCATTTCCATTCCATTTCATTTAGATTCTAAAATAATAAGCTTTCTCCAATCAAGTCCTTGTGAGTTTTTTTTAAGGGTTTTGAGTGGCTTGGACTCCTAACCTTTGTTCATAGGCATTTCACACTAGACCTCCATCCAAATTCCCCTAAAGGCTCCTAAAATAAATTATATAACTCTCATAAATTGCTCTAGGTCCCATGCATTAGTTCATGAAAGTTATGAACATTTCAACTTGATCATTTGAGCCATTTCCTACATTTTGTGAGGGGTTTGGTTCATTTCTAGCCAAAAATGGCTTATTTATGAATTATTTTGTCTAATAAAGTTTAAAAAACATATTTAAATATCATAAAAACATTTTCTCATCATTGGGATGTCTTAACAATAGATAAAATTGGACATGACCCTTGTCTAGCAACTAAGCCTAAACCTTGTCAATGAGTCTGCCTATAACCTGAGACTCCATCTGACCTTTCCATGGTTTCCTTTTCCCATTTATGTATTTAAAATCTCTAATAAACAAATTAAATCATGAATTAAACAATTTAAAATCATATATTTTTCCAAAACACATATTGACCCTCAATTTGGCATGTTGCTCTTATGTCTACCAATGGGGTTTAACTGCAACCCTCCTTATATGGAGCCTCTTTATTGCCCCCAAAGATTATATCAAGTATTATTAGGTTTAAATATATTTAATACATCTTATTTAATCATTAATTTTTCTTTTATTGACCTTTGGTTCATGATTTTACCTCTCTTCCTCAAAATTGTCCCCTTGTGCAAGGCAAAAGTGACCCTGCTCGGAGACAAAATAGAGAGGGTTTTCCATGTTATATGACAAAATATGATTATTTTATTATATTAAATAGGTATTTATGGTAATTTTTACCAAATTTTTGGGTCTAAATCCAAGGATAAGACCTCCATCTTTGCATACTTCCTAGGTAGACCCTCAAGAAGATAGTCTATATAGGGGTATGAGAAAATGGATCAAGTTGTTTGCTTAAACCTTATTATATTACTGAGGTATCACTATATTAATTTCATTTAAATTTTAAATATCATTATATAGTGGTTAAAACACTATCTTATCCTAACATGGCCCAAAAACACCTTTTAGGAAGCACTTGACTAAGCCTGCCCTGTTGCATGTTGTAGGTGTTTGTAGGTGATCATTTACAAGCATGAGGTGATGAATTAGGTATTTAATGATGATTTATAATATTATTTAAAGTTATAAAATCACAAACCATCTATTCAAACTGAAATATAAGGTCCAAGCACAACCTTTTACCTCACTACCAATATACCCTTCATGACTGTGTTTTATGCATTTTAAGGCCTGCTTATAGATGTCCAAGGTGAGTTTTTAGTCTCAAAAGTCAATAAAAACTTTAATTGTCTCTCTATATACTCCATTTTTTCATTTTTATTTCTTAAATTCTCTAATTTAGCTCTAAGGACCTCACTTTACCCTTAAGTGAGACCAACTCCCAAATAGGTTGTAGGTGTTCAAGGTGGGATTTTTAACTTTCATAGTGTGCAAACCTTGCCTTGTTTCCCTATAATTCCAACATATTAATTTCATATACTTATATGTTTAAATTTATAATAACAACCACTTTATTATTTACTGAGACAAGACCCCTGGCTGTGTATGCATGTTCTCCTTGGTTGTAGGTTTCTTGTTCCTAGTCCTATTGGTTATATTGGAGAATTTAAGTTATGTTTAGGAGTGTATAAAGCTTTTTAGAGCTAATAAATATTATATTATAATTAATAATAATACTTGTATTCTTCATGCATTCCTTAAACACCATCATTTGTGATAAACATTGAAACACTATCCTCACTACCTCTCTCCCCTGTGTACAGACAAGGGATGGTCCAAAAGGTCAAAGCAATAGTTGTGCCCCTTCTCATGTCAAATCTGCTTGGATTTACCTTTTGTGAAACTTTTGAGTTGTTTCCCCTTATTATTAATGGAATATTACTTGTCAAATGTTTTGTAGAACAATTACTCATCGAGATTCTTGTAGACAACACTACCTACTTTTAGTGATTTCTTGGCAACTTGGAGGGTTTCACAATCCACTTTCCACTTGCTCTTTAGTTCCCAAAATGGGAAGAGGTGTTTTTTGTAGATTTGAATACAAAATTAAAATAATTGGATTTAATAAAACAATTACACCTTCACTTTTTGGAAACCACAAGAACCCCGAGGACCTCTGTTTGGTTAACTTTGGGACTGAGAACCCAAAACAATCATCTATCCTTTTAGAGTGAAAAATATACTTATATAAGCCTTTAAAACTTCCTAGCATGTAAATAATTACTCTTGGATATTATAGGCACCAATATGACTTGCATCATGTTTTCCCATTCTCCCTCATCCATACAACCTCCATGAGCTCAAATGTAAGGTGAGTATAACAAGCTAGGCAGTGAACAATTTTGCATGGTTTAGGCATTATAAATACCACAAATCACTTGTTAAACCTTGAATATCTAATAAAAATCAGGAGCATCATAAAAAAAACACAAAATCTCGTATTCCAATGTGGAGAAAATAATCACAAGCAACTGAACGAACTATCAATGCAAGCTAGACCATTTGCAAGCATGCATAAGCCTAAAGGAGGCTTTCCCAATTATTTGAAACTTAAAACACATAAATAATCTTAATAAAATATTTATTAACTTTTGGAATCCCCTAAAATAAACCATTCCATCAATCTAAAGTAAGAGAAGTTGAAACAGATTGAAAAAGAGACCCCTTCTTTGTTGAATAGGCATAAAAAGCTACCTAGAGTGTTAATGATCATTCATAAAAGAGGATGTCAAAAAAAAAATTAATTATACTTATATCACTTTCCACTCCTAAAATCATTTCCTCCAAATCAAACTATATGACCCATAGCGAGTGTTTGAACTTGACTTTCATTTGCATGTCAAGAGGAAAATGAAGAAAATTAAGTTTTAGATGAATTTTTTTGTGTAAAACCTAAAAAAAAAAAATGGATAAGAAATTTGGGAATATGAAGAGTCACACCACCATGTTTTCAAAGTGGAACACTTCTCAAAGAGTCGTATAAGTGTCTTTTTATCACTCTTTGGTCAAGAAAATTACCCTTTTCTGAACAACTTGCCAATTATTCAGTTATTTAAGATTCATAAAGACTTATAAAGACACATGGGGAATAAAATTGGCATTTTTAACTTGAAAAAATCCTAAAAAACCCATACAAAGCATTAAATACACTTAAAATGACCTCTAAATGACCTAAAAATGATAAATAAACCTAGGGGACTAATAACCAACTGTAGCATAACATGAAATTACATTAATTGACCCTTTAAACACCTTATAATATTCATTTAACCCTTATAGACACAAAAATGCAATTTTTTTCCTATAGGTGCCCTAGTTTGACTATAAAGTCAAACTTGGTCAACACTTCTTTCTTGGGAGGTCTACCTATTGGTGTTCTAGATTTGTACCCTAACTGAGCAGAAGATTGTTCAACTCTTTTAACTCAAATATAGTCTAACATGGGACTGACTCTAAGCTGTGGGTCACCTATCATAGGGTCAAACCTCAAGATAAGGTTGGCTTCCTTGTGGATCTATCACCTAAACTAAAAAACATTGACTAGAAAAAGGGGGAGAGAAATGGGTAATAATGCATAAAACCATGTAAAGGAGGTGATGCACTAGTAATTTGATTGTTCATCCACTCTATTTGAACTTATAAAAAACACTAATGTGATTGGATCTATAACTCCAAATGGTTATTTATGCATTAGTATTTCATGTAAAGGTTCATCAAATGATCAAAACCTAAGGGAAATGATGAAGATCCCTAATTCAAGGCACTAACCAATCAATGTATCTACTTTTTAGCTTTAATAAAATCACATTCAACACTAAACATGACTTGTAAAATGATATAATCTAGTAGCTAGGTTAGATCAAGATTTGACAAGGGAGAGATTTTTACCACATATGCAAATCAATCTAACATTGACACACTATACCAAAATAATAAGATCTAAAAGAAGTCCTATATTTATTTCAAGAGGTTACAAAGATCAAATCTAGGTAGAGTCATGCCTAATAAAGGGATTACCAAGCTATTTTCAAGGCTTAGAAGCATGTATTTATAGAAAAAGGGATGAGAGAGAGAGAGAAGGAAATGAAAAGATAGAAAACATTGAATGAGGTCCAACTGATCTTGATGGATTAGCATTTTCAAGGATGTTGAGTCATGATATTATCAAGAAGGCAAAATTTCAAAGGCTTTACAAAAAAAATTCAATTCTCAATGATCCTTATTCAACTGCTAGGTTTTCATCTCAATATTTAATGCCATTTTCACTTAATCTACTGATGAGGACCAACTCTTCATGCCTTAGAACTGACAGAGATGCTTGGTCTATTTTGAGTGGGTAGATGTACTTATTCATATCACAATATCTGAGCATAGATCTCATTATAGATTGAAAATGAATCATTCTATTATTTTTCTTATAGTTCAATGCCTAGTCTCATTTCAAAACCCAAATGTTGACCTTAAACTAAAATAGGTCTAAAAGACCAATCCTATCTTCAAGGAGCTCTACTAATGATGCCTAGTATTGAAATATTCACCTTGAATCAGCCTAGATCATGCTTGAGTTCTGTTTCCTTTGTATTTGCTTACCTAGGTCAAAAAACTATCTCCTTGACCCTTTTCAAAAGTCCTTTGGGATTGATCCTACTTATTGGTTATTGAATGTTGACTCTAGTTATTGACTCTTTGACCTTGTTCAATCCATTGATATGCCTATGCAAAGATGCCCATGATCCATTGATCTTCTACTAGGGCCTAGGTGATTTTGAAACTTGTCCTTGACTCATTATCTCATTGGATTCATTTGGTCCCACTTATGCCATCCTTTCCCTCATTCCATCAGATTTGTTAGGTATGAATGAATGTGATCCCTCAAATTTATCTTTAAATTTTCAACTCTATCTCTGTTGGTGCCACTTGGCAATCCCACATTGATCCTCAAGATCCTATCAATCTGTATCCTTTATGAGCTCAAAATTGACATCCACGTGACCATCATTTGACATCCACATAGATGTATTTGATGTCTTGTAGACCATCAAAATTAATCTTTTATGGATTTCTACATGAATTTAACTTTGACATCCATATGACCATTATTTGATGTTCACATTACTATCATTAACATCCTATAGATCATTAATTTTAAACTCATGTGATTTATTACCTAAGATTAAACTTGACATTCATGTGAACATCTTCACCTATTGGGTCAACTTTGCAGGCTTGGATATCAAAGCAAAAAACTCATGAATGCATGAAACTTGTATGGAATGATCTAGGTACTAAGAAAAACATGTATACATGACCCAAGGGCTTGCAAGACTTTCTGATCAAAGATATAAAATGCACCAGTTAGTTGGCTAGTTCATTTTTGAGTGATGTCTTAATGATCATCTAGCTCCCTAGACTTGTTCCTTTGAGATTTTGCTTGATCTTTGGAAGCTCAAATGATTTCTTGAGGCATAATCAAACTTGTTCATGACTTGAACCAAAAGATTACCTATGTAAACTTATCTAGATCTTCCATTTACTCTATAGACTTTTTTCTCTAAGATCAATAAAATAACACTTTAAGCTTGCTTAAAGTGTTTCAAAAGAGTAATAACAATACGATCTCCCTCTTTTATCATTGGTTCCTTCTCTTAATAAATAACATTTTTTAGTCCTTGAAATCTCTGTATGTAGGCAATAAATGGCCAACATCTTTGGTGACTTAGTTTGGAATCATGCCTAATATGCTTGAACTCAAACCATGTACATGACTTTTGACTTATAATAGATAACACATTTATTTCATGAATGTAAGGAACCTCTTGATTTTTAAAGACAATAAACTCCACAAAAATAGAAAAGGAAATAAAATAAAGTAGGGAAACTATCCTAAAAAAATAAATGTACAAACAAAGCACTTATCTAAAAAAAAATATAAACAAACTAACCTAATTAACCATAACAAAACATGATCCACTAGGATCAAAAGGGAAATTCATGAGCTCATTCATTATAAAATATGGTACAAATTATAAGTTATGTGGTTTATTAAACATGACCTTTGAATATTCACTCTTTTTGATAATTATTTATATTGACATATCCTAAAATGAGCCATCAAAAGCAAACCAGTCACCAATAAAGACAAATTCATGTTACATTTTTAGATTCTTTTTATGCTACTTGTCAACTACAACCTTATCAAGTGACATCTCATCTATGCATTGTCCTTCAATGACCTTATTCTTCTTATCAACTTGTGCAAGTTCATCCTATTCTTCAAGGAGACCTAAATAATGAACCCAATATGTATCATGATCTTGAGTAAGTTCCTCTTGATCAAATTTTTGAATATCATCCTCTTTATTGGGAAGCATATCCTTACAAATTTCTTCAATCTCTTGTAAAGATTCAAGGTACAACTACCATTCATATTTTTTTCTTCACTTTGATCAATTAGAATAGGAACATTTTGAAAGGTACCTTCCTCTTTCTCAATTGGATATATCTCAATCTCATTTGTGGCATCATCTTGTATCAATTCTTCATGGCATTCTTCCACATCAAGATCAGCCTCTTCCTACAAACCTAAGATTATTTCTTCAATATCAACTACAATCTTAGTTTAAAATTGGACATCAAGTGATGTACAAAGGAACAAATCTTCATCATACACACTTGAAGCATCTTATTCACATTATTCTAGAACTTGACTTACATCTGCAACCTCTTCATCTATTTCCCATAGAACAAACTCCTCTTGATGAAGGGAGATGGAGGGAGGGTGATGAAATTGATTTGATTAAGAGGGAGTATGGAATATGGAAGGTTTATTAGGATCATATTTTGGGATCTTGAGGGCAATGGAATCATTTAGGTAATATTTAAGAGGAGGGAAAGAGGAACTTTTGATAACTTCTACATTCTATTCTTTCCATTTGTCCATTACTTCATCAAGGTCTAAAACCTTTTTATCCTCATCAACAACATGATCTTGAGGAGTAAGTGGTGAATAAAGGGGAATATAATAAGGTATATATTTTTTAATAGTCTCTTGAATTATCATGTGAATGTCTTATTGAATAGGTTCTTGACTCCAACTAGGAATATCTATTGGCTCACACTAAATATGGCTAAGAACTTTATGAGAATAAGGAACATAAGAAGACTGGTAAGGAATATCATAAGGTTCTTTAGATAACTAGTTTAATTCACCTTTTTTCCTCTCACAAGCCTCTATTTTTGCTAATACAAAATTCCAAAACTCATGCCTCTCTTTTAGATCATTAGACACATTTTGAAACCATTCATTCACTTCTTCATACTATGAACCTAAACATTTCTTGCATATGCTATAAGTTTGAGCTCTATCTCATCCATCTTTTCTTGTAAACAAGAATGATTATATGCAACATCATAACCATATGGGAAAGGCAAAATCTAGTCTTGAGACTGGCATGGTTTATAAGGAAGGTGAGATTCATGCTCTTGATAATAAGGATCATGGGAAACTTGATAAGGCTAATCACATCTTTGATAAAATTATTTGTAAGGCTCATAACAAGATTCATATTGATCATGAAAAGGTTGGTATGATCCATAATGGGGCTAATAAGAAGGTATTTCATATGTATTTCCTTCATGAAAATAACATCAAGATAGTGTAATTAAAATTAAATTAATTGGTGTAGACACCTAAAAATGACCACCAATAATCTCCAACTAGGCTTTTGACCAATTTCCACCAAAATAAAAAATTTGACTTAAAAACACTAAAACACATTAAATAAGTTGAAATTTATATATTAAAGTGTTTATTTTGGCTAAGGAATCACTAAATAGGACAATACAATTTATGGGCTAGCTAACTTTGTTCAAATCATTTCAAGTTAAAATGCCAATTTTGCATGTGGGTACTCTGGATTGCTCTTTTTTGTCAAATCTCTTGCATAAGACACATGCCTTTATTATTTTGTATTGGTAACATCCTAAATGGGATAATGGATCCAACACATCTAACATTGACTTCCAATTCCAATCCAATCAAATTTTGGACCAATAACAAGGCATTCTAATCAATTTGGGTAATTTGTGCACAAAGTGCTTAATCATGTTTAAGAGCTAATTGAATAAAATTAGAGCCTAATTATTAATTCCATGGAAAATTATTGAGTATTTATTTTTAGAAATGAATATTGAATATATGCATCATTAGGTGACAACATTTCTTGGGAAGACATCCCTAGGCCATAAATGCATAAAATATCAAGGTTAACCCCTCCCATACCTCTTAAATTCCCCTCTATCCCAAATATTAATGGGTATATTTGTAAAATGAATTTAATATTTGTATTTATCCTTAGCCACACATCTCAATCTTGAGATAGATGGTTCAGGTTGATTCTAGCCATTTTCCAAAATCTATAAATAGAGAGGCCATGAACATCATTTCTAAGCTTAACTTGTGTAAATTTACCATGCCAAATTTATTCAAAAAATATCTCACATGCCAAAGTTATGATGCCAAAATATTTAATCCTAAGCCAAACAAGGTGTCAAAGAGAGATAGAGGTGGTTAAGCTTCCATTGATGTAGACTTCATGAGCACAAACCAAACAAGCCACTACAACAAAGCGTTTTGAGAATCCAAAGAAGTTGAAGGATTCTTGTTTTTCCTTACTTTTTAGTTTTTATTTTCATTTTTTTTGTTATTAAACTCACCCTAGTAACTATGCATGAAGGTGTTAGTTTAATGTGCTTTTAATTTTATTTATCCACTAACACAATACTAATCTCCCCTTCATCTTCAAATTCCTAGTTCACAATTGGAAACTACCTAGACTTTCAAAAATAATTACCTAAGCTTGGGATCACCAAATTTTTCATGAAAAACACTATTGCATATGCAACTCCACCAAGACCAGATCCAATGGGTCCCATCAAGAATGCCAAATTTGTTGGTGTTCTAGATTTGTACCCTAGTTAAGTAGAATATTTTTCTAGTCTTTTTCTTAAATCTAGTGCAACATGGGACTAACCCAAGGCTATGGGTCACCTATCATAGGGTCAGACCTTTGGATAAGGTTAGCTTCCTTTTGGATCTATAACCTAAACTAAAAAATCACTAATTGAGAAAAGGGGAGATAAATGGGTAACAATGCATAAACACATGTGAAAGAGGTGATGCACCAATAATGTGATTGTTCATACACTCTATCTAAACTTCTAACAAACACTAATGAGATCATTTTTGTAACTCCAAATAGATATTTATGCATTATTATTTCATTCAAAGGTTCATCAAATGATCAAAACCTAAGGGAAATGATGGAGAGGCATGATTCAAGGCACTAACCAGTCAATGTATCGACTTGTTATCTTTAATCAAATGACATTTAACACTAAACATGACCTAAAATTGATATAATCTAGTATCTAGATGAGATCAAGATTTGACAAGAGAGATATTTCTACCATATATGAAAATCAGTCTGACATTGACACACTATAACATAATAATAAGATCTAAAAATGAGTCTTTTATTTATCTCAAGAGGTTTCAAAGATTAAATCTAGGTAGAGTCTAGTCATGCCTAAGACAAGGATTAGTAAGTTTTTTTCAAGGCTTAAAAGCCTATATTTATAGAAAAAGGGATGAGAGAGAGAAGGAACTAAGTAGATAGAAAACATTAAATGAGGTCTAACTACTCTTGATGGATAAGAATTCTTGATGATGTTGAGTCATGATCTTATCAATAAGGAACAATTTCAAAGGCTTTACAAAATAATTTAATGTTCCATGATCCTTATTCAACTGAAAGGTCTTCATCCTAGGATTCCATGCCATTTTCACTTGATCTAATGATGAGGAAAAATAATTCATGCCTTGGAACTAATAGAGATGCTTGGTATATTTTTAGTGGATGGATATACCTATATGTATCACAATATCTGAGCATAGATCCATTTATGTATTGAAAACTAATCATTATATTGGTTTTCCTATAATTCAATGCCTAATCTCATTTCAAAAACCAAATATTGACCTTCAATTGAAATAAGTCTAAAAGACCAATAATATCTTCAAGGATCTCTGATGATGTTGCTTGGTCCTAAAATATTCACCCTGACTCGACCTAGATCATGCTCAAGATCTGTTTCCTTTATATTAGCTTACTTAGGTTCAAAAAATTATCTCTTCAACCTCTATCAAAATTCCCCTACTCTCAATCCTAGTTATTGGTTATCAAATGCTAACTCAAGATGTTGACTCTTTAACCTTGTTCAATCCATTGATCTACCTATGCATGGATTCCCATGATCTATTGATCTTTTACTAGGGCCCACATGCTTTTGACACTTGTCCTTGACTCATTATCTCCTTGGATTCATTTAGTCCCACTTATGCCATCCTTGCCCTTATTCCATTAGATTTACCATGTATAAATGAATGTGAGCTCTCATATCTATAATTGAATTTTCAACTCTATCTCTATTGTTGGCACTTAGAAATCCCACATTAATCCTTAGGATCTTGTCAATCATTATACTTTATGAGCTCAAAATTGATGTTTGTAGACCATCATTTGACATATGTGTAGATGTATTTAATGTCTCGTAAACCATCAAATTTAATAATTGATAAAAAATTTACATGAATTTAACTATGAAGTCTATGTGACCATCATTTAATGTTCACATTACCATCATTGACATCCCATAGATCATTAATTTTAAACTCATGATTTTTTTCCTAAGATTAAACTTGACATTCACGTGAACATCTTCATCTGTTGGGTCAATTTTGAAGGCTTGGATCTCAAAGCAAAAGAATCATGAAGGCACAAAAGATGTATGGAATGATCTAGGTAATAAGAGAAACATTTCCATGTGACATGAGGGCTTTCAAGACTTTATTATTAAAGATATTAAATGCACAAGTTATCTAGCCAGTTCATTTTTGAGTGACATCTTGATGACCATCTAGCTCCCTAAAATTATTAATTTGAGATTTTACATGATCTTTGGAAGCTCAAATTATTTCCTGAGGCATAATAAAACTTGTTCATGACCTAAAATACAATATTACCTATGCAAACTTATCTATATCTTCCATTTACTCCATAGACCTATTTCTCTAAGATAAATAAAATTACACTTTAAGCTTACTTAAAGTGTTTCAAAAGCATTATAAGCAATATGATCTCCCTATTTTATAATTGGGTCCTTATATCAATCAATAGCATTGATCAGTCCTTAAAAGATCTATATGTAGGCCAAAAATATCCATCACTTCATTTATTCTCATCTCATAGGTAGTTAAGATGCCATGAAGCCCATCCATCTCCAACTTGTCCAAATCTTGCATCTCTTCTAGTGTAAACACCTTAGAATCAAACTTAGGAGTTAGTGATCTCAATACCTTTTGAAAAACTATAGATTATTTCACTTCTTATCATAATACTCTAATTACATTGGCCACTTCATCAACCCTTAACATGTGGGATGCAATGCTGTCATATTCCTTCATACTTAAACTTTTAAACTACCTTCTGTGGGTCCATAATTTATCCATATTCACCTTCTTGTATCCTTCATATATATTATTCAACTCATCCCATATCACCTTGGATAAATCATAATTCATCACCTTCAAAAATTCTACCTTTGATAGAACACATAGAATGACATTTATTTCCTTGGAATTACTCTCACTTTCTTTCTTGCATGCTGCATCCATTGGTGGTGTAGAAGGTGGATTGTATCCATCCACAACTAAATAAAATATGTCATGGAAAATTAAAATTATATATTTACTCATTATAATTCTCCAAGATTCATAATTAGTCTCATTGAAAAATGAAGCCTTACTAATAGAGAAATATCCTTGAACTTGACTACTAACCATCCTTTCTTCTAGGATATCCTTTAGGCTATTAGGCCTAATTAAAATTACCACGATATGATATAAATTATTTGAAGCATAATCACTAATATTATGGTTCAATTATTGTCTTCAAAATATTCATTCAATTCCACTTAAGCATACATGAACTATTCATACAAACATGAACATCTAGCAAAGCATATGCAACCATACAAGATCATGAAATAAGATAACACATTAAATATGTGGAAATACCTCAATGGGAATAAAACCCACTAATATATATAAATTTAATATATTATTATAATATAAAACCAATCTTTAGTGAAACACAAACTCTACATGTAGCACCAACCCCAACTAGTCAAGCACCCACTCAACTAGGCTTTATCAAGTACCAACTTGTAAGGAGGCACCAATCCCCTTGATGAATTAGTAACAAATAAAAAAAATAAAAATTTTGATCACATTTATAAAACCTTGTTTCTCACACAATATATGATTATCACCTTATTTATTTCTTCTCACTCTTTTATCCCTCTCAAACTACCTTCTAGGCTTCTTTGCTCAACTAGGTCTCTTCAAGATAGATTAGGTCATATGACCTTGATATTAATCTACATTACCCATATTATATCTTCATTATAGTGTCTATACAAACATTTTATATTATAAAATACCTCATTATACTCAATAATGTTATTTTCATTCACTCTTCATACATAAATAGGCTGAAAACTGCCTTGAATATATACAAGCTTCTTACTCATACACCTGTTGTTAAGACACACAAAATAGAACCATTTTATTACACTTAAAATTTGTCTTATATCACATTTCATACATTAATATATCATTAAATTAGGTTGGATACAAATTAAAATAACAAAACCTCTTTTAGGCCTTAAGGAGAGCTAATTCAATTAGGCCTTCATTAGTACACATTACCCTTTGATCTCCTTAGAACAATTTAAAACTATAAAAATGCTAGAAAAAGTTAATATAATACTTTAATATACCCAAAATTATGTCTTTTAGGCTCAATAAGACATTTTACAACAAATCACTACTTGAAACCCTTCATTAGTACTCAGTCCTATTAGGCCTATATACACCAAAAATTTGGCTTTCAATACTAAATCTCAAACTCACTTAATCCAATAAAAAATGATAAAAAAATTACTTAAATATATTATACATTACCTAAGGTTCATCATCATATTCTTTAAACACTTCAACTCAGGGCAAAAAATTTTAAACTTATCTCTTCAGTACACTTACTTAGAACTAATAGAACTTTAAAAAGGTAGTCATGAAGCTACTTGACATACAAAACTTGAAAGGATGATTTTAGTGATTATAAATACATTAAAAATATTATATAACATATTTATAAAATAATAAATCATAAAAACCATAATCTCTAATATCAAACATTGGTCTTGTAGACAAATCTTCTAACCTTATCTCACACAGTCTTGCATGAACTAGATAAGCCATTTTGCTTCAACTTTTCAACATCCTACACTAACTTCAAATATTTACAAAAGAATTAAAAATAATTTAAAGTCATAAAAAACAACACCATATGCATTATATATTTAAACTAAGGACATTGAGCCTCAAACTTATCACTATAACTTACTAAAAAATGATACTTTACCTTAAAGCACAGTCATGGTGACATTGACATTGAACACGTGTATGACCACTCTCAAATAATTTTATAAAATTATATTATCATATTACATATTTATACCATATTAAAATATAAACATCATATTGTCTAGTTTCAACTATTGGTCCTATAGACCAATTTATGGACCTCACTACACACAGTCTTCATTGAGCTAGACAAGCCATTTTGGCTTCATAATTTTCACCACTATAAATAAATTCAAATATTTATAACAAGAATTAAAATGACATACCAATACCAAAAAACATCTCCATGCACTTTGTTTCATCACTCTATCATGATAAAATAATCCTATTCACCTTCTCACTGCTTCCTAGGTTTTTCACTATTTGCACCATTTAGCTTATTAGCGACTGGCTAAATTGGATGAATAGTTTAGCATACATGAGGACTATAATTTTTCCATAAAACTTCATGGACATAAAAAATTATTCTCTACATTCTTCCTCCATTTATTTTCTTATTATATCCAATACAATTTTTGATAGCTATAATAACTTCTTCAAAAATAAGCCTATAACTCAACATTTTCTCTCTCTACTCTCTAACTAATACCACCTGGAAGTACCTAGGAGATTCCATTAAAATATAAAATATATTAATTTATAATATAAATCCATTCTGTTTACTTTTGATCAACATCTTCAACATTGGGTCCTTATTAAGGTTCTAAGAGGCTTTAAACTTGTTTCCACTCTTAACAATCATTCATAAATCATAGCACCTCAATCCAAAAAGTAATGCATATAATTTTTATATATTAAAATTAACCATATATAATTAATATATTATTTTCCCATGCATATTTTTGATGAGCTAACCAACATAATAAAATCCTTCTTAGGTTGATAACCCTTCATTATGAGCACTCAAGAGACCTCCAAACAATTTTTCATGCCTTGTCCTTCAAACTATGACCTAAAAATATATGAAAAAGTTGAAAAAACATAAATAAATTATAAAAATTCTTAGATGAGCTCAAAAACATTTAAATATGATCATGAACCCTCATTAAGCCACACACTCTCTCTCTTTACTCTCTTAGACCTTGACTTGCAAACCACATTAGGCCTTAAAAATGACCATCATGCATATTTACATGCACTATCCACCTAAATCACATATTAAATAAACCTCTCTCATGATTAAATTCTTCCATACATCCTTTACAGGTCTTGACAATAGATCATGATACTTGATTAGGGTAGGCAGGGTTTAGGTACAAACTTGATCTGAAGGACTTACTCTTATAAGTGCACCTTGAGACTCTCATGATTGATATAATTCATCATATAAATGATAAATAAACATAATACAACCATTAATTCCTTTTTTAACTCATCTCACCAATACATCAAGCTCATACCTTTTGATAAGGTCTTTACATGCCATGACTAGGCTTAGGCTACTCAAAGACATGTACCTTCATGTAACCATAATGCATTTGTTTCCTTAAAATTTTATTTCATGAAAAATTATTTCAATTAAAACACTCCATAAATTCCAAATAACATCTCAAAATCTTGTGTTCACTTCACCAAACTTTACTATGTACACCTTCTCATAGGGCCTAAACTAGGCTTCTCAAGACACCTTGTACTCAATAACTAGTACTAAAACACGATTACCTTAATGCTATTAAACACTAAAAATATTTATATATCACTCTAACACCACTGTAACAATATATTTCTAAAAAACATTCTCTCATGATCTCATTCAAATATAAAGCCTCATAACCATGTTTCAATTCTCACTTGACCATCATACCTCTTTATGACAATCAGGACTCACAAGATGAAACAACAACCTCAATGACATTAACTAAAATTTCAATGACATCAATTAAAACTATAAACTCACCTTGTCACATACATTAATGATCACTCTCCATGTAACTTCATAAGATACACCGTTTTGACATCAATGACAATAACATGCCAACATCACATATCCCTCTGGTTGTCCAAATAAAATTGTATGCAACATTGGGGCCAAAAATGGTTCCAAATACTTTTAAAGTAATGTGTTAATCGTAAAATAATAATTGTATTTTAGGTAGACCTTGGACACATACAAAGAATCCATTTTATCTACACTACATTGATTTGTAAAACTCAAACATGATGGGACCTTATTGATAATGCCTGCCAATAATGAATCTTTAAGTTTTTTAAAAATGATACATTCTGATATAAATCACATCCCTATGGTGGTGCCATATAAATAATGTATTCCACTTGAGAATATAAAAAAAATTAAAATGGGTGATTCAAGAACAATAGATCATTTATCTATAAATGTAAATAAATCACTAAACATCAAGGGGCACATGGATTCACATCAAGATTAATAACCATTAACCAAGGAACCAATGATACCAAAAAATCAATAAAATTAAACATTTGAGATTCCTTTATTTATGAATACCAAATAGCAAGATGGCCATGTTTCTGAATATGATAATGATGATGATCTACCCTATGATATAATAGATGAGAAATTGAAAAAACTAAATTTTGATCCAATTTCTCATATTTCACATAAACTATTCACACCTATAGTGCCTGCTACATATAAGATAAATTCACCTTCAAAGGATAAACAAGTAGATCAAGATAATGGAAAATAAAAAATTGCATATGATCATGTAAATGCTTGTTATTCCATACATTCATCATGGCTAAACATATTGAGTCAAAATTAAAAGGGTCAAGTGTATATATAACATGTAAATAATGTGAAGGTCTCTCATAAGACTTCATAATAGACATTATATATCACAATAATGAAGATACTCTAGATACAATACTTTCTATGTTTCTTCAACATATCTTGTTATCTTTACCTCTTAACAGGCATAAATTAGGCATTATAATTTTTACTAAAAAGGGATTACCATTTTTTAACTATCATCATATCATTGGCCATCATACAAATCATTGTGAAGCATTAAAAAACCAAATTCAGAAATACAAGTGAAGGCCACATACAAATTGTTCCCGAGAAATTAAAAAACCTAATACTTTCAATTATTTAGAAGAATTCCATCCTTAAAAATAGCCAAGTCATGAATCCTTAAACATTAATGTAAATATTTATGGGGTTTTTTACTAACATTTCAAGGTGAATATAAACACTTGGAAGACAACTTGCACTATTACCACACTATAGTAGATGGGACATCATATATATGAACTATGATATTATCCAACTTTTCCAAGATCTCTTGGGTATATTATAATACCCATTACATGTGGACCAAAGGTATTATACCTTGATATATGGGTAATGGATCAAAAAATACATTTGACTCTACATCTTGGCTAGCATTTGTTGACTGATATGCAAGCAACTATTAGTGTCACACATAGAATATCTTACTTTCCAACATGATAACGAATAAATCTATATCTCTCATGATGTATATGATGAGAGGTAAAATACCCACATTTGTGGTAGAGAGTTACCAAGAAATATATAATAATTTATAATAAATAAATATAAACATTTTTGGCAAACAATGCCACCATATATCACATTTGCTCCAAAATTTGAAGAATTTTTAGACTAAATTAGTTTCACATATTTCAAAATAACCAAAAAAAAATACTATTTTTTTTTCATCATTTACATCTTTTATTATCTCCTTTATATATACACATATGTTTCATGCACTTTTTCAGTATGATATAGGCATACCCAGTCACATTATCTACTCATTTTTAGATGTTGGGAATTCCATCTATTCATGTCATATGGACATAGGGGGTATCCACTTCTTTGATCATGATAAACCTAGATTACATTATTAAAGGATCATTTTCCATTATCTTGTTTAAGACTATTTACATACACATGCCTTTACCCATGTTTATATCTTTCACAGTGTACTTTATATGTTATGTACTTAATTTTTTTGCTAAAAAATATATCCATGGACAAATATGATATGTTTATGTTTGTCTCTTATGTTTCATGATTTCCATTTATGAACTTCCTTAAGTTTCTTGCCTTATTTCCTATTGTATTTATTATTTTGGCACTATAATATGCTCCATTGTTTGTGTCCCTAGTGATTTTGTTCACTTACATTGACATTTGAATATGTCATTAGTTATCTTTTGGACATTTGATTAAGTTATGTCTCTTCAATTATGAGTCATTTAAACATGCCCCTTGTTTGAGGTCTCCTTGGACCATTGTCTTTTGATTTGATTTTGAGTGACCTTATGTGTGTGATTGATTACTTGTTGAGCTTGTATTATTAAAATATAAATGTTTCCATGATATATATCATACATATTGGGCCTTGATGTGATCAAATTTTATGTGCTTCAGTGATTTTTTACCTAGACATGTTTCTTCTATATGTTACATGATACATTCATAAATTATTCTTTTTGAGGTAAGGTGACTACCATTTTCATCTTCCCCTCATTTCAAAAAGGGGCATATAATTGTGGGCATGCCATAGAGGCATGACCTCCCATTGTTCATAATTTTAGACTCAGTGGGGGCATATCATAGGAATGTGTCTTTGACACTTGTACAAATTTTAACTAACCAAATTTCATAGTTATATTATTTAGATACACATTTGTGTCAATATTCTATGCATTGCCACCACTTTTATACCCAAGTTTTGTCTTGAGACATATATGAGGTGCATATTAAATGCAAAATATCACCTTAAATTATAAAATCAACACCTTAAATTATAAAATCAAAATCAATTTTAGATTTTAAATACTTCTATGGTATGTAATAAACACCACAATAAACTTTTATGGATTGTTATTGAGTTAATCTACTACAATAGTTAGTTCATTTTTTATAAGGTTGATGTGATTAAAACACTTAATATTATAAAGTTTATAGGATGGACTAATTAAATAATCTACCCTCACTAGATTTATAATGTGAGTTGAGTTGAATCACTCACACTCACTAGGTTATAAGTATGATTGGGTTGTAGGGTTCAGTTAACCTCAACTTCCAAGTAGAAACTCACCTTTTATCCAAGGTTGGGGGAATTTGTCCTTCAATGTGTGTGTGTGTGTGTGTGTGTGTGTGTGTGTGTGTGTGTGTGTGTGTGTGTGTGTGTGTGTATCTTAAATGTTTTAAATTTTTCCTCATATCAATTTCAATGATTCATAATGAAACATATTTCCAAATCAAAATTTCAAAAGTTAAGAGAGTTGCATCAATATACTAGTGTGCTCATAACCTTGATCTCTTTACTTACATTTAAAATAATTTCAATTTTAGATTATATGCACTAATTATATACTATAACATGTTCGTGGTTATAGGTCAGTCACCAACAAATAGGTCAATTTGGGCTCACATAAAGACAAGGTGTGTTATATAGGCCCATGTACACATATGTTTTCCTTTAAACTAGTAATTTCATTTCTAGGTTAAAGTAGGGGGTGGGGGGAGGGGGGTGACTTTAGATACTAAATACGAATTATATATCACCTTAGTCTTATATACTTGATATTAATTCTCATGATTGTACCCTTTAGTTCTGAGACCTTCCCACTACCAAAAGGCTCATATATGCTATCTCTTGTGCCTATTTATTATCTATTAGTACTAGAATATGTTATTTTGATGATTGGGGATTTTATTCTACTTAAAGTTATATAAAATTACTTATTTTAATCCTCTATAATTTTTGTACTTGTACCTATTTTCCATCTTCTTTGACACTTTTGTCCTAGCTAGATGCCTATGCCAACATAAGTGTCTTATGATAGACTAAGCATCCAATGCTCTAAATCCATAAAATTTAAATGTTTAATATGTCCTTATGGTTGGATAAAGGGATTTAATGTGATATATTTCATAAAATTATTGGTATATATGCATGATCAATGCTCATTCATAACTCACCTAATGACTCATAAAAGAAATTACCAAAATTACTCAATAAAATATTCAATTAAGATAATATACCTTATTCATCCCTACTTCCATATCAATCATAGGATTAATATTACCATAGTTATGAATTACTAAAGGATCATCCCATGAGTGATATTTGTAGAGTTACAAGATATGTCACTCTATGTACTTGGTTATCACACATTACATCCTTATTTACACACAATCCAACACATTAGGGAAGAACTAGATCAGTTTTTGGCCCTTTTTGGAGTAGTGTATATGGAGGAACCACCCATTGAGAGAGGAGTATTTAGGGTAAAATAATCATCATGATCCCACTAACCCATTTTTTCCATAGTCACTATGAAGATGCATAAGTACGGTTTCATCACATGATAAGGAATGATAACCTATGCACGGTATTTGAACACATCAGAGAAAAGGAGATACAAAACCCAAAAATATTTAGGTGGTTATGTGTAAATCTAGTAAATATTACATATTAGACACATGCATCTAGGTTAGATAAGTGCATCAATGCAAACATGTATATTTGACACAAGAATTCAAGGCCATAGATTGTAAATTTATATAATATGATTTAGTATACTTCTATCATATTCCATATTATATATGCATGAACATATAAACCAATTAAGTACTCTTGTTTTCCATTTATTCAAATATAAATTGGTATTTTTAATTACTATTTTAGAATATCTCAATATTTAAATTTATAATATTTTTTATTAAGGTTAAAGGGGGGATTTTTTTGGCTAGGGTTACCAAAACCTAGGATAAGAACAAAAAAAGGAACAAATACACTAACAAATTACACAAGAGAGATAAGAATGAAAATGGCTAAAGACAGCTAAAACATAGCCCAAAAACATCAAAGAAACATCTAAAAACTATAAATAATAGAAGGAGAAGATGAAGCCTAATTCATGTCAAGATTTCTAGAGATATCTTCCCAACAACTTTTCATTCTTTTAAGGTTTGAGTCAATTGTAATAATATCTCTTATTTGTTGACATATTTATGGCATCCTCTACACTGAACCTATTTACCTTTACCTTTTCTTGGGGTCTTAATGTCAAAAAATATCCCAAATAGACATTTTGAATCTCCTCATTCATAGTAGCCTTGCTACAATACACTAGGAAGCTAATATTGTTTTTAAGCTTATCATTTTCATTTTCAAGCATTTCAACCCTAGTTTGGAGAATTTGATTTTTTTGATTAACATCCTTGGTAGAATTTATTTGAACCATTATATCATTCTCTTGATGTAAATAATTGACTTTCCCTTTAAGGTTTGTTAGTTCCCTCATGAACCAATGCATGATGGACTTTGGGAGGTCCAGTTATTCAAAAATCTTGTCTGAATTTTTCTTTCCTTTTAAAGAGATCACTAAATTATTGAAATTTTAATTGAACCAATATAAATTTTACCTTTCTCCTTGGGGTCTTTTATATACTTCCTTTTTTTAGATTCATTTTACTTGGGATGAGTAGTAATGCTAGCTTTGCCCAAATATTTTTGATAAATAAAATTATCCACACTAGTCATTTCTTATTTAACTAAGATTGAGTCACCTATATAATGACCTATTTTATGATTATTATCAAAAGTATTGACAAGCACAGTGGTTACCTTGGTCACACTCCTTAGATAAATTTTGATATTATATTGAATATTATGGGTTTAACCTCTGAACCTTTGGGAATATTGACCTCTAATATCTTAGAATATTTAATCATAATACTCTTGGGGATGCTACTAAGACACTTAATCCATACCTTCTTAATAATCCTTATGTCCACAGGTTTATCTACAACTTTTTTCTTGTGAGAATTATAAATTTTTGGATTGATCTGATTCATTCCATTAAAGTATTCATGAATTATAAATATAACCCCTTCATGTCTAAGAGCTATATAATTTCCATTTTTATATTTCAAAATGGAGGATTCTAAAGAGAGAAAAATGTAGAAGGCGAGACTCATAGGAACAACATGCCTAAAATAATTTATAAAAATGAAATATACCATCTGACAACATTAAACCTACATTCAAGTGTGATGTATTACATCAAATGAAAATCAACTTCTCTAAATGGCCTTGGTAGAGATTCAAGGTCAAATCCATTGTGAAGAGTCTACAGGGTTTCTCCTTCCAAAAAAATCTCCTCTTTTTTATAATGCCTACTAGTTTTAAAGATTTTATTATCCTCTATCTCCACCCATGTAATGTGTGCCATCAGTTCTTCCATGATCTATAGCAAGATTCCATTGATTTTAAGGGTTCTATATTCATAGGAATTAGGAAAGAGAGTCAAAATATGTCTGTCATGCCCTTAAATTTTTTCCATAAACCTTGTGAATCTCCCAATTTATAGAACCTCCAAAATAACCTCATTATTTTTTATTTCTTCAGGCATTTTTGGAT
This sequence comes from Torreya grandis, assembly GCA_037957365.1. Classification (NCBI taxonomy): domain Eukaryota; kingdom Viridiplantae; phylum Streptophyta; class Pinopsida; order Cupressales; family Taxaceae; genus Torreya; species Torreya grandis. The sequence goes on along the minus strand of JARHVA010005414.1, from coordinate 771,718 downwards.
CTATCCTATTCGACAAACCCATTATAACCACTACAAATATAAAATAGGGGAAAATAAGTCTTTCCCAAATCAAATTTACTAAAAATGAAAAATCCCTAAAGCTATCTTCTTGTTGCCTTTGATATTAGATACAAATTCTTGAAGGATGTTTCTTGATTCTATAAGTTTCTCAAAGAGACCAAAAAAGGAAAAAATAAAAAAGAAAATAATAAGACTATAAAAAATTCTAAAGTCATAATATCCCCTATGGATAAGCTTTGGGAAGACCCCCATATCCTTAAGTGTTTTGTTCATTACAAATACCTTCACCTGTAATCCTCTATACAATGTCCTAAGTAATATCTTCAATGTCCATCTAATTAGTCAAACCCAAAGAGGCCATGACCCTATTAACAAACCAATCAGCTATAATTTTTTCTTCATGATATATATGTTAGATGAGCACTTATTACCTAGAATCTAGAATAGATATGGATTCATCCATCACTTTCTTAATAGAATATCTAGTACCATTTTTCTTTAACAAACAATTTAAAATATTTAGAGAATATGCTTTTATAATGAGAAATTGAACTACTAGTTGTTAAGCCAATTATAGACCCCATAAAGTAGCAAGGGCTTTAGCCCAATGATTGGATTTAATTCCCATATCTCTAACAAAAGCAACCATAAAATTTCCTTGATGGTCTCTTAATATACCTCCTCCTCTAGATATGCCTACATTTCCATTGGATGCTCCATCAAAGTTGAGCTTTAACTAGCTCAAAGGTAGAGGTTTCCATTTAGTTATTTTCCAATCTCATCTTTAGGATCACTCTTTCCAAGGCTAGAATGATTAATTTGCCAATTAAGAGCTAGTATTTATTCAAATAGAAAAATCCTTTTTCCTTTTTCATTAGGTAGTATATTATAGTTTTAAATATAGACTCAAAGATCCTTTTGGATAGAATTTTACTAACAATTTTATTATCTCTAAAAATCCTATTGTTACATTCTCACCAAATTCCCTAGATGATGTGTGAAAATGAGAACTTCCATAACTTTTTTACAATAACATTCTAAAAGGGACACCCTATGAATACCACACTTCCAAGAAAGAACTAATGTAAACCCAATTGACATTGAATTTGAGAAGAAAAAATATCTAAATTTCCTATGTATAAGGGCAATCCACAAGTAGATAAAAAACAAATTTATTGTCATTTTCACATAGGATGCATCTATTAGTCAAGGTGCAACCTCTTTTTATTAAATTATCCATTGTTAAAATTTTATTTTGAACTACCACCCATAAACAGAAGTTGATTTTAGGAATAGAAAATATATCCAATATCTTATCCTAATTAATAATGATTCTATGATTTTGCTCCAATAAAATGTATCCAAATTTTACTTGGTATTAGCCATTAAAAGGCTCCTTTCAAACAAGTTGATCATCATTATTGATGGATATCAAGTGAAAATTTATCAACAAATTATTCAAGGTAGATACCATGATGTTCTCTTCCTAATTCAAATTTTTTATACTCAAAGTTTTTCATGTTTTCACTCTTTCAACCACTTTTCTGTATTCATGAACCTTGCATCCATACATATTTTGGATATCATCTTGCAAGTGTTTTCAAGTATAAATTTAACTAGGAGGTTGATCTAAGGCCAAATAATATTTCCAAAATTCAACATTTAAACCATTACAAATCTTCCACTTAGAACTTTTAGATATAATATCTTTATTCACAATCAAGAAACTCCAAAAATGTGAATCCATAAAAAATTGGTCCTCTTCAAAAATGCACATTGGATATCTATAATCTAAATATTTGAAACTCAATATGTTAGCCTAAGTGTTGTTATATTAAAAAAAACTCCATACAAACTTTTAGATGTGTGCTTTGTTCATTAGCTAGAAGTTTTTAAAACCAAGTTCTCCATACTTTTTTAGAGTACAAACTTTTTTCCAAAAAATAAGATGAAATCTATTTCTCTTTTAAATTTTGTTACAAAGTAAATTCATTTAAATTTTAATTAGATTATATTTAATGCTCTTTGGAATACTAAAAATAGAAAGGAGATATATTGGGAGGCTTTGGAAAACACTCTTGATTAAAAAATGTTTTCCAGCCTAAGAGAGAAGCTTAAATTTCCAACTTGATGACTTCCTTTAAAATATATCAATTAATATATTCCAAGTGGAAATTGAAAGATGATTTCTAAATATAGGCATGCCAAGGTAATAATAAGGACAATATTTGATTTGTAAACCTAACAATTATGCAATTCTGGTTTGTCTAGAAATAGGGGTATTGAAAACATATAGATCTCTTATCAAAATTAACCTTCTAATTTGAGGCCAGTTCATACATAACTAGAATTATTTTTAAAACTCTAACTTCTTGAATAAAATCCTTAGGTAGAAGAATGGTGTCAACCATGAATTTTTGATGGGAAATGGGCTCAACATGTCATGTTGGTTTGAATACTTTTAGGTCTTCTAAATCCACTTATTTTGAGATGAATCTACCAAGAGATTCTACCATGATGATGAATAAGAAATGGGATAAGGGATCCCTTTGCCTTACACCCTTGACACTTCTAAAAAAACCTTAGGCAATACTATTCTCAAGTATTGAGAATATACAAGTAGATATGCAAGATATGATAATTTTTCAAAATTTATCCTAAAAGCCACGTTGATTCAATACTCTATCTAAGAAATTCCTATCTAATCTATTATATTCCATAGCCATATCATATTTTAAAATCTTTTCATCACTATTACTCTTATCCATAGAGTTAATAGATTCATAAATGATAATAATACCATTGTGAATTTGTCTACTAGGGATAAAACCCACTTGTTGAGTCTAAATAATAGTTTCCATAATTAGTTGTAACCTTATAGATATCAAATTAGTGATGATTTTATAAATGGAATTACATAAGCTGATAGGATGAAAATATGAAAAATTCATCACTCCTTCATTCTTAGGTATTAACACAATGAAGGTGTGATTAAATTATTTTAACATTTTGGTTGAAGTGAAGAACTCATGGACAACTGCAACCACATCATCACCTATATTGTCTTAGAATTTTTTGAAAAAAAGTAATTATAAATCCATCTAGGCTAGGATAGGAGCTTTGTATGGATTCATTTTGGAGATCACAAATTTGAGATCTTCATTAGAAGTGGTAGTTATAAGTGTTTAATTATCCTCTTGTTTCACTAGTTTAAGAATCACATGAACTAATTATTGTTCAAATATCATGTTTCTTTTGAAATAATTTTTGAAAAAAAACTAAAACAAATTTACACTATCTTTATTGATATGGTCTCTATTAGATATGAGATGACCTTCACTATCCAAAATTTCCTTGATTAAATTATACTTTCTATGTTTCAAAGTCAACATATGAAAAAAATGATTATTTATATCTCCTTTCTTGAGCTAAATATTTTATGTATTTTTGTCTCCAAAGAGTCTCTTCCAATTGAGAAATAGTATGATATTCACATAGGAATTGTTTTTCCTTGTTCTGAGTCTCAATATCATACCCATAACCTTCTATCTCTTCTTTAATCTTTGAGATTTCTGATTTTATAACTTTTTTTTTAAAAAAGAACATTTCCAAAAACTTGTTTATTACACTATTTTATTTTGATTTTAACATTTTTCATTTTTTCATCTAGTTTAAACATAGCAAAAATATTAATATTAGTAGACCTCCATTTTAGAATCCTATCATGAATGTCTAGGTGAGAAAACCACATGTGTTTCATCCTAAAGAGATATCTATTTTCCTTTGATGTAATATCCACACCACTCAACTCAAGGTGGTTATGATCCAATCCCACCTGAGCAAGGACCTTTAATGTCATATCCTTATCCATCAACTAATTCATTGAAATAAAAAATCTATCCAGCCTACATTGAATAAGGTTTTCACTAAATATCCTATTATTCTAAGTCAATTCTGAGCCTCTTAATTCCACATATATTAGACATATATCATAAATAAAGGAATACAAGTCTTCCATACTATCTAAAATTATTTTATTCCCACTTTTTTATCTCCTAGATGTAAAGGAGAGTTTAAATCTCTAGCCATGATCTAACAGAAATCCTTGCAAGTGTTCCTAAAAATTCTTATTTCTTATTAGATATTTCTATGATTAGTTGAAGAAATTGGTACATATATGTTAGAGAATATCCATTGCTTACCATGTCATATCTATGAGCAAAACTACCACATGATTCTAGGATTTGAGGATAGCTTCCCCAACCAAAAATTTAGTATCCCAAAATGTGATGAGACCTCCAGATGCTCTTGAAGAACTAGTAAAAATAGATCTAGCATCATTCTAATAAGCATTATTATGAATAATAAAAAAGGGTTCCTCTATCTTAGATTATCTAATAGTCAAGATAACTAGTTTATGAGTCCTTCTAAAATTCTTAAAAACTTTTTTCTGTGAGGAACCATGCATTCCTCTGATATTACATGAAAATATCAACGTGATTAACTAAATGGTGAAGGATTAGCTCCCTTTAATGGAAGGGTTGTTTTAAGCCCTATGAAATTTCCACCTTTGTAAGTTTTTTGAAAATTTATATTTGATAGTTTTTACAACTTTGGTGGGTGTGTTATACACAAGGCCTTTAGTTCCCCTCCTGCTAGTGATAGAAGATGTAAACTTTGATTTGATTTCATGTTTAGGCATGACTAGAATATATTGGGAATCCTTAAATCCTTTTTGGGAATCTTTATGAGAAAAATATATCAAGCAATTAAGAAGATCATAATTATCCAAAACCTTTAAACATTTCTTATTACTATTATGAATCTACACTTATTCTAGATGCACTAAGAATTCAAAATGATTAGGAGACTTAGGAATGATGAGTTTTTTGTTATATATATATCCTTATTTTTTATTTTAAAAATAGTTTCATCTTGCTCCTTATTCAAAAGCAGTTGATTAGCCTAACTGAGCATCATGTTTGTCTTAATCAGATCTTATTTGTTAGAAGAAATTAGCTTTTCCTACTCAACTTTGCTAAAGTATTTTGACATCATACTCTAGCATCTATTTATAATTTATCCTTTTTAATATTCTATATCTTCATTGGTTGGTATAATTCCTTGAAATAAATACCCCCTTTTCTTTACCAAAAAGACTTGTTATACGTTGATTTAGATGTAGCTGGACACATTATTTAGGAATGTCCCAATTTATGGCACTTATCACACAAAAGTGAAATTTTTTAAAATTAAATTATATATTTTTTGAATCCAAATGGAGTTTTCATGAATATTTAATAAGGAAGTTATTGGTTCATGAATGTGTTAACATAGAATCTAGCATGAACTAGTTTGGATTTAGCTTTGGTGGCTGAATCAAAAGTTATCAAATAATTGAAAGTTTTGGTAATTATAATAAAGAGATATTCCTCTAAATATTCAATAGGGATACTAGGGAGATACACCGATATCAACATAATATTAATATTCTCTATCTTAGTATCAAACCCCAAGTTCCATTTTTATAGCAAAAAGACTAATTTTCTAAAAAACTAGGGGATCCCCTAGTATAATATGAGCACAATATTTTGGGTTATTGAGTCTAATCATGTAAAAAACATTTAACATATCCAAATTTTCCATATGACCTTTGGGGTTCCATTTTTATTTAGCTTAAGATCTAAAAGTGTTGATATTGGGTCTATTTCCCATAAACTTGCCCATTAAAGCCTGTTCCATTATGGATGAGGCTAATCTTATGAGAGAGGGCTTGAGTTAGATATGAATATTTTTATATATTTGATGGTATTAATATGTTCAAGAGGAAAAATTTACTTCTTATCCATGTAACCTACACATTTAAAACTCTAAGATAACTTACCTAGTGCCTCTTTAGAGCTCTCCTTGTTAGTTCTATTAGGGCCTCCTAGAAAGATTCCATTTATCTGATCATTGTTTCCTTGAAAGGAATCACTATTTTCCCATGTGAAGGACATATCCCCATCACCATCATCTTTATCCTATTCAAATTTAGGATTTGAAATTTGTCTTTCCCGCTCACCTTCATTCTTACATTATTCACTCCCCATCATTACCATGTTGTATTTAAATTTCTAATATTGTTTATATGAGATTATAACTAATTGGCATAGTATATATATATTATTATCACCCTTGTGATTATTAATTTATAAATTATTAACCCTATATTATATTAATCTAGCTTAATTTGGGGTTAACCATGACATTGGAAAAAAATATATAAGAGGCAATAATGGAAATATGCTCACTAAAATGGTCATGTCAACGTTAATAATAATGAAAAATTTTATGTGGGATAAAATGATATCCTTGATGATATTTTATGTGTGATTCATAACATCTAGGTGAAAATGTAATCTTATGGTTAGAGGTTAACAAATATAGAAAATTTGTAATAAGGGGATGAATAAGAAGTGGTAAAAAGAGAAAAAAATCTTAGGCAGAATGATATAGTGGATCCTATCATCAAATATCTTAAAAAATTTCTCCACCTACATATTATAGTGGTGAAACTAGTGATTTTGATAAAACATGGCTAGAGAACTTGTCAAAGTACTTCACTTTGCATATTATGAGATCTAACATAAAATCATGCATATGAGCTTACCAGCTAGTATGTGATGCAACCTTGTGGTAGAAACACTTATGCTCCATCAAATTTTATGATCCCATGAAACTCTCGTAGGATAAATTTTAGATATATTTTCATAAAAAATTAATTCAATGGGAACTAAAAGGAGTATAAGATTAATGAGTTTTAGTTTCTCAAGGAAAAAACAATGACTATTCTAAAATATGAAAATAAGTTCCTTACTCTCTTATGTTATGTGAATTATATGAATGATGAATAAATCAAGGTAAATAAGTAAAATTTGGAATTAAATGATGTGTTGATGCATGATTTCAACATGAAAAACCCTTTCACCTTGGTTACTACCATAGAATATTCACATCATGTAGAGGAGAAAGAGAACTATCATCAAAATTTAAGACAACAATACTGAAATAATAAGTTTTGATATAATCCCAAGACTTATATTCCTCAAAAAAACAAAAAATTAAATAAAATTTATCCTAATAAAGGTGTTTCTAAGTAAAAAAACAATTCTATAAATTTTTAGAACTCTAATAATGGTTATAAATCACAAAATTCTACAAGGCAACTTGATGGAAATCAGAATAAAAAATAAAGTATCTCTCATGGTTGTAACACTAGAGAAAATTATTTTCCTTTGCCTCTAAAAATAGTAATGGATTTTTTGGAATGTGGTGATAATCAATATAATAAATTATTGCACACAATTGAAGCATAATTATCCTTCAATTCATGTGTGTTTACTATGATGGATAATATGAAGGTTGATTTTTAGGACATGCATATTTAAACAAAAGGTATAATTTTTCATTTCTTGTTGGATATTATCATTGATCATAGAGCTACTTATAGCTTCATTTATCCTTTAGTTTCTAGTAAATGGTAAATGTAGTCATACAAAATGTCAAAATTGGTAGCTTGAGAGTGGCTTGTGACACTCAACCCATAGGTCTTTCTTACATGCTCTCATGACCCTTCTATACACATTTTTGCTTATTCCTAGTCATTCCAAGGTTTTCAAATGGTCATTCCACTAGAGCCAGGTAGCATTTCCTATGACAATCCTATCCCTAAAGGTCCCACACTTGTAGGACAAGAGTTCCCAACATGGAATTTAGCATCAAACCCTAGGGTGTCTTATTTTAGTGCTCCTATCTAATTGCATTTTGAGATCCAATGGTTATTTCCTTTTAGTTCCTATCCTTCATCTTATAGGCCTAGGATGAATACATTTGAACCATGACCAATAGATATCTATAAAATCCCATTTAAAGCTCATTTAGAAGGAGGTTGACAAATATTAAAAATAAAACAAGAATACAAGCAAAAATAATGAGGTAAATTTCCCTATTCTCTGTATACAACTATCTATTATAGCTATAAGCATATCCAAATCCTCACACCAGTCCCTAGCCACCTAAAGCATACCTAGTGTAACATTTTTACATCTGCATTACACTATTTCATAAAGTGTATTAAGTGGGAGAACTACATATGGGTTGATCCCTCTTTAGAGTATTGGTATGTAGGTAGTGTGCCCACACAAAGGGTGTGGATAAACATTTAGTGAATCTTATATAAACTAACCCCACCTTTATTTCTCAATTTTTATCAAAGCATAATGAAGTCTAGGGTTTGAAGACTAAATCAGCTCTACAAGGAGTTTTTTAGACTTTAAGTAGTCAAGATTTCATAGGTAGACTCACATAGGGATAGTGAACAAAAACCATAAAAATCAAGTCTTTGTGAGCAGTTTGGACAATAGTGGTAGAAGAGGACAATAGTACCAAACTCTAGGGTGTCCTATTTCAATGCTCCTATCCTTTCACAAAATGAAATCTAGATCCTAATTTGTGACATTGTCCTAGTCTTGCACAACTAATATCAGACCTTGCAATAGTTGTTGCAATTTGTTTTAAGCTAAGTATTATTTTATCCATATTTATTACTATTTATAGAAAAGTTAAAAATATAGATAAATTATACAAATCAATGGTTAAATTATTTCAATATTATTTACTAATTTATTATTCCATACCCTTAACTAAATTAAGAATAAGACTACAATATTCCCAAAATTTTTTAAATCATTTGGTGAACCTGACTTACTTCATTTGCACATAAAAACCCTAGAAACCCTAGGGAAAATTCCTTCCTCATTTTTTCAATATTTTTTCAATTTTTTACCTACATATTTAAATATAAATTGACATTAATTTTTAAAATTATATAGTAATTTTTAAAAAAATCATTTTCTTCCAAACCCTAGTTGCATATACTAGGTCCCTTTAAATCAAAACTTTTTCCAATATTTTTTTATTTTTTACCTGCATATTTAAATTAAAAAATTACATTAATTCTTAAAATTCCATAGTAATTTTAAAAAATAATGTTTTTTCAAAACCCTAGTTTCATATACTAGGTTCCATTGCTTTTGAGTTATCACCTTACATCTAAAATTAGATTTCACAAAAAAAGAAAAATGGATCTCATTTATTTTAAAAAAATTCTTGAATTTATTAAAAATAATAAGGAGACCATACTTGGTCCTATCATGTACACTAATGATCAAGTTTATCATATGATAATGCAAAGATTCATTCTTTCCCTTTCATGGTTACTTTTCATAATATGGGATGTTATTAAGAAAGTTGTTGCTAAACATAGTAAGATCCCTCTCTTTCAAAGCAATGTTTACTTGTCTTTAATAAAAGGTTTCATTACTTACTATTTATCTCTCATATGGAAATATTTTCATTTTTATCTTGATACACATATTATAAATATCATAGCACATGTCAAAGTTTTTTATGCATTTGTGCACAATTTCATACTCCTTGTCCCTTTCTTTCTATCTCTCACATGGAAAAATTTTCAAGTTTATCTTGCTACACATATTAGACATATCTTGGCATAGGTAAAAGCTTTTTATGAATTAGTGCATCATTTCATGCTCTTTATCCCTTGATTTTTATCTCTCATATGGAAAAAAATTCAAGTTTATCTTGCTAAACATATTATAAATATCATATCACATATCAAAGTTCTTTATGCATTAATGCACAATTACATTCTTCCTATCCCTTGCTTTCTATCTCTCATTTGGAATGATCTTTATAAACATATTGATATATAGCTTATAACTCAAATTTCATTTATTTCATTCCACATACATTATTTTTACCTATATGCATATAACTCATTAACTACTTTTGAGTATTTTCCTATAACTACTAGACACAAGCAAACACTAGTGGTTATATCTATCCCTCCTCCCTTCAAACTTGGTATATCTAGCTCTTATCCCACACCTAATACTAGATTTATGCCTATAATAGATCATGCAATACATGTTATCACCCAAGTTTATGAAGATAGGTAGGTCAATTACACCTATGACTATACCTTTATCACTCAGGTTAGCACCCCTTTTGATATAATTTCAATTTTTAATCTCTTTTAGTGATCAAATATTTACAAAGATGTGTTGTATGTAACCCTTTTTAATACTAAAATTCCCATTTCTATTGAACCAACTTATGTTGCCTCTATCTTAACACAATGAAATGGACTGAAGAGCATATTTCCTTTGAGAAAGAGGATTTATCCCCATGCCACATCATTGAACAACATCTACCTCTATATATTAAATTAAGAATTAATGATTCAAGGGTAAAAAGAGTGTTAGTTGATAATGGTTTAGGACTCAACATTTGAAACATTTATTTTCTTAAACATCTTAATATACAAACTCAATATCTAGACCATTCTGATATGAACATCAGAGTTTTTGACAACATTCCATGAAAATTCATCAATCAAATGACACTCAATCTTAATTTGGGACCTAAGATACTACCAATTACTTCCAATTCATGCCAAATGACCTCATTATAATTTATTACTTGGTCAGCTTTGGATTCATGATATGCATGTAGTCCCTTCTACACTCCATGTTTGTCTAAAATTTAGTCACAAAGGATACATCTACACATGCCCAATAGACAATGAACCTTTTAAATACTGATAGGTTGTCAAATATACATAGAACAATATTCCATAATTTAATCTTGGTAATATACGTACACAACCTACTACTCATAAGGTACCCTCAGACCATGCAACACATCAAAAGATTCCAAGTTTTGTACCAACACTGATATCAAATCACTAGTTTACATCCCCTTTTGAATTTAAATGTCTTAATAAGATGGGATATCATGGAAAAGGTCTTGAAAAACATGAAAAAGGAATCATCAATCTGAGTGAGGCATCAACACAACATGGAAAGAAAGGGTTAGGATATTAGCTTACCCTTATTCATGATAAACCTTCTTATGCCACTTCAAAGCATATAAAGTTTTATACACCCATTACAATGATAGACCACACCATTAATCATACTTCAACATTATCATTAATCTGTCCTGATCTCATTAATGATAGAGTTTCACAAGATATGATCACATTAGATGAATTCTCTAATTATGAATCCCTCTTATAATTTATCAGAGCATATGAAGACCTCCCATCTTGCTATCATAAAAATAGATTTCCTCATCACAAAAATACCCATGCATACTTTGGAGAAAATCTATATTCTCCCTAGGACATACCAATTGATTCAGAAGATACTATTCCTACAGCCCCATACACATTAGATCATTTCACATTGCTTAATGAGGACAAAGTTAATTTCAGTTTTTGAACTGATTAAGATCCTTGCATTGTCTTGTTAGTTTCTAGCCTATGAAAGGAAGAGGATACAAATATTCCTAAAAATTTAATATATTTTCTATAACTTTTTACTTGGTCCTACTTAGATATGCCAAGAATTGATACATTTATAATAGTCCATTAGATTCCTTTAATACCTATATGATAAACCAGTTAAGTAAAAAAAATTCAAAATGCATCCTAAGGTGGATTTATTAGTCAAAGATGAGATCCAATGCCTCTTAGATGATATCTTCATTCAACTAGTAGCACACCCTAAATGGGTTCCTAATATAGTCCCCATAGCAAAACCCAGTAGACAAATTGGGTGTTGTTTTGATTCTCAAGATTTAAATAAAGCATGCCAAAAATAGGATTTTATTTTACCTAGCATTAACATGATCATAGATTCCACAATCAGGTATGAAATGTTATCATTTATGGATGGCTTTACAGGATACAAAAAAATCAAAATCACTAAAGAAGATCAAGAGAAAACATCTTTTACACTACTTTGGGGTACATTTTGTTACATTGTCATGCCTTTTGGATTAAAAAATGCTAGATCCACATATCTATGTACTATGATGCATATTTTTCATGACTTGATTAACCATGCTATCAAGGATTATGTTGATGATATGTTATCTAAATCCAAAAAATAAAAACATCATGCTATTGATTCATGAAAGATATTTCAAAGACTCAGGCAATACAATGTCTAATTAAATCCAAATAAATGTGTGTTTATATTTACATTAGGAAAACTCTTAGGTTTCATTATTTCTCAACATGGCATAGAGGTTGACCCTAAAAATTCAAATAAATTATCAACATGCCACCTCCAATGAATTTAAAACAACTTTGATCCTTACAAGGCAAGATGCAAGAAATCTATCATTTTTTAACTCAACTTGCTGATAAAACTTAGTCATTCACTTTATTATTAAAGAAATATACAAATTTTGTCTAGGACCAAGCCTGTCAAGAAAGCTTCAATACAATCAAGCAATATCTTCTTCATTTGCTTATTTTAGTACCACATATACCTGACAAGCCTTTCTTAATATATATCTTAGCAATATGTCATGCACTAGGAACACTCTTAGAACAACATGATAATAAACATACCAAGTGATTAGTTTATTACATCAATCACACATTGGTTGATTGTGAAAAACAAATCCCTAATATAAAAACTATGTATAGCATTAGTTTTTTCCACATAAAAACTTCAACATTACATAGTAAATAATGAGACTCAGGTTATCACTAAAGTAGATCCCTTGAAGTTTCTAATAGAAAAACCATATCTCTCTAGTTGTATCACAAAATGGGTCTTGTTATTAATAAAGTTTGACTTAAAGATAGTTCTCTAAAAATCAATAAAGGGCTAAATCATTGTAGACCATTTGGAAACCACACCACTCTTGGACACCAATCTTATTAGTGACACATATAGAGATGATTTTACTGCCTATTCTACTCACTCTAAAACTTGGATAATGTTCTTTGATGGTTCTTGATGTGTATTCTGTGTAAGGGTAGGCATTATCTTTATCAACCCTTTTGGTCACATAGTTCCTATTGCATATTAATTAAGCTTCACCTGCACCAATAACACCATAGAATATGAAGTACTTATCTTAGGTCTATTTTTTTCCCAATCTCTCCAAATTAGATTTGTTCATGTCTCTGGTGATTCCCAACTTGTGGTAAATCAAGTCAATGATGTCTATTAGACAAAATAAGAACATTTTATCCCATACTGGAACATGGTACAATGTTTATCATCTTAGTTTGACTACTTTTCTATAAAAAGTATACCAAGAATAGATAACTAGCACACAAATGCAAGGAAAAGTATTGTATCCTTAATTCTTATCAACATCAATGATGATCAAGCTATTTTCATAATTAACTGATTAGAATCACCATCAATTTCCAATGTAGATTTGATTTCCCTTTCTATCTTAGCCACTACATGTAGTTTTACAACTCTAGAGTGGTTCTTTGATATTTATAACTTTTTAAATAAATCCATTACACTAGACACTTTTTCACAAAATGATAAACACAAGGTATAAAATTAAGACTCTATTATGTAATCATTGGTGGAGACATTTTAAAGAAATCCTTTGATGGATAATTACTTTGATGCTTAACTTTAATAGAAGCCAAAATTACTCTTCCATAGATACATGATAGAGAGTGTGGTGGTCACTTTATTGAAAAGGCCATGTCACACAAATTGATTTAACAAGGGTACTACTAGCCCACCATGGAAGATGAATGTTCACAATATGTAAAGCTATGAAATAAATGTCAATGACATAATAACCTACAACATGCACCATCACAATAGTTGTAACCTATTATCTCTCCATGGCCATTTATGTTATCAGGATTTGATCTTATTATAAAAATTAACCCTACATCTATTGATGGGCATAAGTTCATCATCACATCTTTAAAACACTTTACCATGTGGGTGGAATCCATTCCAATTCAATATACCACAAGGGAAGACATTTGTGGCTTCCTCATGACTCACATTATTTCACGCTTCAGCCTACCCATAGCTATCATTTTTGATAATGAGACATCATTCAAGAACAAAACTATTAAGAAATTTTGCACAAAATATAAGATTAAACACATGTTCTCCACTCCATACTACCCACAATGAAATGGTCAAGTAGAGGCTACCAATAAAACCATCACCAACATTTTGAGCAAAATAGTGACCAAATTTGAAGATGATTAGCAAAATCAACTTGTATTTACATTATTGACCTATAACGCAATTATTTATATGCTCATATGTGTCTCTCTTTATTCACTTATTTATGGCATAAAAGTAGTTTTACTATTGGAATTATAAATCCCATCTCTTCATGTCTCCCTTAAAGGTATTCTCACTAATGACCAATATCATGAAAAACATCTACACTAGCTCGAGCAATTAGACCATACATACATTCAAGTAGTATAGCATCTCATAATATACTAGAAATGTATACAATGATCCTACAATAAAAAAGTTTACACAAGATAATTTGAAGTTAATTATCTCATTCTCAAAGAAAATCTTTACAATGTCAACTCCATAAAAGAAATCAAAGGAAAATTCAAACCAAACTAGCTAGGTCCATACATTATTACTGAAAAGCTTAGCCCTAAAGTGTATCATCTAGCCTCAATTAAAGGAAATAAACACAAAAATCTAATGAATATTATGGATCTGTGTAGATTTCAGGTATAGTATTTCATTTCACACATTATATTGTACATAGTTTCCTTTTACTTGCTTGCACTTAGCTTCTATTCAAATTCTTGTACATAGTCTTTTTATGATTGATTGTAGATAGTTAAAAATTCCAAAAATACCAAAAATAATACAAAATTTTAAAATACAAAAACATTCAAATAACTTAAAATACCAAAAATATTTCAATTGTATGCATTATCCATGCTTTACATTTCTACTACCATGTTAGACTTACATTTTTTGTTGTATGCTATTTTTTTCAAATTTATCTACATTACCATGCTTCACTTGATACTATTTGAGTGTGTGCAGTGACATCCAAATCCATATTTGCTTCACTTTACCCATTGAGGGGGCATCCTACTTCTACACTTGAGATATATATTGATATATATACCCATTAGGGGCATCTTTTACATGAGTACACCATCTAGGTTATGTTATTCCTACACTACACTCTATTTATCATGTTGATGTACATTACTTACTAGATTACACAAATTATTCTATCAACACTAGCTAGTATATAGAACTTGTGTGTTTCTTAGCATATACCTAGTCTTATAATAAAGTCTTGCATACTTTCACATCTTTCATTGATTACTTAGATGTGATTGTATTTTCAGTATTTACATGATTTCATTTCTTAGAGCCTATTTTATGTCTTGTGTATGCATTAGGACATTTGCCAATGTCATTTGCTTGTACTCTTTTATGTGCCTATGGCCCTTGTGCCAACCTTGCTTGTTTCATTTGTATGTCTATGTGGCATTTAAACATGTATTGTATGCTTGCTTTCTAATTTGAGTGACATATGCCCATGTCCCTCCATTGCTTACCCCCTTGGCCACTTTTGTATATTTCTTATTTCTTTCCTTGCATAATTTTTTTCTTCTCAATTATTTGTAATTCCATGATCCACATCATGCATTCTCTTTCTTTCAAAAATTTTATGACAAAAATCATGCTCCATTCCTCCTTGACAACTAACAACTAACAACTAACTAGACTTCTAGTTATACTTCACTATATTTCACATGTTATTACATTTTTATATCTATCTAGGCATTCCCCTATTAATCTAATAATGTCTCATACAAACCATGCTATATCTTGAGATATCTTATCGATTCTCATTTTTATATCATGTATTTTTGTAGTATAACACACTTTCAGGGCTCTTTTTTCTAAGGATAGTCATTCCAGGGTCTTCATTATTACCTTTAAAAGAGGTGGTAACAAATATGGATTTTTATCACAAATATTAGAGCCTCTAACTAGTTAAAAATCAACTTTCAAAACACCCACAATAGCAACTAGAGTTCAAATCATGCAAAATAGACTTGACAGATAGTGATAATTATAGAATAATCTTTAAAATCAACATAGGACAAGAGCACCAAGTTTAGACTGCAACATTAGATAGTAAGGTTTCCTATTTCAGTACTCCTATCCAAACATAAAAAGACTAGATTTTCCAAAAATAGATTTAAAAAGTAAGTACAATTACAATTTTATTAGAAATAATTTAGTTCAAAATCAGTAGTTTTAGTATAGTTTTTCTAAGAGAATCCATATATATGGGCATAATGTGTGGTATGATGGATCTTACTTCTAGTTTTAGATACAATAATTGGTATAACTTCTAGATCAAAAATACAATGATTAGGGGCAAAGTGTGTGGCACATTTGCTTTCTCTTCTTTACAATTTATGGCATTACTTGGGCATTCTCAATAGTTGTGTGCCTTATTCCATTTATAAGTGGTTGGAATCATTTTTAATGGATTCCACATAAGGCTATTTCCTATTTTTAGAGTGGATTTCATACAAGCCTAATCTCCTTCTTTTTGAGTGGCCAAGAGTAGCCTAGTTTCTTCAATTTATGGGGTAATGATGGAGATAAAGGAGGAGCTAGCCTTTTTATTCTTGATCCACCTACTCAGAGGGATTAGACACATAGTCCAAACATTGATTAACACATGCATGATGACATAGCTTTACTTAGTGGGCATTGATGAATCCAAAGGGCCAACCTTTGCATTTTTGATCCACTCTTGGGGAATTTAGAACTCAACTCTATTTACAATATTAATTTTGGTACAACATATATACAATATCACTCAATAGTACAACAAATTTACACTTCACAACATGCTCTCTCTATGCACACCAAACATCACATAGTTTCATGAGCTTCACCATTGTAGGTAAGTTTAGGTACACTTTATACTTTTCCTTTATCCAATTATTTCACTTTATTTCATTACTAGAATAAATGGGGGTAAATGTAGTCAAATAAAATGTCAAAATTGGTAGCTTGAATGTGGCTTGTGACACCCAACCCATATATCTTTCTTGCATGCTCACATGTCCCTTCTAGACACCTTTTTTCTTATTCCTAATCATCCTTATCTTTCCAAATAGTTAATCCAATATAGTTAAGTGGAATTTCCTAGGCCAATCCTATTCCCCCAAGTTTTACACTTGTAGGATAGGAGTGCCCAACTTGGACTATAGTACCAGACCCTAGGGTGTCCTATTTTGGCACTCCTATCTAATTTAATTTTGAGTTCCAATAGTTATTTCCTTCAGGTTCATACCCTTCATATTGTTGACATAATGTGAATACATTTTACCCATGAAAAATAGATCTCTATAAAAATCCCATTCAAATTTCATTTGTAAGGAGGTTGGCAAATATTACAAAGTAAGCAAGAATACAAGAAAACCCACTAAGAATAATTTCCCTATTTTCTGCATACATCCATCCAATACAACTACAAGCATATCCAAATCCTCACACCAATCCCTAACCACCTCAATCACACCTAGTTTATCATTTTTTCATCTGTATTACACTATTTCACAAAGCACATTAAATGGAGAACTATATATGGCTTGATCCCTCTTCTGAGTATTGGTATGTAGGCAACATGCCCACATAAGGGGTGTAGATACACATTTAGTGCATCTTACACACACTAACCCCCCTTTCTTTCTCAAGTTTTATCAAAGCATAATTAAGTCTAAGGTTTGAATATTAAATCACCTTGAGATTTCATAGGCATGCTCAAATAGGGACAATGAATAAAACCCAAAAAACTTAGGTCTTTATGAGCAGTTTGGACAACAATGGTAGAAGAGAAAAATAGAACTAGACTCTAGGGTGTATTATTTCATCACTCCTATATTTTCACAAAATAAAAGATAAATCTTGATTTGTGACACTATCCTAGTCTTGTATAACCAATATCAAACCCTACAATAGTCATTTCAGTGTGTTTTAAGCTAAGTCTTATTTTTTCCATATTTATTACTATTTATTGAAAGGTTAAAAATAAAAATAAATTAAACAAATTAGTGGTTAAATTATTTCAATATTATTTACTAATTTACTAATCTATAACCTTAACTAAATTAGGAATAAGACTTCAATATTCCCAAAAATTGTTAAATCACTAAATAAGAATTTATGAATTAAGAGAAGGATGAGAGGTAGAGTTTGGCTCTGGTAAGATGATAACTATTTTGAAATGCTTGGAATAAGATGAATTGGATATAGGGGTATTGAATACTCAAGATAATTTATTTCTATTAACTCTTAGATAATGTGACCTAATTTTAGGCATGGATTGGCTAAAACAACATCAAGTGATGCTTTATTATTTTAAAAAGGTGCAATGCTTTGATGATTGGGGTAACTTAGTGGAATTACAAGCCATGATGAAGCCTATGAAAAAAATTATTCAATCCTCTTTGTAGATAAAAAGAGTTTTTAGAAAAGTATGTAAATTTTACATGGTATAATTTAATGATTTCTATAAGGAAAAGGATACCATTTTGAAATATTTCTTGGTATTGAGGGAGTTCAAGGATGTATTCCCTGAAAACATTTTGGGTCTTTCCTCCTTAGATTAAGTTGAGTTTATCCATTGATATATTACCAATATCAATTCTTACATACAAATCCCCATATCAAATTAATGAGTATGATATTAACGAGATTAAAATCTAGTTGTAAGAAATGCTAGAAAAAGGGTTGATTAGGACAAGTTTCTCACTTTGGGGAGCCCCAATTGTCTTCATCAAGAAGAAAGATGAGACATTAATTATCTAAACTGATTACCAAATTATCCACAAGGTCACTACAAAGAAAAAATACTTCATTTCAATGATGATATTTTTGATCAAATACAAGGGGATAATGTGGTCTCTAAAATTGATCTTCTATTGGGGTATCATCAAATATGCATAAAGGATGGGGATGTAAATAAGGAAACCTTCAGAATAAGGTATGGTCATTATGAGTTCACAGTTATGTCATTTGGCATAACTAATTCTCTTACTAAGTGTGTTTAAGGATTTCATTGATAACATTGTGCATGTTTTCATGGATGACATTCTAGTTTATTTCAAGAATGAACAAGAATGTGAACACCACATATGTTAAGTATTGTAAAGACTATGTAAATATTTTATATCTATAAATTTGTCTAAAAGCTCATTTTACCAAGGTAAAATACATTACTCAGGAAACATCTTCTTATGAGAAGTTCTTTCAGTCGTAATTATAAAAATACAAGCCACAAGGGAGTGTCCAGCTCCTAATAATGTGTGTGAAGTGTGTAGCTTCATGGGTTTGACATGCTATTATATAAGGTTTATTGGAATACTTTATAAAAAATTTAATGCCATAAATTCATTAAAAATAAAGGGAATAAATTTATATTGTATTATCAATGTGAGGAAGCCTTCCTAAAGTTGGAGGAGTTATGAACTTCAGTTTTATTATTTTTATACTGGATCTAAATGGGAATTTTGAGATCTAAGATTATTCTTTCAAAGTGGGCATTAAAGCCATTTTGACTTAGGATGGGAAGGTAGTTGCCTATGATACACATAATCTCAAACTCCATAATCATAATTATAAAACTCGTGAATTAGATTTGGATGTTGTGGTGCATGCTCTCAAGAAATGGAAGCATTTCCTACTTAGGAAGCACTTTAGGGTGAATTTTGATCACTGTAACCTTGTGCATATGTTTTCATAAGATGATTTGAATGGCAAGCAATGAAGGTGGATAAAATTTATCATAATATTTGATAATGAAATTTCATATGTCAATGGAAAGTAAAATAGAGTGCTTGATCTACTCAACTGAATGACTTACTTGGCTAAAATTTTAGTACTACATTTTAATTTAAATACTATTGTATTAGAATAATAACAAATAGACCATGAATGCAGAAAGATTGTTATTATATTAGATAATGAACCAATTATAATGTTTTAATGAATTATTACTTCAAATTTAAAGAATTTTAAGACATCAAGGTAAAATATTTGTTCAAAATTGTACAAATATAAGAAATAAAATCCTAATTGAAGTGCATTAAACACCTTATTTTTCTCATTGACATGTCACCAAAATAACACATGAGCTATAAATATTTCACATATGGCCTATGTTTAGGAAATATGTTTCTACCTTTGTATCAAAATGTTTGGAGTGTTAGTGTGTTAAGGATAAACACTACCATCCAAGAGGCTTGTTATAACGTCACCATGTTATAAAAATGGATTGTAATCTACATGGATTTAATTTTGGGACTACCCAAATACTTGGGTAAGAATGAAACAATCTTAGTGGTGATTATTAAATTCACCAAAGTTTTCCATTTTATTATTAAAAACTTTATGGATGATGCTCTCACACTTTTCAAGAAGTTTGTGAATGATGTTATTTTCCTTTTTAGTGTTCATAAGGTCATTATATCTAACAAGGCTAATTTTTTTGCATCACAGATGTGGAAAACATTGATGTCAACCTTTATGGCAAAGTTGAACTTTAGTTCAACATATCATCCTAAAACTAATGGTCAAAATGAAAGGCTAAATCAAGTAATGGAAGACATGTTGAGAATGTATGTAATGGATCAACAATTATATAAGTGTGAGTATTAACTCTATTTGGTTGTGTTTTCATATGATAACACCTACCATTATGTAATAAATATGACATGATTTTAATCTCTACATGGGTGAAGGTGTAGAACTCCCCTTGGATGGGATGGCCTAGAAAATTAGGTCATTCTTGGTCTAAAAACTCTTTATTAGTATGATGAACAAATGGATCTTATTAAAAAATGTTTCAAGGCTACCTATGATAGGAAAAATAAATACACAAATATAAAACCATCACCATGATAATTTGAGGTATAGTGTAAAATATTCCTACAAGTTAGACCTCAAAAGAACTCCATAAAGTTTGGAAAGGCTTCTAAGCTAGCTCTATGACATGTTGGTCCATTTGGCATAGTGTAAAAACTAAGTATTTTTGCCTACCATATAAATCCTCCCCATCTCTCTAAAAACACATGATGTGTTTTTTAGACACCCTATTTTGGCCACAACCATGTTCCAACTAGACTTCAGATTGATTTCTACCAAATACTACAAATTAAACCTAGGAATCACTGAATATACGAATTTTGTTTTCACATCATACATTAGAACCTAGAATTATGTTAATGCATCTGTATTTGGTTTATTATATAGTACACAATAGTAACATCTCATGAATTTAACTCTAGTCAACTTGAGACCTAGTAAATTGATGTATTAGCCTTTGGACCCACTAAGCAGGGCACTTAAACAATTCCTAAAATGCAAAAATGATAAGTGTTATGATTTAAATAATAAAAAAAATTAAATGCTTAAGTATAATTTATAGGTGTAGTTAGTGAATATTAATTTTGTAAAAAATAAGCTCTAATAACATTGAGGTCATGATAATGTCATCAACCTCAATGTCAAGGAATTGAAAATATCTCCATTAAAGCCTAAAATTTAAAAATGGAGAGCCATGCTTAATAACTGGGATATCTATCCCAAATATTATTTGCTTTTCCCATCCTTAACTAAACTAAGGTTAAACTAAACCTAACCATGGTTAAATCTAACCTAACTACACTTCGGTTAGAGTTAAATTGAAAACCAATAAATAGAAGAGCCAAGGTCCATCTAAAGAAAGATTTTTTATGTAATGTTATAATGTTCAATTATTGAGAGACAAAGATTTCTTGTAATGTTATAATGATAAATTATTGATAGATTGCTACATCTTGCCAATGCCAAGCTAAACATTTCCAAGGTGACAATGAAAAATGATGCAATGGGCACCATTATCCAAAACTCTTTGAGCACATGATAGATCACATTCCTCCATGGATAACATGAAACTCTTACTCTCAAGGAAAGTAAAAGAGACTTATTTTGTCTTCCATTGTTAGTTACTTGTATTATTCTCTTGTTTATTGAGTGGTTAGGCTTGAGTTGTTAGATTTATTATGTGTTTTTATTGAGGTTTTTCATACTAACACTTGAGTAATTTACCTCTTAGATTTATATATCACATAATGGAACACCTAATGTGACCACACACACGTTTGGACCTCCTTGGAACCAAGAAGCATTCATTTTAGACCTTAATATATCACTTTTTATCTAAATTTTATGTGTTTGGCTTTTGACTATAGAACTATGAATTTATTCATATAAAAATTTGAAATCGACAAGGAAAACTAATAAATCATTCAGAGAAACCAGAAAATCATCCTAGATAATCATGA
Source organism: Torreya grandis (assembly GCA_037957365.1). NCBI lineage: Eukaryota > Viridiplantae > Streptophyta > Pinopsida > Cupressales > Taxaceae > Torreya > Torreya grandis. The sequence goes on along the minus strand of JARHVA010005414.1, from coordinate 749,436 downwards.
AATAATCTGTTTGAACATGGCTCTATGAAACTACAAATTTAATAAAGTTGTGAAATCATCAAGACAAACTTTGAATTCATCCTAAAGGAAACACATATTATGTTAAATTATGAAATTATTTAAAATTGGCAAAATCATATTTTTCACTTGTGAAACCATTATTTGTAATTGTTAAATCTTGTTTTTGAGTAGCGAAATCATATTTTTAGGTTGTGAAATTATTTTTTTGGATTTGAAAATTGTCAATCTATCTAAAAAATCATAACTCTCTATTTTATATGTTTTCTACAAGTTTTTCCCACAATTGTAAAATTAGTGAATAGGATAATGAAATCATTAAGATAAGTTGTGAAATCATTCAATAATTGTAAAATCACTCACTATAAGTCTATGTTAGATTCTAGTTTTCTATGGTTTATATTCTTGAACAATTTTGAAGTTCACAGTCACTATGTAACTATAAAATCATTCTAGAGAGTTAATTTTCATGTCTTATTGAGCTAAATTGTAAGATTTAACCTTAGAGTAAGCATAAATTAATCCAATAACCTTATTTTTAGAGAATTGATCTAATAAAAGAGGATGTTTACGTGATTTTTAAACATTTTTTCCTTTTATAAAACAAAAAATTCACAACAAAGGTTAAAATTCATCCACATTTGGTTAAGGTGCTTAAAAATCACTTAACAATTTATCTTTTAACATTTTCAAGCTTTTTACAAGTGCAAACAAGGCCAAAGGGCCAAAATTTCAACACATTTCAAGTTGGTGTCATTAAAAGGAACCTACATTTTAGTTATATCTCTTAAGGGATTTCTCAATTTTTTTTGTTCTTTAAATAGTTTCAAATTTCATAGATTATATTTTTTTTGTTTTTGTCAAATAGAAAATATAGTATGTATGCTCTCCCATGTCCCTTTTAGGGAACTTGGGTGACCAAAATCACTTGGTTTATTTCCTTATTATTTTGTCTTGTCAGAAATAATGTTGTGTATGCTCTCCTCAAGCTCCAAGAACTTAGGTGACTCATAAATGACCTCTAAAGTCTTTCCATTTTTCATTTATTTATTTTATTACATTTGGCTTGTGGGTGGGAGTTCATCACCTCCTCATAAGTTATTTAGGGATGTATTGACATGGGTTTTCATCTCCCAGCATCATACCAACCCCACTCAATGGTAGGGTATATAAATCAAGGCACATAATACTAGGATTTTTAGGGGGATAAGTAGCTAGCCTCTTTGATCTTAATGAAAACCCTAGTTAGGTCTTGCTAAACATCAAACTATACTAAGCAATACATGGTTGGAGTTGTTATGCAAAGGATTAAAACCTTACATAGTAAGTTAGTAGGTATGAATGCAATTTCCATGATTGCACCCTTATGTTATCCATACTTGGGACCATTTTATGCATTTAAAACCTATATAGTTTTAGTCAACCCTACTTGTCATAAAATTTCTTACTAAATGTCGATTGTTCCTCACTCTAAGTTCATTCCATGTACTAATACCTGATAGATAGAGGTGTGTAAAAACTCTACCTATACATGTTATTCAATTTTTATATTAACACATAATTCCTCGCAAACATTGGTATATCAATGGAAATTTTGGTATAAGATACACACACCCATGTCAATTTTAGGGATAGGATGAGCCATTTATTCTATTTCTATTTTATTTGATTTACATGTGTATTTTGAGAATTAAATTTATTTATTTGTCAAAAGTCAAAATGAGTCATAAACATCACATCTATTTTAATCACTTTATCATAAGAGGTGTTATTCTACCTATTTAGTGTCACACTTTTTCCTTAGCCTTTTGTATATCAAAAATGTGTGCATCACTTGTTTAAATGGGGTTTCATTACACTGCCCATTTCATCTCAAACTTTTTCCTTGGATTTTAAATCCAAAACCATTTCTATACCCTTTAATTGAGGGATTATCATTATTCTACTCATGTTATTCCAAAAAAATTTCCTTTTTTCAAACTAAGTTTAAAACCACATGTGCCTTTGGTCTAAAATTGGTGTCATTGTGCTATCCATTTAGGTCTAGGATGTTCTCCATTTGAAAAATACAAGTCTTTTAAACCAAGTTTGGAATTTGTCTTATAATGTTAATATTCAAAATTGATTGGTCTACATGGTCCTAATATTCAAAATTTGTAGTTAGATTACCTAAAAATTTTTACCTCAACCTAGTTTGTTTCAAAGCTTAGCTTTGTCCCTTTTTACCAAAGACCTACCATTGCATTAAAGTTTTTAGATCTAATTCATGCCTTTTCAATTATAGCTTTATCCATTTTGACCAAAGACCTAGCACTTGTTTTTTTCTTGTTAGACCTAGAGTATATTTATTTGAAACACTTTGATAAGACCATGATTCAAATTTGCCTTTCATTTGACCATTTGTATACAAGACCGCATAGTATTATATATTTTCTAGACCAATCTGTCATTGATAATTTTTGAAGAGAGAGCCATTTTAGGCCAAGTTTAAATCATTTATATAAATAGATCAAGTTTTTAATCTATACCAAGTTTCAAGACATTTGTAATCATAGACCAATCCATTTAGATTATGTTTCAAGTGTTTTATGAGTTTTAGACATTTTTCTTTGTGATATGTTAGTTATGAGTTTAGATATACCTCACTACACATGTAGTAAGACCATGTATAATCTGAATTATGAAATTATTGTCACAAATGATGAATGTTTTCAAGACCCATATGGAGATGATTTAATTTATGAGATGGATCTGTATCCCCCTTACACAACTCATTATGCAAAACAAGGCCAAGATCCATTAGCACAATACCTAGTTATTACACCTCCCCATCTAGGGTAGGAGTAAGAACAAATAACTCAATACCTTACTAATGTGCCATCTACTATATAACAATTTCAATAATATCCTTACTACATTACCATGCCATCAAGCTATGACCCATAGTTGTTAGATCATCACTTTGTTGAAAATAAGTATGAGGTTTTGGTTAAGGTTGTAGAGGTAGGATCCAAGTTTCTAGAAGTTTTTTCCAAATAAAATCTACCTTGTCTAGTTAGAGTGTCTCATAACTTATCTTATATCACACCCATTGAGCATGCCTCTATTAGTTACCATCAAGGACTTGCGCTAAGGCCAAACTAAGATTTGAATGTGCTTGCAAAGGGAAAGTGCCCCATGGTAAACTAATTCATGTAAATGCAATAAGCATATCAAAATTATCCTAATATAGCATGAAATTTCAATGTTATAGCCATATCAAATACCCCATTGATAAAGATAACTAATTATATAAGAGTTCCAGTTAATTATTTAGGTCATACTAATGTGAGTGTGGACCCATTTTACAAAATTAATTTGGTAGGAGACATATTTAATGTCCCATTCATTGAATAAGTGATTTTGGATTCTACTTAGGACCATGATTCAAATGGAATGGATAACATAAAAGTGTCTCCTAATTTAGGCCAAAGTGGGATAATATAACACAAAATAATTTACAAGTGTCACTTGCCAATACTATGAATAGTTTGCAATAACAGGGGGATGGAATGCCTAGTTCTGAACACAATAGGTTATCCCCACAACTCAACCATCTACTTATTTGAGAAAACAATAGTAGGGGTAAGTAAGAAAGTGATACCCAATGTTTTACCCAAATAAGTGGTGAAAAAACATAGACCAATTTACCACTCAACAAAGGCAAAACACTACGTCACCTTAATAAGTAGCAATAGATGTTCCACTACAATAGATGTAGACCAACATCCCTCAATAATATAATATGTTGTCTAGCTAAAAATGTATTCCTATTAGTCAATGACAAATGCCAAACACCTAACAAGAATTTATTTCATAATAGGTGTTTTCTCAACACAAAGGTGCCAACATCTAGAAAGTACCTATTAGATAATAGTTGCCTTTTACCCAACATGTAACACATATTCAAAGATAGGGCCTTAGTCAATAGTAAGTATTGTTTATATATTTAGGTTAGACTAGATGGTAGCAAGTTATTATTCAAATTAAATAAGAAAATTAGATCCCACAAAGCCACATACCTCTATCACAACCCCAATTCCCTCAGAATCAAAGCCATATTCTGAATCCAAACTATAATATTTACCAACAATGTATTAGTATCAACAACCTAATCATAATGCATAGATGTATATTCCTAGTTGACTAGTCAATCAAACAAACATTTTATGATAATTCACTCCCCTATTATACCTCACCCAAGGTAATCCACCTTTGATCACCTAGCCACAAACACAACCAATCATGCCATCAAGTTTCTTGCCCCTAGAGTTATAACAGATGAAGGATGTGATTTCATCCATTCAGATGAGAAAGTAGACCAATAATTTCAAATTTGATGATCTATGTTCATATCCTTTTAACATGGATTATTTTCAAGTACCGTTTCTATTGGGTTATGATCCACCAAGTTTTGATAAATATAAGGGTAAAGGAGACCCTATGGAGCATTCAAAAGAGTTTTTTATGACTTGCCACCTAGTGGCCTATAGTGACATCTAATTGATTCTTATTTCTCATTAGACTATATTTAGACAAGCCTTGCAGTGGATTCTTAAGTTTATAAATAACTCAAAATATAAATTTGATGATCTTTTAGATAAGTTTGTACAACATTTCTCTTTCAATCTCAAGCATGATATTTTAGTAGTTAATTGGAGTCAGGCCAAGTAGAAATTTGGTAAGAGATTTGTGATTTACTTACATAAATGGAGAACACTTACTAGTTACTTCACCCATAATATACTAGATAAATAATTGGTAGCTTTATTTACCAAAAATTTACATAACAAAATATCTTATCGCTTGGAGCTTCAGTGTACTCACACATTCAAGGAGATCATTGAGAAAGTTATATAGATTAAAAATCCCTCATTAATAAAGGTATTATTATCTTATTAAAACCAAAACCAGATCTAGAACCAAAATTTAGGCCCAAATCAGATCCATAGCTCAGTCTAAACACAAGTATCTACACCCACTCAATCTAATAACTATGAAAAACCTAAGCTGTATAATTACAAAAAGAATGTTGTCATTAATGGATTAATTGAGTTTCATCATGTTCAAATGGTGTAAACACCCTTTACTCAACATTTCCCATAAATTAAGCTTATTCCACAAATGTAGCCTATTTAGTAAATGTAATCTATGCCTAAACCCAAGACAACTCCTTAAATGATATATCTACCACCTTTGAAAACCCCTCCTGCAAGAAGTTGCCACACTCTTAGAGTCTTTAGTGACCTTGGTGAGCCTATTACATTAGTTTTTCACAAATTTTCCATAGCTAAGATGATTATTTGGTTGATTCTAAAACACTTTGCATAAGGAGTACCTTATCTAGATTGGTATAAATAACATGAGTTATATGAATACCATCATGTTCATGTACATTTTATATGTTGTGTGAATCTAAATCACCTCATTAAGAATATGTTAGAAAATGGAGAGATCCAATTGGATAACAAATCATCTACTTCTAATCAAATCCTAGGTATCTACCAACATCCTTTTCCACAACATAATAATACCAATTAATAATAGTAGTGAAGAACACATCCAAAACAATAGAAACTTCAATAGGAAAAACAATAATAAAAATAATGTCTACCATAAAATATATGGAACCAAGGCTAGAATGACCCCAATAAACAACATACATATCACATATTTTCCCATAATTATAATAAATGTTTAGGTCATATTATGGGTGGTCATGTCTCTACCATTACCAGAAATCATAAACCAAAAACAAATAAACCAAGACCATTACATAACAATGCCCATCAACCTAACAATGTTTGTAATCCTTCATTGACTTCTAACAACAATCAAGCATAAAAACAACCAAGGATTACTATCTTAGGACCTTATTCTAATAACTCTTCATTACCTCATGACCATATCCAAGCACACCAACAATCAAGAATTAGCCTCTCCTGTGCACCTCCAACATTGTTTAGCTACAATGGTCTTGTACCCAAACTATATTTCAAAATTGCAACTTAGTAGTTTAAAATCACCATCCCATGCCCACAAGCCCTACCAATGGGCCAATACAACCCACTATGCAAGCTATGATTAAACCAATTACCACTATTAAGGAAAAAATATATGATATTATGAAACAAATCTAAAAAAAATTTATATAAATTTCTATTCTAGATTTTTTGTGTATGTCTACCATCCATAAGAATATCCTTATTAAACTCTTAGGCTAATCCCAAGTGCCCAATGACATTATGAAAGATAAATTTCAAGTTTTGGTTGGACACCTAGCCCTAAGACAATAGTTAACCTTTGACAAAAGGGATATGTCATCCCTTAGCCCTCTCCATAGTAACCCATTAGAGATTGAAGTTGTTATAACATGGCACAAAGTTAAATGTGTCCTTATAGATAATGGATCAGGCCTAAATATTATTCCTCTAAATTTAATCAATCATCTAGAATATACAACAACTAACCTTCAGATAGAGACTATTACTATCAAGTCCTATGATAATGAAGAGTGGGAATCATAAAAAACCATTAGTTTCTAGTGATCATTGGGCATTTGACCCACAATACACTTCACCACATTCTAGACCTTTATTTATCATACAATTTGCTTTTGGGTAAACCATGGATACATGAAATTCATGCAATAAATTCAACCTTCCACTATTGTATCAAGTTTCCTCACTCTAGGATACATATTTACATCCATATGAACACCACAATAATTTTTAATCTAAATATGAAAGATACAATTATAGTTTTGGTCTAGTCCCACTACTAAATAGGGACAAAGATGTTGGAAATATTGTCATTGCTATCAAATGACTAACATTATTGGTGATAAAGGCCCCATTGAATTTAATGGTGTTTTTAATATTCATATCTTGGATAATGTGTGTTAATATTTATTTAATATTAATGAATATATTTTCTATTACATATAAGTCAAAAGAGGGCCCATGGAGAAGTCAAAGAGTCATGGGGTAAAAGACGAAAGAGGAATGGAATGCATTTTCTCATGAAGAGTCATCTTGAGGAATTCCAAGAGTCACCATATGAAGACAAAAGAGGATATGGTGCATTTTTCCATGAAGGGACACTTTTAGGAATATGAAAAGTCACCAAGATAAAGACAAAAGAAGAAAGGATGCTTTTGCTTATGAAGGGTCACCATATGATTTTTCAAATGCAAGGATATGAAGGGTCATACAAGTTTGTTGCATTTTCCATGAGGATTAAAGGGTCACAAAGGATGAATGTCAAAGGTCATTTGGAAATCTATAAATAAAGGCTTGAGAATACATTTTTAATATACAAGAGAGTGCATGGTTTGTATTTGTTTTCAAAGAGAGAAAATTAGGAGATATTTTAGAGTTCTATAATTTGTTGAGTAAGTAACATTGAGAGATGTGTTTTATACATAAGAGGGGTTGGTGCTCCTATGGGTTAGTTCTCAAAAATCTTTGTAAGGGATCGGTGCTCCTATGGGTTGGTGCTCAACAATAATTTTTGTGTTGGTACTCGGCAAAGGGGTTGGTGCTCCTAGAAGTTGGTGCTTGTAAACTTTATAATTTGAGTTGGTGCTCATTCATATACTTGAGATTGTTCTTTGTGGTTTTTCCCACTTTGGGTTTTCACATAAAAATATGGTCTCTCTCTCTCTCTCTCGTGTGGTGCATATTATTGTTTTAGTTTTATTGCATATCTTGAATGTATTGTTAAGTGGTTATAGAAAATGAATTTTATTAAGAAGTAAGATATATAATATACCAATTCACCCCCCATTAGAGTATATTTCATGTTTAACAATTGGTATCAAAGAAGGTTCCTTTGAAAAGGTTTTACAGCTTGAAGGTAGATCGAGAAAGCACAATGGCTGGATCACATGAAGGTTTTTATACAAATAAGTAACCTCTGTTTGATGGGACAAATTATGCTTTTTGGAGCATAAGGATGAAGACTTATTTGATGGCCCTTGGATTCAACATTTGGCAAGTAGTGGTGGAGGAATATGAAGAGCCACAGATACTTGTAACTACTCTAGTAGAAAAGAAGGCAAGTGAAAATAATAATAAAGCCTTAAAGTCTATTTTATGTGGTTTATGTGAATCAATTTTTTTTAAAGTTATGCAATGTAAATCTGCTCATGAAACTTGGGTAAAACTTGAGAATATTTACAAAGGTGATGAAAAGGTTTAGCAAGCTAAGATTTAGACTTTTAGAAGATAGTTTGAGAGTTTGAAGATATAAGAGGAAAAAAATATAGCAAGTTATCTTTTACAAGTTGATCAAATAGTTAATAAAATTCAAGGTTTTGGAGAAAAGTTTGAAGAACCAATTGTGGTTCAAATTTTTTTGAGATCTCTACCATTGAGATATGATGAAAAAGTTTTGGAAATTGAAGAGATGAAGAATTTATCCAAGATAAAGATGGATGAGATAAATGGTATTATTAAGACATATGAGATGTATATTGAATAAGAGAAACCCTCAAAAAGAGAAGCTGCTTTCAAGACATCAAAGAAAGAGAAGGCTAAGATTCAAGAATCAAGTGACAATTCTAGTGATGATGAAGATGACAATGGAGCTCTATTCATTTGCAAGCTGAAAAGGGGCACAAGTAAATATCAAGGAAAACTACCTTTTAAATGTTTTAATTGTGGAAAGATTGGACATTTTGTAGCTAAGTGCCTAGATAAGGGAAATGGTGAAAATGAAGAAGGAAAGTATACATACAAGAAGAATTTTAAAGGAAAATTCAAGAAGGGATTTGAGAAGAAGAGTTTGTATTCTAAAGATCCTAACTTAGTTGAAGATAGTGGAGTCAGTGATTTAGAAGAAGAAGAGATTATATTCATAGCCATACATGAAAATGCCTCTACAAGAAAAAGTATAGTGGATAAAGAATAAGAACAAGATGAAGCCAAAGTAAATCTAGAAGGAGAACTTGTTTGTGCCTTAGAAGATTTAAAAGCTCTTGAAAATGAGAATCGAAGATTAAAGCTCTAGATCAAGAAAAATGAAAAGGAGTAAAAGGAAATAATTGAAGATCTACAAGCACACTTTGAAGAAGCCAAGAAGAATGAAGAAAATCTAATGGCAAAGTTTCAAATAGTAAGTAAATAATGTGAAAGGTATGTTATTGAAATTGATTGCTTAAAATTAAATCTTGAAAAAACAAATAAATCAATCAATCATAGAGCAATCAATGATTCAAAATTTGAGAATAACACTAATATGTTGAATAAGCTACTAGAAAATCAAAAATCTATTTTAGATAAGATAGGTATTGGATTTGAAAAAGAGAAAGTAGAGGCCACTAATTTCATATACAAGGAAAAAGGAAAGAGCTATGCTAAATATCTTATAAGAGAGGAAATAAAAAGGGAAGAAGTTAAGAATATAAAGGAAATCTCAAACAAAGAATGCTAGAGGGAATAAAGCTAAACAAGGTAATCAGGTCAGAGATACACAAATAGGTCCTATTTTTATGGTTACTATTTTTATTGTAATGGATATGGTCATAAGAAAATATAATGTTGAAAAAGGGCTAACAATTTCAAAAATAAGGAGAAGTAAATTCATGTATAGAGTCAAGTAGAGTCCATAAGTCTTTTACTCCTCTATTAGGCTTTAATGAAGAGGCCATAATATGTTACAAGTGCAACAAATTCAAACACATAAATTGGTACTATAGAATTATGTTTTAGTCAGTCAAGAAGGACCAAAGTTTCAAGGCTCCATTCATCAAGAAGAAAGTTCAAACAAGTTCATGGTAGAAGAAACAACCTAAAAAATCTATGTTGGTATAGGTAGCTTTGCATGCAAGAAATGAAGGAAATCCATGGTTCATTAATAGTGGATGTTCAAAACACATGATAGAAGACAAAATCAAGTTCATAACCGTGAAGAAGATCAATGGTGGCATAGTGAAATTTAGAGATAATACTACTACTAGAATTTCCAAAAAAGGTACACTAAGTTTGGATAATGGTAGAACTAAAACTGAAAATGTTTTATATGTAGAAGGTCTTAAGCATAATATTTTTAGTGTAAGTCAAATGTGTGATAAAGGGCATGCACTAAAGTTTTATGCAAAAAGTTTTGAAATTAGGAGAAAAGATTCAGATGTGTTGAATGTAGATGCTCAGAGAATAGGTAATAATTTGTATATGTTATCAAACATCAAAGTTCAAATATGTTGTTTGATTCAGATTTAAGAAAGCTAGCTATGGAAAAGGAGAATGGGTCACATAAATTTTGATAATCTTGTCAATATAAAAAAAAAGCAAGTTATCAAAAATCTTTCAAAGATTAAAATCCTTTTGACACACTTTGTGAACCTTGTCAGCATGGGAAACAAGCAAGAAGGTGGTTCAAAACAAAAGAATACTAGACCACTCAAATGTTAGAGCTTGTTCACATTGATCTATGTGGACCTACGAGAACTCAAAGTACTCAAGGTGAGAAATATTTCATAGTGATTATTGATGATTTTTCACATATAACTTGGGTAATGTTTTTAATAAAAAATTAGAAGCTTTTAGACATTTCAAAGCATTCATTGAGAATGAAACCAGTTTGAATATTAAGTGTCTAAGATAAGATCAAGGAGGAGAATTCATGTCAGATCAATTTATTGATTTTTGTGAATAACATGGAATAAAGAGACATTATTCAGTAGCCAAAACTACATAGCAAAATGGAGTAGTTGAGTGGAGAAATAGAATAGTTCAGGAGATGGTGAGGATAATGCTAAATGAATCCAAAATACCAGATAAATATTGGGGAGAGGTAGTTTCTAAAATAATGTATATTCATAATAGAGAATTATTGAGAGTCAATAAGTGACAAGACTCCTTATGAGCTATGGAAAGACAAACCATCAATAGTTGATTATTTTAGAGTTTTTGGTAGCAGATGTTTCATAAAGAGAACAAACAAAAAAATTGGGAAGTTTGAATCCAAAACAAATTAAGGTATATTTATTGGTTATTCTTGAAAAAGTAAAGTTTATAAATGTTATAACAAAAGAAACAAAATTTTTTTTGAAAGTGCAAGTGTTAGGATAGAAGAAGATGAAACACAAAAAATTACTGATCTAGTAGACATTCTTGAAATCATTGAAGAAGAATATTTTGAAGAATCAGATGAAGATGAGAAGAAGGAGAAAAAGGACACCAAAACTCCATCCAAATATGTTTAGAGAAATCATAATGAAAGTGACATCACTAGGTACATAAATGAAGGAGTTGATAGTAGAAGAATGATGGTAAGTGAATTTGAGCAAGTTAATTTCTCTTTGTTATCCAAAATTTATCCTAGAACTTTTTTAGAAGCTAGAGATGATAAGAATTGGGTTAAGGATATGGATGAAGAATTAAATTAGATAGAAAAGAATGATACTTCGGAATTAGTGCCTAGACTAAAAGATCATAATGTGATAGGAACAAAATGGGTTTATAGAAATAAGTTGAATGAAAATGGAGAAGTGACCAAGAATAAAGCAAGATTAGTATGTAAAGTATATGCTCAAATTGAGGGAATATATTTTGAAGAAACTTTTGCACTAGTGGCAAGGTTAGAGGCTATTACAATGTTTCTTGCATATGTAGCATTTAAAAATTTCAAAGTGTTTCAAATGGACATCAAATCTTCCTTCTTAAATTGGAATCAAGAAGAAGAGGTCTACATTGAGTAGCCTGAGGGATTTATTCTCTCAAATATTAGTGTCCATGTATGAAAATTGAGGAAAGCATTGTATGGATTGAAATAAGCTCCCAGAGCTTGGTATGCAATACTTGATAAGTCCTACAAGATCAAGGTTTCAAGAGAGGATTTGTTGATAGTAATCTCTATATCAAAATAGAAGGTGAGCATCAATTGATTGTTATGGTATATGTTGATGACATCATTTTTGAAGGAAACAATAAAAAGATGACAAAATAATTTTCTAATAATATGAAAAAAGAATTCAAGATGTCTATTCTTGGAGAACTATCATTTTTATTAAGATTGAAAATATTTTAGTTAGATAAAGGAATTTTCATATCTCAAAGTAAATATGCCAAGGAAATGTTGAAGAAATTTAGTTTTGAGGATTGTGCACCAGTTGGCACACTAATATGTATAGGAAATAAGGTGATCAAGGATGAAGATTCACTTATTGTAGATCAATATTTGTATAGATCTATGATTGGTAGTCTTTTATATTTGATATCATTGAGGCTAGACATCATGCATGCAATAGGTATGGTTTCAAGATATCAATCATATCCAAAATATAGTCATATTTAATTAGTGAAGAGAATATTTAGATATATCAAGAGGAGATTGGATTATGGATTGTGGTATCCCATAGGTAAAGATGTCACTTTGGTTGCTTATACAGATTTAGATTGGGCAGGGTGCTTAGATAATAGAAAGAGTACCAGTGAAAAAGCTTTCTTCCTTAGTGATAGCTTAGTATCATGGCTAAGAAATAATTAGAATTCAATATCACTTTCTATAGCTGAAGTAGAATATATTTTAGTGGTATTATGTTGTACTCAAGTGCTTTGGATGAAGCAAAATTTGGAAGATATCAAGGTAAAATATGATGACCCTATTTCTATTTTTTGTGACAATGCAAATTCTATTAATATTTCAAATAATCCAATGATGCATTCAAGAACAAAACATATTCCCATTAGATATCACTTCTTGAGAGAGTAGGTTATAGATTAATAGGTTAAGATGGAGTATATCAGTACTACAAAGTAGATTACAAATATTTTCACAAAGGCACTACCAAAAGACACATTTGAGTATCTACAAGAAAATTTGGGAGTAATTTCTTTTACTTCCTACCATTGAGGTTCAACATCAGTTGAGGGGGAGCTAAGTGTTATCTCTAGGTAGGCCATTTTCCATTGACGTCAAAGGGGGAGAATAATAGGTATAGGTATAGGGACAGGTGCAAAAATAGGTACAAGGAATAGATACAGGTTACTACAGTAAGGGGGAGTTACTGTATGTTTTATAGATGGTAGTATGTGTAGGCTTTAGGATGTGGCAGTTTGAGTTTGAGGTTTCCATCAATGACAAAGGGGGAGATTGTTGGAAATATAGTCATTGATGTCAAAGTAATAGAATTATTGGTGATAAAGGCCCCATTACATTTAATGGTGTTTTTAATATTCATATATAAGCTAATGTGTGTTAATATTTATTTAATATTAATGAATATATTTTTGATTGCATATAAGTCAAAAGAGGGCCCATGGAGAATTCAAAGAGTCACGAGGTAAAAGATGAAAGAGGAATGGGATGCATTTTTCTCATGAAGAGTCATCTTGAGTAATTCCAAGAGTCACCATGTGAAGACAAAAGAGGGTATGGTGCATTTTTCATGAAGGAAAACTTTGAGGAATACAAAAAGTCACCAAGATAAAAACAAAAGAGGAAAGGATGCTTTTGCTTATGAAGGGTCACCATATGACTTTTCAAATGCAAGGATACGAAGGGTCATGAAAGTTTGGCACCATTTTCCATGAGGATTGAAGGGTCACAAAGGGTGAATGCCAAAGGTCATTTGGAAAGCTATAAATAAAGGCTTGAGAAGCCATTTGTAATATGAAAGAGAGTGCATGGTTTATATTTGTTTTAAAAGAGAGAAAAGTAAGAGATATTGTAGAGTTATATCATTTGTTAAGTAAGCAACATTAAGAGATAGTTATTTTTTATACAGAAGAGGCGTTAGTGCTCACAAATCTTTACAAGGGGTTAGTGCTTCTGTGGGTTGGTGCTCAGCAAAGGGGTTGGTGCTCCTACAAGTTGGTGCTTGTAAAAATTGTAATTTGAGTTGGTGCTCATTCATATACTTGAGATTGTTCTTTGTGGTTTTTCCCACTTTGATTTTACATGTAAAAATTTGCTCTCTCTCTCTCTCTCTCTCTCTCTCTCATATGTTGTGCATATTATTGTTTTAGTTTTATTATATATCTTGAATGTGTGGTTAAGTGTTTAAACAAAATGAATTTGATTAAGAAATATGATATATAATATATTGATTCACCCCCCTCTTAATATATTTCATGCTTAACAAAAGATAAATAGATATTTATTGAATTTTTAGAGACCAATTGCATAAACCCTGATAACCTTGCCTCAAATTCACATATGCCTCCTATTGAAATGTCTAATCATTTTACCATTTCAATAAATTATCTAAGAGATTATTTTAACCATGACACATTCCATATAGCTAATATTCCATAGAAATTCAAGTCTTATGGAAGGCCCAAAGTTAAGCTAATTTACATGGAATGATGACAAAAGGGAAAAGGAAAGTTCCATAGCCTAGTGCCTATTATTTTCAAATTGGACACTAGCCATGAATAAGACCTACTTTTTAATAATGATTTATGGTTATAAAATGATATATTTTTTTATTTCTACTTAAGTACAGTGTATCCCATGCCTAATAGGATTATGGATAACCAAGTGTATGAAGTTATAGGCTTGGGGGAAAATCAATAGGGTAATATTGAGCATGTTTCTATGAATAAATACAAAGGAACTCATGGTCTTAAATTTAAACCACCTAGGGGTGACACCATGTATCTTATTCATGTTTATACACCAATGAATAGTGATGATGATGCCTAAAATAAAGTAGAGTCTAATCATAGCATGTAAATGAATTTCCAAAAAAACATCATCTTTTCAAAATAGGACTTGAGTTCCCTTTTGCTACTAGCATATGGGATACCTGAAATATATTAAACTCTATAAGGGTCAATTAAAATACCTTATTTGCTAATAACATGCCTTAAAATCTTACATACTATGACTCAAAAAATATTTTTATTTGGATTTAATGAGACTTTATACCTTATAAATATATTGAACACTCTTTATATGTGGGTAACATGATCCACTCTATCTTTATAAAAGATAGTCAAATCATCCATACAAATAATGATGCACTTACCAATGAGCCACTAAAAATAGAAATCCATGGCATTTTAAAATTTATCACCCAAATGTATTAATCTAAAGAGAATTTTATTATATGTAAAAGTTCCTCATTTAATAGTTAAGGTATTTTTAATTCTATCAACATTTTCTACTAGGACCTAATTGGAACCTAAGAATCTGATTTAATAATTTTTAAAATATTGGAGTATTATTCCTAATTTAGTTAAAAGTATAGAGTAATAAAATTAGTAAATAAATATGCAACAATTAAGATACTAATTTGTATAATTTTACTGTAATTTGAATCTTTCTAAAAATAGTAATAATGGAGAGAAAATAAGACTTAGCTAGAAACTAATTGACACAGAGTCTAAAATTCACTGTGTATGACTGGGACACTATCATAAATTAGGTTCTAGATTTCATTTTATGATTTGATAGCAGCATTGAAATAGGAAACCCTAGGGTCTAGTGTTATAGTCCTTTTCTACCACTATTTTCTAAGAGATCTGATCTTTTTGTGTTTTGTTCACTGTGTCTGTGTGAGTGTACTTGTGAAATTTTAACTATTAGATGTTTGTGAAACTCCCTCTAGAACTGATTTAGTCTTTGAACCCTAGAATCTATTGTGATTTGATAAAATTTGAGGAATGGGGGGTGTTAGCATGTGTAAAATGCACTGAACATGTATCCACACCCCTTGTGTGGGCATGTTTCCTACATAGCAATACTTCAAAGAGGGATCAAGCCATATGTAGTTCTCCCACTTGATGTGATTTGTGAAATTATGTGTATAAAGATATAAAATGCTAAAATTAGGTGTTTTTGAGGTGGCTAGGGATTGGTGTAAGTATTTGAATAATCTTGTAGTAGTATTGGATGGCTGTATGTAGAGAATAGGAAAATATGCTTGAGTAGTCTTACTTGTATTCTTGCTTGCTTTGTGATATTTGCCAACCCCTTCTAAATGAAATTTGAATGTGATTTTATAGGGATATATTGGTAATGGCTTGAATGTATTCATGTTAAGATAATAAGGGGAGGAATAGAAACTGAGAGGAATTAACCATTAGAGGTTAAAAAACACTTGGATAGGAGCACTGAAAATAGATACCCTAGGGTTCAATGCTATTGTCCAAGCTAGGTGCTATAGTCATGAAAGAATAAGACCTAGGGGGATAGAATAATTATTGGAAATTCTACATGGAGGAGGTGTAATCACTATCTATAAGGTTATGGATGACTGGGAATCAGTGAAAAAAATCCTATGAGGGTCATGAGAGAAAACAAGAGGGAACTATGGTTGGGTGTCACAAGCCACATTCAAGATATCAATTTTCATATTTTATATGAATACATTTTTCCCCTCTTTGCTATAGTGATGCAACAAAGTGAAATACTAGAATAAAGGAAAAATAGAAAGCATACCTAAAACTACCTATAAGGTTAAAGCTTATGAAGTTGTGTATGTTAGGTGTGCATAGAGAGAGCACATTGTGAAGTGTAAATATGTAAAATAAAAACAAGGAGTAGATCAATTCTTATTAAATACATTATATCTAAAATAAGAACTATATAGTTGGGTAAGAGAGAGGAAGAGAAAGGAAAGAATACACCTCATCAGGTATGCAGACCAATACAAAATCTATTATGATGTTTAGTGATGTTGAATAATGTTGAGTAATGTTGGATGATGTTGTACCAAGAGTAATATCATGAAAAAAGCTAAGTGCTGAATTAATTGAGAGTGGATTAAGAATGCAAAGTATATCCCTTTAGCTATATGATCATGTGGGTGTTAATCAATGTTTGGACTGTGTGTCCACTCCCTCTGAGTAGGTGGCACAAGAATACAAAGGATAACTAGTCCTTTGGATCCATCATTTCTCCTTGAAGTGAAGCTATAAATTGATATCAATATAAAATTTGTGTCATATGAGATGGATCTTGAAGCCCATGAATGATCTATAATTTGACAATGTGGCATGGATAGTTGAATGTATGCTAGAAACTAGGCCACTTTTTGCCACTCTAAAAGGTGGAGATTAGGCTTGTATGAAATCCACTCCAAAATGATGCCAACCACCTATATATGGAATAAGGCATGAAAATACTAAGAATGCTTGGGTAATGTACTAAAATAATAAATAAAATAAGACAAATGTGTCATGCACATTGCCCCTAATCATTGGTGTTTGTAACATGCCTTCTAATCTAGAAGTTATACCAACTGCCCTATCTGAAAATGGAAGTGAGATCGATCATGTTATGTATGATGCCCCATATATCTAGATTATATAATAAAAATTGTATTGAAAATGTTATATCTAAATTGGTCTAAATGTGTAAAACTATAGCTAAACCTACTTTTCTACCTATCTATGAAAAACCTAATTTTTTTAATTTGGATAGGATCATTGAAAATGGACACCCTATTTTTTGGTGTTGTAGTCCAGTTTTGGCACTATTGTCTTGAGCTAATTTTGATGAATATTCTATAATTTTCATTATCTACCTAATCTATTCTACCTAGTTTGAAGTTTGATTGTTGTTTTGGGTGTTCTAGAAACTAGTTTTTCAACTGTTAGGAGCTCGAATCTCTTGTGACAAAACCCCTATTTATTTCCCCCTCTTCTAAGGGTAGGAATGAATACCTTACAATGACTTCACTCAAAAAAAATAGCCCTACAAGTGTGTTATTCTATAAAGATATATGATATAGTAATGATAATTAACCAGCTATTTCAAGATATAGCATGGTTTATAATGAGAGTATATTAGATCAACAAGGGTATACCTAGATAGATATAACAATATAATATCATGTATAATGTAATGAACTATAATTATAAGTATGGTTATTTGTTATTTGTCATGGAGGGATGGTGCATGATGTCCATCATGACATCTAAGAAAACTAGATAATTCATGATGTGGATCATGGCATTGCAAACAATAAAAAATAAGTCAAGTAACAAGCATAGAAGAGTAGCCAAGGGGCCAATCAAATAAGGGACATGGGTACATGTCACTCAAGATGAAAACCAAGCATACAAGGCATGTTCAAATTTCAAATACACAAAGTATACAAGGGTGTCCAAGGGGCCAAGAAAACAAGGGACATGGGCACATGTCACTCAAACTAGAAAGCAAGCATATAAGGTATGTTCAAATGCCACATACACATAAAATTAAAACAAGCAAGGCTAGAGTAGAAACCACAATCACATAGAAGAGTATAGGAAAAGGACATTGGTAAATATCCTAAGGTACACATAAGAGTATAAGTAAAGGACATTGGCAAACGTCTTCAGGCACATACAGGAGACAAAATAGGAACTCAAAAATGAAATCACATCTAACTACAAAAAGAAAGCAAGGAAAGAATGTAAATACTAGAAATACAATCACATCTAACTAATCAAAACAAGAAGTGAAAGTATTGAAGACATGTAGTATAAGACTAGGTATATGCTAAAAATACACAAGTGATATATATATTAGTGGAATGTCGATAGACTAATCTATGTAATCTATTAATTAATGTACATCAACATGATAACTAAAGTGTGTGGTGTAGGAATGATATAACTGGATGGTGTAGTCATATAGAAGATGCCCCCAGTAGGTACGTATATCAATGTGTGTCTTGAATTATAAGTAGGATGCCCCCTTAATGGGTAGAGTGAATAAATCAAGGATCTGGGTGTCACTACACACACTCAAATAAGATCAAGTGAAGCATGGTAATTTAGATAAATTGAAAAATAATAGAATAGATCAAAAAATGTAAGTCTAGCATTGTAGTAGAAATATAAAGCATGGATGATGCATATAATTGAATTTTTTTTGTGTTTTTAAATTATTTGTATGTTTTTGTATTTTGAAATATTTGAATGTTTTTGTAGTTTTGGAATATTTGAATTTTTTTTGGGTTTTGAGTTATTTGAACATTTTTGTATTTTTGATATTTTGTATTGTTTTTGGATTTTTGATATAAGCTATGTGCAATCAATCATAAAAAGACTATGTATAAGAAATACTAGGAAACCATGTACAAATAATTGAAAAAAAGATATATACAAACATATAAATAAATTAATATATACATAATGACATAAAAACTTGGTTGGAGGGGGTAAAGGTTTCAAGGATGGAATGTGTTGGGGATGGAGATGGAAGAAGGTATCATAGCCATCATCAAATTCCTTAAGATCTTCATCATAAGTATCATTATATGCCATAAACTCTATCTACATGGTGTCATCCTACCAAAGTCTAACTAAAGGTGGCTTTGGTGGTGAAGATGTTGATTCTCCTTTGGGATGTTTATCTCTAGTAATAGATGGCTTTGGTGGAATTAGTGAATTTGGTGTTGATGGTGATGCAATCTAAATAATACCCTAAACCTTTAGTTTATTCAATATTTACTATAAATTTGTACATGAATTTATATCATGGATTGTATTTCTATGAAAAAGACAAAATGGGAGACTATCCTACTATGATAATATATTAATAGGTTTGTGTTTTACTATAAGTAGTGTGATGAGGAAATTTATTTTTGTGATAGAAAGATGGGAGGTCCTCATATGCTCCAAAAATTTTAAGAGGGATTCATCATTAAAGAATACACCTAATGTGTACATATCTAGTGAAACCATATCATCAATAAGATCAAGATAGATCAATGATAATGTTGAAGTATGATTAATTTTGTCATCTATCAATATAATGAGTGGATAAAACTTTATTTATCATGGGATACAAGATCCAAGGGATGTTAGACAAGAGTATCTTAACATGATTAACAATAAATCTCTTAATATCATCCCATATTATGAAAAGTAAGCATGAAATGCAACAAATGAAGCTTTGTATTAATATAAGGTAGACTTCATCATTCAATTACATGATAGGACTAAGTATGGTATCCTTACTATTTATAAGAAATGCATGAAAAATTTGTAAATAAGTGAGATCCATTTTTGTTTTTTTTAGTGTGAAATCTGATTTTAGATGTAAGGTGATACCTTAAGAAGTAAATGGGAGTTAGTACAAGTAACTAGGGTTTCAAATGATTTTTTAAAAAAATTACTAAGGAATTTCAAAATTTGATGCAAATTTTTGATTTAAATATGTAAGTAAAAAATCAAAAAAATATAGGAAGAATACTAAAAAAATACCAGGACCTAGTATGGGAAACCAGGGTTTGAAAGAGAATTATTTTAAAATTACTACAAAATTTTAAAATTTAATGCTAATTTTTAATTTTATTATGTAGGTAAATTTTTTTAAAAAATAGGAAAAATATTAGGAAAATACCATGACCTAATATGGGCAACTAGGGTTTGAAAGAACATTTATTTTAAAATTACTACAAAATTTTAAAATTTAATGTTAATTTCTAATTTTATTATGTACATAAAAAATTAGAAAAATATAAAAAAAAATAGTAGGAAATTATTTTTGGTGTTTCTAGGGATTTTATGCACAAACGAAGTAAGTCATGTTCACCAAATGATTTAGCAATTTTGGGAATAGTAGATTATTATTCCTAATTTAGTTAAAGGTTTGGAGTAATAAAATCAGTAAATAAATATGAAAAGAGTAATATATTGATTTGTATAATTTTATTATACTTTGAATCTTTTTAAAAATAGTAATAATGAAGAGAAAATAAGACTTAGCTTGAAACTGACTAAGATGGTTAAAACATAGTCTAGAATTCATTGTGTAAGATTAGGACACTATCACAAATCAAGTTCTGGCCTTCATTTTATGATTTGATAAGAGTGCCAAAATAAGACACCCTAGGGTCTAGTTTTATAGTCCTTTCCTATTATTGTTGTCTAGGAGATCTAAAATTTTTGGGTTTTGTTCTCTATGTCTATGTGAACTTGCTTATGAAATTTAAACTATTAGATGTTTTTAGAACTCACTGTAGATTTGATTTAGTCTTTAAACCCTATACTCCATTATTCTTTGACAAAATTTGAGGAAGAGTGGGGTTAGTGTGTGTAATATGCAATGAATGTGTATCCACACACCTTGTGTGGGCACGTTGCTTATATACCAATACTCGAAAGAGGGATCAAGCCATA
The DNA here is from genome assembly GCA_037957365.1 of Torreya grandis. Taxonomy (NCBI): domain Eukaryota; kingdom Viridiplantae; phylum Streptophyta; class Pinopsida; order Cupressales; family Taxaceae; genus Torreya; species Torreya grandis. The sequence goes on along the minus strand of JARHVA010005414.1, from coordinate 728,311 downwards.
TGTATTTATCCCACTTGATGTGATTTATGTAATTATGTTTATGAAGATGAAAAATGCTAAAATTGGGTGTGATCAAGGTCACTAGGGACTGGTGTATGTTTTTTAATAAGATGGTAGTAGTATTGGATGGATGAATGTAGAGAATAGGGAAATATGATTGAGTAATCTTGCTTTATTTGTGATATTTTCCAACCCCTTCTAAGTGAACTTTGAATGGGATTTTATAGGGATATATTGGTCATGGGTTAAATTTAGTCATGTTAGGCTAACAAGGAGAGGAATAAGAACCAAAATGAAATGATCATTGGATATAAAAATGCACTTGAATAAGAGCACCAAAAATAGACACCTTAGGGTCCAATGCTATTGTCCAAGTTGGGTGTTATATCCCTGGAAGAATGAGACCTAGGGGGATGGAATCATTACTAGAGTACTACCTAGAGGAGGTGGAATCACTATTTAGAAGGCTATGAATGATTGGGAATCAGTGAAAATAAACCTATGAGAGTCATGAGAGCAAGTAAGAGGGACCTATGGGTTGGGTGTCACAAGCCACAATCAAGCTACCAATTTTCACATTTCATATGACTACAAAATCCATCCAAAAAGTATATCATATTTGATCCACTAACTATCTATATTACTTCATATAGGGAGGGGAAAGGACATTTTTCTATGAATATCAATTAATATTTCTAAAATCCACACACACTCTTATTTCACCTTTTTTAATTTCATCTAGGAACTAGTTGGAAACTTGAATATAATGTCTAATAAGAAATACAATTTTAGCCTATAACAGTTTATGGACTAGATCTAGAATGGACTGACAAGTTTTTATCTCTACCTAAAAGGTTTATGTTTTTATTTCAATGGTATGGTATGTGTGATAACTATGGCATCAAAAAAATTAGGACTGCATAAGCTCAAGAAATCACATCCTTATATTCAACCAATAATTATTTTAGATTCTAATTATTGGATGAAAAATGACTAAGATGGAGGAGAGTCAGTCTTCAAAAACTTTCTTAAAAATCTCACTTAATCAATAATGAAACATTCAATTAATAATATATATCTTGCAAGCATAAACACCTATCCACATAAGCATGAAACATAAGAACACAACATATATGTGAAACCCTCAAGGGAATAAAAAAACACTAATATATATAAATAGACTATAGTCCTATAACATAAACACCAAATTTAGTGAAGCACCCACTTCACATGGAACACCAACCCCATCTAGCTTAGAACCAACTTAGCTAGGCTTTAGAAAACACCAACTTGTAAGGAGACACCAACCTTATAGATGAATCAACACCAAATAATCAACATAAATATATTTATTACCTTTAATACACCTTGTTTCTAATTCAACTAATGATGACCATATCTTTATCTTTTCACACTCTTATCCCTCTCAAACTACCTTCTCGGTCTCTTCTCTCAATTAGGTCTCTTAAAGACTAATTAGGTCATATGACCTTGATCCTCATACACAAAATCTTTGTCAAATATTCATCATTGATCCTATACACTCATATAATGGTCTAAAATACATCATTTTACTCACCAATATGTTATTTTATTTTCTTACTCTCTACACACCCAAATAGGCCTAATAGTGCCTTGTATATATACAAGCCTCTTGCTCATATACTTATTAGTTGACCAAATACCCTTAAACTCTTAGGTTATCCATGAAATATATATTAATAAATCTCATGAAAAGTAATAAAACATGATTTTAGTCCCATTAGGTCTGATATACCTTAATTAAGCCTCATTTCATCCTTAGGTCTCATGGAAGCCTGATTCCATTGGGTCTATTTTAGGACACGTTATACTTTACCTTCCTTGGAACATGTTAAATCACCTCACATAGTAGGATCATATCATATGACACAAAAATATACCCTTGATAAGCTCATCTAATCTTCATAATAACTTTCAATTCCAATCACCACTTGAAGCACACTATTTGTATTATTCATAATTAGGCCTCATCATACACAAAAAGTCTATCTTGAAAAATTGAGGATAACATGTTATTTATAAACATAAAAATGAAAATAAAACATATAAAAATAATATATATGACCTTAGGGATATCACCATATGTTTTATACTTCACATCTTAGGACAAAGGGTCTTAAACTCTTCTCTGCAAAATGCTCATTTTGAATTGCCAACTAGCCTCATAACACTACCATGGAGACTTGAACTTATGACATATGAAATAACATAATAAAGGACTTATAATTAATTAAAATTATCTTAAAAAATCATTATAAAAAACTAAAACTAAAATATCATAAGTTCTATTGGCAATTACTAGTCTTATAAACTAATTTGTTGATCTTCTCTCTCATAGACCTCACTCAGCTAGTTAAGCCATTTAGATTCAACATTTTCACATATTTAATTGAATACTAAACCTTATAAAAAGAATGGATAAGAAATAAAATTAAAAAATAGAAACATCATGTACATTATATACTTCAACTCAGGTCATAGAGTCTCAAAACTCACCACTATAACTTGCTTACCCAGAACCACCAATTTACCTTAAAGCACAATCATGGTGAAAATGACCTTAAATCACCTATATGACCATTTAAAAAGACTCATGATGCATGTGTATGATATTATTATTTCACTATACCATTATTATATATAAATATAATATGGTGAAATGGAAATATTTATCTTGTAGACTAATCTCATAACCTCATTATACACAAACCTCACTAAGATAGACAAGTCTACTTGTGAGCAACATTTTAACTATAAACACTAGCCTCAAAAAATTATATCCAACATGAACATGTATTAAAAGTCTCCATGTACTTGGTTTCATCCCTATTTTATGATAACACATCCCTAATCATCTTCTCACTATTGCCTAGATTTCTCATTGTTTCCACCATTAGGCCTGTTAGTGACTAGCTAAATTGGATGACCAGTTTAGCACACCTTATGTCTATAAACTATATATAAAACATCATGGACATAAAATAAAATTATATAAAATTTTCCTCTATTAATTTATCAACTTTGACTTGGTCAACTCTAAATTATACAACAAATCTCAAACAAACAAGGCCTTTCGCATAGGGTCCACTCACTCAATTGAAGACTCAATCACACTTGGAGATGATTTGGAGAGTTTAATACAAACTATAATCATTGAAATATTCAAACCAATCCATTATAATCATTTTATAACAACTTATTCCATATCAAATCACTATTAGGGTTATTTGAGGGTTTAAACTGTCTTTTAATGTTAACAAGCATTCATAAATCTTAGCCCCTCATTCCATGAAATAATGAATATAAATTTGATCTATGACCATTACACATATACCATGAATAGATTAGGTTCCCATTCAGTGGTTACATGTGCCAATGAATGCCTAAAATTCCTTATTGGGTTGAGAACCCTTCATTCTGTGCACACGAGAGAAATCAAAACCACTTTTCATGCCTTATCTTGCAAACCATGACCTCAAACCTAGTTAACATGTTTGAAAAAACATATAATACCTTTTTACATGTTCATATGATCTCAAAATTCTTGAAATATAATCATGAACCCTCAATAGGTCACACTCTCTCTATTTGCTCTCTAAACCTTAACCTACAAATCACATTACTCCTTGAAACTAAAATTCATTCCTATTTAAACTAGATATGAAATTTAATTATATTATAACACAAAATATCACATTTTCAAACAATTTTAAACATCCTTTATATGCCTTGACATCAGATCAAGATGCCTCATTAGGCCAATCAAGATCTAGAAGTGGTCTAGTTGCATACTTAATCTATAGGTCCTACCAATTTAAGTTCATCCTAAGCCTCTCATGAGTGATATAATTATTCACATACATTATCAATAAAACTCATACAACCATTCATGTCTATGTTCACTCATATCATCAAGCCATCATACTCAACTTTCTCACAATTTCTTTACATGCCATGACTAGGCTACTCAAGCACTGAAACTTGGAAACTAACCTTGAAACACTCATTGATGATTATAAACCTTGATCACATGCCTTAAATTTTACTCAAAAAATGTCATATATCTACACAGACCCATACATTACTATCATGCACATGCTCATGATATGACTATGCTTGTTATGACTAGGCTTCTCAGGATACCTTGTTCTCTAGGACTAGCGCTCAACCATGTTTACCACAATGATGATATCAAACAAGAAAATTCATTATAAAAAAATATCACACCACTTCAACAATATCTTTCTGGTCAACATGATCTCAAGACCTCATGAAAACCTAGAGCCTCTTTGTGACAACATTGATAAGATCAAGCTAACTTGAAACATTTTATTGAGTTTAACATCAACCAATAAAGTAATCATTAGATTGAATTAAAATTATCTATTACTTTCAAATTATCTCTTATCACATGGATTCCTTGTCACATCAAACACATAAGCTCATATCTCATAGACCACTCACCATGCATCTTCACTAGATATAGCTTGGAATCAATGATATCAACCTTGACATTAGTGACAACACTTTTAAATAAACTACCATTTGTCATTGATGTCAAAACATTATTCAATATAATCACTCTCATATCCCCTAATCTGATCTTCCTTCTTGAAATTTCTCCCCCTTTAAAATTAATGATAAAGGGTCATGAATACTATAAATGTTAAAAACACACATTTTTTAATAAAAAGTTCAGCACATATAATATGAATCATTAAAGGAAAATGTTATCCCTTACTCCATGAATACCTTTTTCCCATGATTTAAGACTACAATACCACTTCCTAACATAGATCAAGCTCATTCAACAACCTAAATAACTCCCACTTGAAGCAAACATCCACCATGTTTATGCTAACTAAAGAGTGTCTCTATGAAGCCTAATGGATTCACCCCTTTCCATAGGGAAATAAAACAAAAAAAGCTCAAGATATTTTTATATCTCCATGTTCTCAAAAGACTAAATATCATTTTAGGCTTGAATGGCACCATAGGCTTGACCTATTCATCAACCATTTTATCGTCAATATGAAATGACAATAGATATTCTTGACTTGATTTCTCATATGAAGTATGCTCTACCATAGTAAATAGTCTATTTTATCTCATATACTGATCATGAATCACCTTTATTGTCTTTGGTTTTTTCACATTTATTTTTCTTCTCTTTTGCACTCTAGGGGCTTTAAATCTCTTACTTTGACTTGATGACCTTTTAACTCTATTAGAGAAGAATATTGTATTGTGTCCCACATTATGACAACTATAGTAAACAACCTCATACATACCTATTAATTGATGTGACCTATGACCCTTTTCATAGTCCTATGAGTAATCATTCTTGGAGGGTCTTCTACATTATTTTACTCTATGACCAAATTGACTGCATACAAAATAGTAACCATTGTATGAATCAGCATACCTCATAACATTAGGTTGTTTGATTAGTATTTTCATGTTGAATTTCTTGTCTTCAATATAATTATCCTTGAATTGAGTTATCTCCCTTTGGTATTATTTAAAACCATGACCTTTCTTATCACTTCCAAACTTTTGACTACTCAAGATTCTATCTAGAGAATTAGTACTCTTTTCAAACTTCAAGAAGGTCTTCAAATTTTTAGATGCTTAATCTAATTCATATTTCATGGGATCCACTTTAGTTTCATACTTGGTGCATTCTTCCTCTTTATATTTTAGGCTTGTATCGACTATCTCCATTTGTGCTTCAATTTGATTGATGATCTCATCATACTCCTTGGATATGTTACTCAATCTCTCCTCAATTAAACTAGTATAATCTTCATGGTCCTTAAATAATGATATTAGTTTGTGATTATTATTTCTTTAGAACTTAAAATCCTATAGATAACTCACTAATTCTTCCTCAAGGTTCAATTCAAATTCTTATTCATTTTATTCTTCATCAACTATAAGGCCTTTCCCATCTGAGTAACCCTCATTTTTTGTTTCTATATCCATGAATAAGGTTTCATTATTAGCATGTTCAGGTTCATTACTACCATCATCACTATTAAATATACTTGTATCACTTACATCAGATGAGTTATTATCTTCTTTGGTATAGAAACTTATCTTGTTGTTGAATAATCCTTTCTTACCTTCATACCTCTTAAAATATTTCTTGTTCTTGTCAGGCTTGTAAATCTTCCTATCATCTTCATGATGCTCATCATGTTCTTCATCATGATCAAACTTATCATTTTTAGGACACTTAGATGTAAAGTGACCAATCTTACCATAGTTGAAACACTTGAAGGGCAAATTTACCCTTATACTTACTAGATCCAAACCTTAACTTCCTATAAAACATGGCTATTAGTTCATCATCATCAACATCTAAACATACCTCATCCTTGACCTTATAATTTTTTGACTTATACTTGACTTTGAAAGTTTCTTCCTTTTTGAGAGGTATTCCTTAATTTATTCTCATCTCATAGGTAGTCAAGATGACATGAAGCCCATCCATCTCCAACTTATTCAAATCTTGAATTTATTATACTACACATGCCTTAGATTCAAACTTAGTAGTTAAATATCTCAACACCTTTTGAACAAATATATAATCTTTCACTTCTTCTCTTAATCCTATAATGGCATTGACAACTTCATCAACCTTCAAAAGATAAGATGCAATGGTTTCATCTTTAGACTTTCAAACTATCTCCAGTGGGTCTAAAACTTATCCATTTTCACCTTAGTGTCTTCTTCATATATAGTATTAAATTTGTCCCATATCACCTTATATGACTCATAGTGCATCACCTTCACAAATTATTCCTTTGATAGCCCATATAGAATGGCATTCATTGCCTTAGAATTTCTATCACTTTCCTTATTGCATGTAGCATTAGTTAGTGGTATAGGAGGTAGAACGTATCCATCCACAACTAACCACCATATGTTATGGCACATTGAAATTAGGTATATCCTCATTTTTATTCTCTAAAACACATAATTAGTCTCATTAAATAATGGAACCTTACTGGCAAAGAAACCACCTTGAGCTTACTCACTAACCATCTTGCTTTTAGGATCTCCTTTAGGTTGTTAGACCTAATTAAAAGGACCTAATATAATACCAAATTTTTGAATAAAAATTACTAAGATTGGGGTGAATAATCATTCAAGAACTTCCTTAACAATATCACTTAATCAATCAAGAAACATTCAAACAAGCATATAGATCTTGCAATCATAAACACCTATGAACATAAGCATGAAACATAATAACACATCACATATGTGGGAAAAAATCAAATGGAATAAAACCCAATTGATATATGAAAAAGGAATATATTAATATAACACCAAAAAAAAATTAGTGAATCACCCACTTCAAATGAAGCACTAACCCTAAATAGCTAAGCACCAACTCAGCTAGGATTTAACAAGAAACAACTTATAAAGATACACCAACCCTATATATGACTCAGTAATAACTTATCCACCTAAATTATTTTATCAAATTTAGAACACCTTCTCTTTAATTCAACTTATGATGACCATCTCTTTATCTTTTCACACTCTTAGCCCCCTCAAACTATTTTCTAGCTCTCTTCACTCAATTGGGTCTCTTCAAGACTAATTAGGTCATATGAAATTGATCCTCATGCATAGAAACTCTATAAAATATTTATCAATGATATTATATAATATTATAATGTTATACAATATCTTATTATACTCACCAATATGCTTTTTATTTGCTTACTCTTTACACACCTAGATAGGCCTAAAACTACCTTGTAGATATACAAGCCTCTTGCTCATATACTTATTAGTCATACAAATACCATTAACCTCTTAGGTAAAAAATTATTTAGATATTATTACATCTCATTAAAATTAATAAAATGTTTTTTGAGTACTTTTAGGTCTGAAATACCTCAATTAGGCCTCATTTCATCTTTAGGTTTCATGGAGAACTAATTCCATTAGGTCTACTTTAAGACATGTTACACTTTGCCTTCCTTAGAACACATTAAATAACCTAAAATGGTATTAAAATATCATATTAAAAACAAATAGACCCTTGATAATGTCATATATTCTTCATAACACCTTTTAAGTCCAATCACCACTTGAGGCACACCATTTGTATTGTTCACATTTAGGCCTTCTCATATACAGAAAGTCTATCTTGAACAACTAAAGATCACATGTTATTTATCATATAAATATGAAAATAAAACATATACATAGAAGAGATATGACCTTTTGTTCATCACCATATGATTTAGACTTGACATCTCAAGACAAAAGGTCTTAAACTCTTGTCTGCAAAATGCTCATTCTGAAATGCCAACTAGCCTCAAAACATAGTCATGAAAACTAAAACTTTTGACATAAGAAAAGACATAATTAAGGAATTAAATTTCATTAAAATTATCTTAAAACATAATTATAACAACCTATAATAAAAATATCATAATATCTATTGGAAATTATTGGTCTTGTAGACCAATTTGTTGATCTTCTCTTTTATAGACCTCACTCAATGAGTAAAACCATTTTGGCTTTATCATTTTCAATAATTTGAATAACTATAAAACCTTATACAAATAATTATAGGACATAAAATTATAAAATAAAAATATCATGTAATAAAATTATCTTAAAACATAATTATAACAACCTATAATAAAAATATCATAATATCTATTGGAAATTATTGGTCTTGTAGACCAATTTGTTGATCTTCTCTTTTATAGACCTCACTCAATGAGTAAAACCATTTTGGCTTTATCATTTTCAATAATTTGAATAACTATAAAACCTTATACAAATAATTATAGGACATAAAATTATAAAATAAAAATATCATGTAAATTATATTCTTTAACTCAATTCATAGAGTCTCAAACTCGTCACTATAACTTGATTACTCAAAACTGTCAGCTTACCTGAAAGCATAGTCATGGTCACAATGACCTTAAATCACCTATATTACCATTTAAAAAGAATATTGATACATTTGGATTATATTATGAGTTATTTATACCATTATTATATTGAAATATAATATGGTCAAATGGAAATACTGATATTATAGACCAATATCATAACCTCATTATACATAGACCTCACTGAGATAAACAAGTCAACTTATGATCAACTTTTTCATGATAATCAATAACCTAAAAAAATTCTACACAATATTAACATTTATAAAAATTATTTTAAAAAATCTCCATGCACTTGGTTTCATCCCTATTTCATGGTAACACATCCCTAGTCATATTTTAACTGCTACCTAGATTTCTCATTATTTCCACCATTAGGCCTATTAGCGACTAGCTAACTTGGATGGCTAGTTTATAACACCATATGGATATAACCTATCCAATGAAAATCATATACATCAAATAAAATTCTCAAAATTTTTCCTCCATTTATTTATCAACTTTGATTTGGTCAACTCTAACTACTACAATAAATCTCTAAGAAACAAGGCTTTTCTTATAAGGTCCACTCACTCACCGGAAGACTCATTTACACCTATAGATGAATAGGAGAGTTAAATACAACCTCAAATCACTAAAATATTCATACCAATACATTATAAACAATTTATAAAAATTTCTTTCATATCAGATCACTATTAGGGTTCTTTGAGGGTTTAAACCATCTTCCACTATTAGCAATTATTCATAAAGCTTAGACCCTCATTCTAAAAACTAATAACTAAAATTTTTAGATAGTACCATTACACATCTAAAATTAATATATTAGGTTCCCATGTATAGGTTAGATGTGCCAATGAACACTTAAAAGTCCTTCTCCAATTAAGAACCCTTCATTCTTTGTAATGAGAGACCTCAAAACCACTTTTCATGCCTTATATTTCAAACCATGTCCTCAAACCTTATGAAAATTCTTGAAACAAAATATAATACCTTTTTCCATGCTCATATGATCATGGAACCTCACTAGGCCAAATTATCTATCTCTTTGCTCACTAAACCTCGACCTGTAAATCACATTAGACCTTAAAACTAACCTTCATGCCTCTTTCCATGTGTTATTCAATTTAATTACATTCTAAAAAAACATATCACATGTTCAAAAAATTTAAAAAATAATTTATATGCCTTGAAAATAGATCATGATGCCTCATTAGGAAAAGTAAAATCTAGAAGTGGTCTAGTTGCATACTTGATCTATAGGTCCTACCCCTATAGATTCATCCTGAGCCTCTCATGAGTGATCTAATGCATCAAATACATGATCAATAAAACTCATAAAACCATTCATGTCTATGTTCACTAATCTCACCAAGCCATCATACTCAACTTTATCATAAGGTCTCTACATGCCATGACTAATACCATAACTAGCCTACTCAAGCACTTGAAATTTGATAATTGAACTTGAAATACTCATTGATGATTCTACACCTTTATCACATACCTTACATGTAACTCAAATAATGTCATATCTTTACACATACCTCTTCATGATTAGCATGCACATGCTCATGATATGACTATGCTTGTTATGACTAGGCTTCTCAAGATTCCTTGTTCTCAAGGACTAGTACTCAACCATGCTTACCTCAATGATGCTTTCAAAAAATAACATTAATTATAAATCACTCTCACACCACTACAATAATATATTTTTAGTTAACATGCTCTCAAGACCTCATGTATAACTATAGCCTCTTTGTGACATCATTAACAACATCAAGTTGACCTGAACCATAATATTGACTTTGACATCAACTAATATAAGAATAATTAGGTTACTTTAAAATTATCTATTGCCTCTAGTTTTTCTCTTATCACATGACTTCCTTGTCACATCAAGCCCACAAGCTCATATCTCATATACCACTCACCATGCATCTTCACAATATGCACCTTGATATCAAATGACATCAAATTTGACATCAATGACAACACTTCTCAACATTGATTATATCAATATGTATAAATCAATCTAATTTTAACTATTTGGGGATAATCATCCATTCCTAAATTCATGTCAATTTTTTTTGATTCATTGGTCTTAAACTATTTTGTTTTCTTATCTTAGTGATTCATGTAAAAAACCCATTCTAAGGATAACATCCCTTTGTGTATCATTTTTTATTTTTTTATTGGATTTAAATATCTTTCATCAAATGATTTTTGAACATGAAATTTATAATTTTTTTATCATCATCAAATACCTAAAAGTGGTCAATATTACCAGGGACTAAAGGACATGACTCCAAATCTACATAATGTTTTTACATTTTGGACTCTTAAAGTGGGGATATATTTGATATAGAAGAAGACAAATAATCAATTTTCTTCTTTCTATCCATTAGGATCAATTGTATATTTAAAGACTCAAATGATTCAATTAGTTCACAAGCTCTATATTTATATTTCTTAAGATAAATGGCTTACACTAATATTGGCTCCTGACTTCATTAACAACCAAAATTGAATCTCTAAGCAATATAAGTTTTTTTATAATTTATTTTAATGTAAATTAGAGCCCCAAGATTAAGGATTCATATTCTACATGATTTTTGGTGTACTGAAATTATAATTGAAAAAAACGGTGTTACCTCCCATCACTGTAAATAAAATTTATACCTACACATGTGCCTTGTTTGGATTAAGCACCATCAAAATATAAGGTACATAATTGTGAAGGACCTTCAATTTCATGTTAATTATTCATAGGTTTAGTCATGAAGGTGTAAACTCCTACTTGTGATGAAAAAATTATTTATTTTATTTTTGGCATTATATCATGTGATTAAATGCTTAATTTATCATTATTATATCAACTCTAGTTAGACGGCTACTCCATTACAAGGTAACCACATGTTTGAGATGTTAGTGGTCATGTATCCATTAAATTTCTTGAATATTCATAGATTACAATTAAACCATATGCCTCAATAATGTCAACTACTAGGAAGTCAATGTATTTTTGAACACACAGTTTTGAAGTAAACTGCATGTCGAAATTTAATAATTCCCCAACAATTATGACTACATACTTATCTATATGTAATTCCACTCGTTAAGATTTATCTATAGTTAACCCTAACTTATTACATATTCCAATGGGCATCAAATTAGATGAAGTGAAAAAAATAAGTAAACAATTATGCACATTTTACTCAAAACGTGTAATAGGAATGGTTGGACCTCATGTTTATCTTTATAGACAACCATGTTTGTATGTGTAACTTTTGACTTGTCAACATATGGATTACTAATTAAAGCCTTGATAAAAATTTATCTCTACTCTTTAATTTAATCAAACTTAGGAAGGGAAATATTTGTCTTGATTTTCTTCATGTCCTCCATTATGTTATATCCACTCTTATTGTGTTAATCAAAACGTTATTTCTAATCATTTCATTGAGGAGGTGGTGTATTATTATTAACAATCAGTTCAAAAGGAGTTTTTTTATTGAAGGTGCAAAGGCTCTGATAGGGTGCTGATTATTATTTCTTAGATTATAGTTATTTGCTTAGAATTACTAAAAAACATGAATCTCATATGTGTTTTCTTTCAATTCATTTTCATCCTCAATAGTGAATGTGAAGTCATATATGTTAAACATCATTACAGTGATGGAGGTACCAAGGGATATGGATGTCAATGGATCATTTTTATTTGGGACATTCTCATATCTTTGCATCTCTTTTTGAATATTTAAAAGGTAGTTCATAATTATATACAATCCAATTTACCATGTTGGATAGTACTATTAACTTTAAACTAGTTGGGTAAGGATGCCTCAAAAATGTTCATTCTAAGTAGTTTATTAGGACACATATCTGAATTATTGCATGACCTATTGAATGGTCTATTATACCTATAGAATGTGAAATTCCTATTAGTTATTTCCTAAAAAAATTTCCTTAAGTGGTTATGCATGCCAAGTAACTCATTAATAAGTTTTTGCATCATGCAATGAATGGTGTCTAATTTAGTGTTTGTTGGAATCAAAATTTATCACCTACATGGTAGATGTATTAACTATAACTAAAACTTTATTTTGATTTTGTTAATTATGTATATGTGTAGGACTATTTAGAATTATTCATCATCCTTTTTAATTACTTATTAACCTATTTTATATTTTGGTATATTTTTTATCTTATAAAATTATCACTATGTCATTAATTCATGGGTTTGTTAACTTTATTTCCATGAAACACATGGCATATTTTTGCTTAGTCACTTCATTTTCACCTAGATCTGAGTCTTTGGGTTTGTAAATATATGGATGAATGAGAGGATGAAACATGGCATGATATATGGAAACTGACCTTATCAAAATGGACACATGCCCTACTCATATTATGAGATGTGACAACTAACTATATAGAAGGTGATACATTACACTCTATCATTTAATATCTTAACCTATATCTCATCCTTTCTATGTTATCTCTCATGAAACATGATGTGGATATATTAAATAATCTCATTTAGTTGTCTCATCATATATTCTATGATTTCATCCCTTTGTTTTTAATCCTATGATCAAATACAATTTTGACATGTGACATGATCTTGCTTGTTCAGATGGTTTTTGGATTTCATTACTTGTTTTTTGGAGTAAAAGGCACAATGTAGAGTGATGAAGACACATGGCATGGTCTTTCTTGGTCAGATAGTCACACAATTAGTATTATTATATATTTTTGACCAAATACCTAGGATGTAATGAGAATTAAACACTTGGCATGATGTCATGTAGTTAGGTGGACACTTATTTTTGAGATTTGTAATATTGATTTGTATTTTACATATAACAAAAAACTTCCACATGGCATGATCTTATTTATTTAGGATACTTTAAGCTCAATAGCTTAAACAATCATCAATATTATATATAAATTTGGTGGATAAAATATATTTCTTAATAATACACTAATCTAATAAGTTTGAAACTAGAAAACTTAAAGAGTAATGATTAGCAAAATTACTCAAATGTATCATAAATAAAGACCAAACTAAATTAATATCATGAATTAAATCCAAATTATTAGAATAAAAATTGAATAAACTCATTTAGTATTTAGTATGAAATCATTTTAGGGTCAATTTGTATCTTGATAAGGACCAAATGGGGAAAATGGGTTTGTATTTGATTTTGTCTTTTAGATGGGGCATGTTGGTTAGAACAAAAGTCATAAGCATAGTCAGCCTAGTAATATTATATATGTGGCTTATGAATATATGAAGATCTAATACATAAATTTCCTAGCATCTACCCCTTTTTATTAAATGAGACTCTACTGATTTTATGGTACATAATGAAGTGAGCTATGTTGGCTTCAATGTTAAAAGAATTTATAGCATTATTTCACATAAAGTATCCTATATAAATAGAGAACACTAATCCCACTACATGACTCTTCCTACATTTCTAATGGACATCATAAGGTTTACTACATAACCCAATAGATAACATTTTATCATTGATTAAAATTGGAAGCATCATGAGACAACCTTCAAAACCTTAAAATTTAATATATGATAATTTACAAAATTAGATTAGATGTCTTTGATATTTGGACACCAAGTTGATTTCTTCATTTGAAAGTTTGTTTCCATAGTCTTCACATAATATTTAAACTATTATCATGGATAATCTATCTTTGATTATTATGAAGTCCTTTTTTATTTACTCAAAAATTAGCTAAGGGAAAAACTCATACAGTCTTTTGGCAATATCTATTTCCAAATATGTGATTCTAGTGTATACCTTTTGAGATACTAGAGTGCATACCAAATAGGAAGTCATATAAAATGACTTGGTGGTAGTTACCTTGGTGAGTTGGTCATGGAGTGTATAAATCATCATACCCCCTCTACACACAACTTGATATTGAAAATTATAATCATGAAGAGAAAAATACAAGGATGTTATTTGTTGGAATTTGCATTGCCCACAACCATATTTACAAGGGTGATAATATCTAAGAGATATTCAACAAAGTATAATCTAGTGAAAATCTTGGGAATTTTATAAATCCATTTTTGTTTAAACTTTACCTAACTATTATTTATAATAATGAGACACTTGTTGATATTATTGAACCAACAATTTTTTCTAAATTCCACACTCATCCTCAATGTTTACTCCTTTATGGGATATGAAGTGAAACATAAATTGATTACTTATCCTATTTTTCCACCAAATTTTCTTCTACATATTTGTTATCCCTTTTGTATGAATTTTAGTATTATTCACATGCCAATAATATATTTTTTCTTTTCATCAAAACTAGAAATACTAATAATTCATGATGTATATTGTGTTAGGAGAGCACCCATATGTTTACCTAATATATTTTTAATTCCTCTATGAAATTATTCTAGATTAGCATGTCTATTATAGAATCATAGATCTTAGAGACATCATTCTCCAAGATGGTTAGAGGCTCATATCAAAGTTATTTTTATTTCATTTTTTATATGTTGTTTATGTGAAATTCAACTTCATCTATCACTTTGAGGTTTTCATAGGGATTGGTGGAATAAAAAACTTGTGAAGTTTATATAGGTCATATGATGGTGGTCATGAAATTATCTTTGTTTGTTGTTAATTATTCATCTAGATCATGTAAGAACAAACTAGAACTTTAGTGTTACCTATGCACCACAATAATCCATACACATAAATATCATTGAAAACATGATTTTCACTTGATGAAAATTATAGATACATGAGGTTCTTAGCGAGATAAGAAAAACTAATAGTATTTTGGCATTTTTTTAATTTTGTATGAGAAAACAATGGATGGGAGGAGCTTTAGTATGCTAGACGAACAAAATGGAGAAAATTAATAATTTGGAGTGATAAATTATTATAAATGAGGCATGTAATGTATAAATATTTTTTAACCCTAAAATCTAGATATGGGGAATCTAGGGTTAGAGGGGGAATAGATAGCCTAGGGCATAATGATGATAGATTATCTCTAGATAAATCCAATTCCTTGAAAGAAATATGATAAAATATATACTTAATTATTATGCTAAGTTTATAAATATATAATTAATAAATACACTATATGTAGTAATAAAAATGAAAACAAGAACTTAATTGGTTATAAAGTTAATACATATCTAGAATTAAATAGGTAGATAGTGGATTGGATCTAGATTCTTGAATAGAGACCTAATCTTGTAAATTATTCCTTTTTAACCTCAAACACTTGTATCAACTTGGGATGGTTATTTTGATGCTAATATACAAATTAGATGTAGGTGTCTAATACATAATACTTACTAAAATAGGATGTGGCCACCTGGATGCTTTTGGGTTTTGTGTGACCTTCACTCTAGTGCATTCAGATCTAGTTCATAGACTATAATTCCTTGTTAAATATAAAAAACCTAATTATTCATCTTCATATTGGCTATCCTAAAATTGGGTTAGTGTGCACATGATGTCTAACTTCCCTAAAGACCCCCTGTCAATGATTGTTGTTTACGTAGACAAAACTTTGATGACTACCTCAGACTTATGTAGTTATCCCCTATATGTTAGATTGTGTGTGAATCATGAAATGTGTGATTTGGATCATGGAGATATCCTTTAATAATTCATACATATATATGTGTTTTACCTATGAATGATATTCAAATATGAGAAACTATAGAAGTTTTTCTCACTTGAGTGTGTTTATGTGGGTTTTATGCATAACTAACAATCATTTATGAGGTAGCATATAACATTTTAGGATCTTAGTAGAGGTGAAATCCACTCCAAGGCATTATTTTTATGGTTTTGCCTTTTAAATTAATATGTGGTGGAATGGTAGATAGCAAAACAATTGTTAACCTAGATGGTTCATATATTAATGTGAATCATATCTCTAATTGAGGTGGATGATGATGAATCTATTTTAAAGTGGGCATGACTCAAATAAAATAAAAATAAATGGAAACGTAAGGTAAAAAAGAGAATATATAAATAGAGAGAATGTTTTTTGTGTAACTCGATTTAAAATAAGGATAAGCACCATAGGCTAATGCTTACAACTTATTTCTTTGTCACACATAACTCAAAAACATAGTAAAGAGGTCTAGGGAATGAAATGAAATTAACTAAAATTTATTAGTTAAAGACTTTTTTTACTAAGATTTATGTTGCATCTCTAAATAAAATATTATAGTTAACAAATAGAAAGCCCCATTGACTAGCTATAGATTAGTCTAGTAAGTTGCATCAAAAGGGAATTTCTACAAAAATCTAAAGATTATCCTAGCAAACTTGTTTCATTAAAGAAAGATTTATTAACCTGAAATTGATACTACACATTATTAGTTGATAAAATCTTACTAATTATCCATAATCCATTTGAAATTATTATAACACATATCAATAAACTAAACTACAAATTAGACCAAAAATTTTAATCAATATAGGATAGAGAGGAAAGAGACATCCATACAACATAGACTTGTAGAACAACCCAAAGGATTTAGTATCTATATTGAATTTCAAAATTTATCCCTAATTTGAAATATAGGAGTTACATGTAGATATATACTTGGGATGTGGATGCCTCATCTCTCAATCTTTGCTCAAAGTTTCACTATCATCAAAACATATTTTCAAAGACTCATGCATGCCATACATGGCCATGATGCAACTAATCATTCATAGGAGACAAAAAATGTTATAAAAATTTTATATTATAATCAACTAATTTAATTAAAAATTAAATGCCATATGAGGATGTAGTTTTAGTTATTAACACTTGGTTTATGGTAGTCATTGAAGTTGTAATTGGAGTTGTAGTTGTGGTTACCCCTAAAATTTGAGAAGCAATTGTAACTAAATTAACTAGTGGAGGCAAGGTAGTTGAGAAAACCAACTTAATCACCTAAATTTTCAAATAGAGAGCATGTCTAACCTAAAATTCCATTTCGATTTCCTTGAAGTCCAATAGAGGTATTTTGAAGATTTTGGGGGAGTCTATCCAGTAATCTTCTATGTGCCTTTAATGCATCCCCAAGCTCCACATAAAGAGTCTCTACGTTAAGGACCTTGATTCTAGAAAAAAAATATCAATTGTAGTAAGTAATCCTAGGTATTATATATTGTGCCCTCAACCCTTACTTTGAAACTATTTACTATTATCTAGATAAGGTCTTCAAAGATGGCCTTGATGACCACTTCCTCTCTTAGGTTAATCACACCATTGTTCTCATTTCCTATTAAATTATAATGGCCTGGTCATCATAGTTGATGAGTTTTAAAACTAAATTTTACATTTATTGATGCTATTTAATCAATATATCTCTTCTATAAGTTGTGTATTTTAAGGCCCATGCTACATCTAGAGTAGTTATTAAGTTTGAGTGGTCATAAGTCTTGTTCTAGGCCACCTATCTTAAGGAATGGAGTCTAGCCTCCATTTTCTTCATCTTATCATCAAGGGGTTATACGTATCCACACTTGGGTTGTGACTCATTTAAATTTATTATTAACTAGATAATTTCATATAGATTTAAAGTTTCTTCTTACATATTATCCATGATGTCCCTTAGATGTTGTATGGTAATTATTTCTTATAATTCTTCCACAATTTGATTAAAGCCTTTATAATTTTATTTTATTACTCCCCTTGTAGAATATACAAAGGTGTAACAGTCTTCTCTATAATTTCCAACACTAGAGGGAAGCAATTTTATTCTCCTAGTTAAAGAGAACACATCTTATATTTTATCTAATTCTATCTTCTATCCTTTATCCATTATGGTTTTGTATTTGACCTTCCTCATAGTCTTCAATTATTTATTGAAATGAAACATGACTATTGGTTGTTCAATAATGACCAGGTCCTACCTAATTTCTTTTATCCATTACATTTTATAGATATATTTAGTAACTTGTTAACCACCAAACTAAACCCTTAGGATATTATTTTCATAACTTTCCATGTTTGGGGTAACATGGGATTAGTCCAAGGTTGTGGGTGACTTGTGGATGGACTAAACCTCTAGTTTATGGGGATAACTCCCCTAGTGCATCAATTAAGCTTAAATATCTAATCATACTAACTTGTTGGGGTGAAAAAGGAGAGAAACATGAAAGAAAACCTAATCTAATGAATGTGATGCACCAATATTAACACCCCCCACCTACCTAACTTGAACTATGAACATGAACACAAATTAAACTAATACACTAACTCATAATAAACCTCTAGGCATGAGTGCTTCAATATGGAGGTGAGAGCAAAACAAGCATAGAAAGGGGGTGATCAATAGGTCCACTAAAAGACACTTGATGAATCAACCTCCACACTCAGGTAATACAAGGCCATAAACACACTTCATATGACTTGCCAAGATGAAAACCAACCTAAATTTAGCTAATGAGATTGGATAAATAAAGAGGTTCTAATTTCTACCACAAAAACTCATCAATAACCTTACACTATTCACCATTTTCAAGCATATGAGAAGGCTAGAAAAAACATCTATTCAATGTGAAAAGCCAAAAATAATTGTTTATTAGAGTAAGGCTTTGCCATACTCCATTAAGGATTACATGTCAAGCTAAACGAGGATGCCTTTATAAATAAAGTGAGAGAAGAAGAGAATAAATGTGTTAGACAGAGTTGATGACACATGTAACTCATTATAAGGTAATTAAAATAAGAAAATAAGAGTGTAAATAGTATTAGTAACTCTCCAACATGCATCAATCCATCTATCATGGCCCCTAAGAGAGTGGCAATAGGAGAGACCTCACTAAAAATGAATGCCTTATTAGCTCCTTTACTCTTTTTAAAACTATCTTATTGATTTATTAAGGATGATAAGTGGAATTATTGGTAAACACTCTCTCCTTTATGGTTGAGGTTTATCATGAGTTGGTGAAGATGACCTCAAGGTTCATTATGATGTGAAACTCCCATTTGAGGCATTTCTATTTGACTGGCACCTTTAAATCATCATAGCAGGTGTGGATGATGATTGTTAAGGTCATCATGAACCCCTTACACCAATTTTCATGTTTGACACCTTATTCTCACTCTCTCACCTCCATATCATGAGATTTCCTTTGTTGATCAACAAGACCAACTAGCAATCAAGGCCTATTTACTTACATCTACCACTTGGAGGTCCATGGAGTTTCAAGAACACTCCATGAATAGATGAAAGACATTTGGTAAAGGTCTCTTTATCTTTTAGTCTATCATTAAGAACTTATACTTTTCTTGATCAACTAGGTAGCCATATTACTCTTACATAGCCCATTCAAGACTACCTTTCTTACACAGACCTACTAGAGTGACATTATGAATGATTAAGAGGAGTTTGAGGTCTGGGAGGTTAAAATGCATCTTTACACACCCTTATTCTCATTCACTCATTCATCTCTACACCTTTAAATCCTCACAAAAACTTGTAAAAATGAAGCATGCATCTCATCTATACAAATGAAAGCACAAAAAACTTGTATGGTAAGAAAATTTTGGGAGTGCTTAACATGATCCAAATTTCACATGGATGAATTCAATGCATTTATATGCATTTTTTTCAATATCTTCTCCATAGAGTCCTTATTAGGGTTTAAGTGAGATCTAAGGAGGTTTATGTTCTTAGTAATGGTTCATAAAGGTTAGGCCCATAACCTATGAAATAATTCCACTAGTTTATTTTATACAAGGCCCCTAAAATTTCCCTAAGTACTTATAACCCCATGAAACTACTTCATATAGTTCTAAGCTCATAAAGATGCTCCTTGGGTGACAATTGTACATTCTAAAAGCAATTTTAGGCCAAAATGGCCATTTAAAAGCTTCCCTCTGCAAACCAAAGAATTTTTCACATATACAAATCTCCTAGTAAGGCTCCAATGTTTTTATTAGGTATCTATTGAACCCTTTCTTTCTTTTGACCTTAGCTTTCAAGTAGCACTACCTTGAGAAAGATATTATGTTTAATGATGGTTTTCCCTATGATTTACACCTAAAGGGAGTGATATAGTCACTTGAACACCCGTGAGTATATGAAATACATTCCATAAACCCATTATACCACTCATTTTATCTTGGATATGCCATTTTCTTCCTCCTTAACATCACACATAGTCTACTAATTAAACATCAAGGTGCAGTTGTAGGTTCGCATCAGATGTGGAGACCCCTATGGGTAGTCAATGTGTTTTTGGTAATTGTATTTTCACATTATCCTATTCTACTTGGAATAATTAGTAATATTTAATACCTCAATGAAGTCAATTATACCTCAATAACCCTGAACTTGTCTCTTATTCCTCATGACTGGCTATAGGTGTTGATTTCAAGGTTTTAGGCCTCCTTTTAGCATTTGACTATATAATATTTTAATAAACTCATCATAGTTTGAGTGCATAGAATATATATCCAAAAGTCAATTCCTATTATCTTATTAGACTTCTCCTTCACTGGGATGATGATCCTTAGGTTTGTGTGTAATATCCCTTCGAATATCAAAACAAAACTCCAAATTGCTTATCTGAATTTCTGCAAAATATCTTCAAATAGATGAATAAATCACAGTATAATTTCTTACTTATTTGCTCATAAGCTTACAATAGAGATCCTCTATCAAGTATACAAAAAATTATCAAAAGTACGGCCTGAATAGCCTGAATATTCTGTAAACTGGAAAAGAATTTTGAATCTGGTTCGTCTCGGCCTGCCGTGTAAAACACACAGTCACCGACACCAGTTATACTGCCGTCATCGGTCGATCTACAGTCGTTACTCCGCCGATGTCGGTAGTATGTCGACCGATGTCGGTCTCTGTAAGTATCTATTCGCCGATGTCGGTACCTGTACTTCCTGTCGATGCGTACGGATTTTTACGAGCTTCATACAAAATTCGTACGACCGCTGATATAACACACCCTGTATGCCTGATCCTGATCTATAGAATTATGGGCTGATACAAAAGATCTATATCTGGATAATTCTTGAATCAAACCCCAAAATAAAGAAAATACCTGTAAACCCTTGTGATAGCTTCTGAGTAAAGTTATCTCTCAAATACCTGTAATACTATGATAACTTCTGGGTGAAGTTATCTCTCAATTCAGCAATAGATCAGCTGATCTTTCACAACCTCTGAATCGCACACAATGAAGAGTTGACATTCTTCAATGCAATTGGAATCTTGGAACCCTTGGCTCAGTCTTCATAGAAGAATTTCTTAACAAAAATCAATATCAATAATAAGCATGAATACAAACTCTCTCCTATGAGAGATTCTTAGACACCTCCAAAGGTGTGCTTGCTAAAATTAGACTCCCTTAATTTAGACTTCCTTAATTTAGAACTAGGGTCTTAAAATTGGACCAAGTCTTAAATTAGGATTAGGATCCTAAAATTAGACCCAATCATTAATAATTAATAATTAATCAATAATTAATAATCAATTAATAATTAATTAAAATGAGATCAAATAATTAATATTTGATTAAATCAATCAAATATTAATATCTCCCTTAATTCATGTCCGAAAGAGCCCAAACGAATTCCAACCCATCTCTATCAAGACCCTCTATCCATCCCATTAGCCTACGAGGGTCGCATAATAGGCTAATCTTCAACTCTGGACATGTCAACTAAAAAGGGGACATGACAATCCGCCCCTCCTAAAATTACTTGCCCTCAAGCAATTCTGAATGATAAACCAATCCATTTTCCTCCTGGATCCCAAATGTAGTCCTGATCTCCGCCGCTGTCAATCAACATGAACTCCAAGCCCTGAATAATATCTGAATCTATAATGTGAATGCTAGACATACTCGTATCATCATCATGTGACCCACCTGTAACAGAACGCTGAGTCCCTACCACATGTGCTAACTCTTGAACTAAACTCACCTCAAGACACAGCTCGTCCCCATATATCTCCTGTGTTGGTGCCAATGGGCACTCGTCATCGCACTCTATCATGTCATGCAGTGTAGGCATCTCTATCTGATAAAAAAACATATGTTTGAAGCTGCTACCCCGTATTGCCTTAAGAATATGTGTTTTCCCATCAACTTCAAAATGAACCTCCATGTCTTTGAGTCGAAGAGTAACTTCCTCAAATGAATGAAGCCACTTCATACCCAAAACTAATTCTATGCCCCCCATGTTCAGTACATAATAATTAGCCTTGAACTCATAGTTGTTCAAGCGCAATGGGAGGTCTCTAATCATGCGCTCACACCTCAGAGTGTGACCATCGGCTACTTTAACTCTAATTCCCTCAAAATCTTCGGTAGTGAGTCCACGCTTCTCCACAAATCTAGCATCTATGAAATTATGTGTGGCTCCTGTATCAAGAAGGGTGGTAACCTTCTCCCCTGCCAAAACTCCATGGAGTCTAAATGACTCATCTGACTGAATGCTGGATAGGCGTGCCTCCTGTATATGAAGCTCTAAATTTGCCTCTGCCTTAGGCTCTGAAGCCTCTGCCTCCTCCGAACTATCATGCTGTTTGAAATCTTCTGATTCTGACTCCTCATAATATACCCACATCATACGATTCGTCTTGCCCTTAGGCCTCAAAGGACAATCGTGATGGATATGATATGGACCTTTGCAGTAGAAGCAAAGCTTCTTCCTACATAAATCATTAAGCACCTCACGATCCAAAGGTGGTGCTGCTGGATTAGCCTTTGAATCATTTTTAACCCCAGATTTATCTATGTTAAAATCCGGTCTCTCTGTATCCCCGTTGGAGTGCTTATGGTCTCTAGATGAAGAAGTGCCTCTGGAGTTAGATCTACTTGATGGGGCTGCCATCTCCATACTGCGCACCTTCTTCATAGCTTCCTGTAAGGAAGGAGGATCAAAGCCTTTGACCCAACCTCTCAGTGGTTCTGTCAATCCCTCCATGAAGAGTACTACTAGTCGCCTCTCTGAAATGTCAGGAACCATGACTGATAACTTTTGGAAGTCACCAATGTATGCCTCTAGACTCCCACTTTGACGTAACTGTGCCAACTCTCAAAAATAGGACTCTGGATCCCTCCTATCAAAATGCTCTACCAGCCTGTCCACAAACTCCTGATAAGAAGTGATCCAATCATGATGGAGTGTCACCATCCCATGGTGCCACCAATCGTGAGCTACTCCCTCAAGATGTAGTGTCGCATATCTGATAGCATCTTCCTCACCCATTGGTCGCAATGTGAGAAATGTATCCAGCTTACTAACCCAGGCCTGTGCTGTCACCTTACCACTACCGTCAAATGTTGCTAGTGTGAGCCTACTCGTAGCATGCTTCAGATCATTATTCTAGGGTCTTGGTCTCCCATTCTGTCGACCTCGATAATGTTCTTTCCTTTGTGTGAGGAATCAGTCAAAAGTAATCATCTCCCTGACCATAGGTGGTAATGACTCCCACTCTTCAGTCGCTGCCCTAAGTGTGTTCATAAATGCCTCCTCATCTGCTATCACCTCCTCTACTTCCTGTCTCACAAAGATAGGCCTAGTAGGCCTATTCACTGTACGAGAAATAGTCCCATGGCCTCTCTGTGATCCTGCAACACTCCTGACATCTTCACGGTGTGGGGAATGTCTCCTCGGAGAACCCAATCTTGGCAGTGCTGCTGCCAACTACTGTAATACCTCATTATTCTGCCTTTGCCCTTCTCGTAGTTCTCTAAGAGTAAGTAAAACCTCTGGATCATCTTGATCTCTCGGATGGTGAGGAATACGGGCCCTGCCAATATCATCACCCATGTCTTCTGGCAGTTGTTCTAGAACTTGAGTACCTTCAAGTAAAGCTCTACTGCACGTGAAATACCTATGTGGTCCCAACCCTTATGGCTGCATAAGATCTGTCAAACCCTCAGGATGGTAGGATTTAGCTCTGATACCACTGTAATATCCCTTCGAATATCAAAACAAAACTCCAAATTGCTTATCTGAATTTTTGCAAAATATCTTCAAATAGATGAATAAATCATAGTATAATTTCTTACTTATTTGCTCATAAGCTTACAATAGAGATCCTCTGTCAAGTATATAGAAAATTATCGAAAGTACGGCCTGAATAGCCTAAATATTCCATAAACTGGAAAAGAATTCTGAATCTGGTTCGTCTCAGCCTACCGTGTAAAACACACAGTCGCCGACGCCAGTTATACTGCCATTGTCGGTCGATCTACAGTCATTACTCAGCCGATGTCGGTCTCTGTAAGTATCTGTTCGCTGATGTTAGTACCTGTACTTCTTGTCGATGTGTATGGATTTTTACGAGCTTCCTACGGAATTCATACGGCCGCTGATATAACACACCCTGTATGCCTGATCCTGATCTATAGAATTATGGGCTGATACAAAAGATCTATATCTGGATAATTCTTGAATCAAACCCCAAAATAAAGAAAATACCTGTAAACCCTTGTGATAGCTTCTGAGTGAAGTTATCTCTCAAATACCTGTAATACTATGATAACTTTTGGGTGAAGTTATCTCTCAATTCGGCAATAGATCGGCTGATCTTTCACAACCTCTGAATCGCACACAATGAAGAGTTGACGTTCTTCAATGTAATTGGAATCCTAAAACCCTTGGCTTAGTCTTCACAGAAGAATTTCTTAGCAAGAATCAATATCAATAATAAGCATGAATACAAACTCTCTCCCATGAGAGATTCTTATACACCTCCAAAAGTGTGCTTGCTAAAATTAGACTCCCTTAAATTAGACTTCCTTAATTTAGAACTAGGGTCTTAAAATTGGACCAAGTCTTAAATTAGGATTAGGATCCTAAAATTAGACCCAATCATTAATAATTAATAATTAATTAATAATTAATCAATAATTAATAATTAATTAATAATTAATTAAAATGAGATCAAATAATTAATATTTGATTAAATCAATCAAATATTAATATCTCCCTTAATTCATGTCCGAAAGAGCCCAAACGAATTCCAACCCATCTCTATCAAGACCATCTATCCATCCCATCAGCCTATGAGGGTCGCATAATAGGCTAATCTTCAACTCTGGACATGTCAACTAAAAAGGGGACATGACATTGTGATGTGTGAAAATAAGCCCTTAAGCTCATCAAGGTCTTTTAGTTTTTCCTCATGAAATAATAATATGTGAGGTCAATTCCTCATTAAGATAAAATATGGTAAATTTTACCATTTGAAAACTTTACTTATATTTATTTCTCACCTCTAACCTTAAACAAAGAAAAAGGTCTCCATTTGGTTAAGCAGGTAGCTTTGTACTCTCATTTGGTTTGGTATATGTAAAGCTTGAGTGAACCCTATTTAGTCATCTCTCTAGCTTCCTTTTATCCTCCATGATTATTCATGATCCATATAATCCTCATTACTTCTTAATTCCTTATAGGTGATTTTCATGTTCCCTCTATATCTTAAACTTGTGGAAAGACCAAGAAACCTCTTCACTATCTACAACCTTGAAGGATTGAGAGGCATACCTAGTTGTATGTGTCCATTGAGGTCTTAGGTCTCTATTTTTGATATTATTATACTATTAAGACATAAAACATTCTTTATATACCTTGGAGATAACTTACATGGCATACAAATCATCTTTAACACACGTTTCTTACACAAAAGGATGACACATTCTTTTGCATAGACCTACAAGTAACAAGGTCACTTTATGGATTAAGATCATGTGAGACCAAGGAAGTGTTTATGGTGTTTGAAGGTTAATTTTTAATATAATAATACCCATTTAAATAAATATAATTCTTGAAGTATTTCTAATAGTTGTTATGATAATATTTTGCTCATTCCCTAGATGTTTTTCATGTTTAGAAGCTCACTATTATATGGAGAAACCTATAACTTAGAAGATCATGGATATTTTTATATATAATTGGATCACATATGCACTAAAATTGTGAATATAAAGATGTAAATACTTTATAAACCCCTATAAAACACATGCAATCACCAATTCATAAA
Organism: Torreya grandis; assembly: GCA_037957365.1. Taxonomy (NCBI): domain Eukaryota; kingdom Viridiplantae; phylum Streptophyta; class Pinopsida; order Cupressales; family Taxaceae; genus Torreya; species Torreya grandis. Next base: position 701,302 of record JARHVA010005414.1, on the reverse strand, counting down.
AATATTTCAAGAATACATTAAAACCATTGTAAAGTTGACCCCCACACAAATGAAGAAGATAACTTTAAATGCTTATATTCCTAACCATTATTACTAAATAATGGGAAATAAATATTAAAACTAATTCCAATAATGTAAATTTCATAATACCTCATTCCTTTGCACAAAATATTAGCTCACCATCTTCTTTCTCCTTTACGGGCTGAGCAAAAATTTGAAAGGCTTTTATGAGCCTCCAAGAAGCTCAATGGAAGAAAGGGATCAATTTTTTTAATCTTTTTTTACTTTAAAATACATATAAATAATTTGTATATGCGTAGGAGACATAAATAAATCTATGCATGTGCCTAAATAAGACCTTTATCTAATAAACATGTATAGACCAACTGAAAACCTCCATTTTCTACCATGAAAATTGTCTATTATGATTAAAAAGTGATGGAGATGATACATTAGGTGCCTCTAAATATTTTAATTAACATATGTGTACATGTAGTGATATGTACATAGTTTTTTTTTACTTTACACTTGTCATCTTCTTGAAAAATCCTCTTTTGGACATTACAAATGACCAACAAGTAAGTCAAAGTAAGATGCAACATTTGAAATGACTATGGCCACCTCATTTATTGTGTTTGTACAGACCATGGGGGACATAAAATGATATTTACATAATTTATATGACCCAATTTTACCACATATACCTATTTGACACACTTGATCAACTTTAAACATTGGTAAAAGGGTGACAAGACAAGACAAGGTCAAAACTGCATTTACCTTAATATTGTCAAACCAACCTTAAACCATACTAATAAGGGTTACATAAAAACTTTTAATAACATAAAAAATACAATATGACCACTCACAAGGATAATTAACTCATGATAATCCAAATTTTAACTATAGGGAGTTGATATTTTGACCTAGAGGGTTAAAATTAGTCAGCATCAGTGGTGACTCCTAGGGGTTGACTTGCTTGTTGGGTATGAGAAACTAGAATATCATCATTTGGGAAAAGACTCAATTACACTTTAATACTGATTGATAATATAAATTTATTTATATTCAATAACTTTGAAAAAATAAGAATAGATGACTTCCCTCCCAAACACATAAAACAAAGGACAACACACCCAAAGTAAGAAGTAAACACACCACATCACACTTGTGCTAAAAAGCACTTATTAAAAACAAGACAAAAGAAAAAATACTAAAAACAAATAACATAAACAAGTCTTCTTCCTCTTTAATCACAGGGGAAGTTTATTTAGACTCTCTTTCTATGAGATAGGCCATAGTATGAAATAATTTTCTCTAATAACACAATGCTTGATGCAGTAGTACTCATGCTTGGCCACTCACTTGGCATGCTCTCAGGTGCAATGAAAACTAAAAAAAGATGACCTATGAGCACGTAGAAATTTGGTGTTTTAAATCCTACCTCATCTTACTCTTGATTTTTTATGATCATTTGAATAAATCCATTATGCTTTGGAAATCTATCATACTGGTCATCCATTATCTCAGTAGGATCAAACACAATCAAGGTTTCATCTTGAATCATTCTACTAGGATCATTTTCAAAATCCTCATCTATCACTTTAAATATACTTTCAAACTCCCTTATAGGATCAGTAGGTCATTATTCAATCTCTAAATCAACCATTTCGATCCCTTGAAGAACCTTAAATGTATGACTACTTGCTATAGGATAATCAAGTGTTTCTTTTTCATACTTCTCAAGCCTCATGCATTTCTTTTTTAAAAAAGAGTCAGCTTCAATACATTCTCAATCTATGCAAGAGGAGGTGTAGATTCTTTAATATCCTCAAACTCATTTCATATGTTTATGTACTATTTCTAAAGATCCTCATCATCCTCTTGACATTCCATGTGATCATGATCATGCTCTAAAGTATCATCCAATAATGGGACCTCATGTTCATTAATAAACTTTTCCTAGAAACAAGGAATGATTTTTTCAACTAAAATGAAACTAAGAGTCTCAATATCAACCTAGACCTCTTCTTGAACATTTGAAAACTCTTTAAGGTTATCTCTTTGTTGTACAACTGTTATAAGTTAAACAAGTGCTCCACTTTCACACTCCTCAAAACTACCATGGAAAAGAGTAGTTGTCATCTCATTAAGGAAATATTCAATGTCATCTTCTCCTTGGCAAATGTGTATGCATTCCTCTTTGGGCACATCTTTCTTACCTTTATATTCTTGAAGTTCACCATCTCTTGCATTATTGAAGACTAATTTGTCTTTCTCCTCACCAAGAGGTGTCCAAATGACAATCTCTTCCTCAAGTTCATTTAAATCACCTTCATCCACTACCACCAAAACTTGAACTTATAAACTTGCCTTCCCAAGGACATGCTCCTTTTTAATAAGTGGAATTAAATATTCTTAAAATAATTCTAGAAGAGACGTCAAATTTAGTTGTGTTATGGATGCTTACTTCTTCTCATTAATTTTCTCACTTTTAATAACCAATAGCTTATTTTCATTTTGTATATTCTCTTTAATGTCACTCCATGATGGGAATGATTTAGACTCTTAAGGAGGTAGGGATGTGGATTTAATGGTTTCAAATTTCTCTTTGGCTTCAACATCTTGGTGTAGGCCTAACTCATCTTCCTTTCCCTATGACTCCACTACTTGTTTCCATGTTAGAATCTTTGATTTAGGAGATTCTACTATTACATGTGTTACAACTTGGGAAATTAATGAAGGCATTTTATCCCTAAAATTGCATTGCTCTTGCTATTTACATTGACTGAGATAAATGTTCATTTACAAATTTAACTTCTCTAGATAAGTGAGCTTAAAATTCAAGTCTCACTTGATTATATATCTCCTCATGTTGATTAGGAAGAGAATGGCCCTATTAAGTCTAATTTGAGTCATGATATTTAGTCTTATTAATAATGACTTCTCTTTTTTTCGCACTCTCTTGAATATACTCCCAAGTAGGAAAGGCTTGAGGAACTTGTGAGGGACATGAGAAGTTCTGGAACTCACTTGTTTGTGCCCTTTGAATAAGTAGGGGTTGATCAATAAAGGACTAATATGGAGCAGGGGAGGGTACATGAGGTTGGTAATATTGGACTTGTTACCCCTCATATACCATTAAATTCTCTTCTACACTTGAAATTAGGTCATCTAAGTCTAACATGCCACTATTGAGTCTTGAATGGTTATCCCTCACAATAGATGTCCATTATTTATTAATTTTATGCAATAAGTCCCTCAAATTATTAATTAGATGACTAGGGACCTCTATAACACACTCCCTTTCTATATTAAGCCCTAGCATATACTTGTCATAGCTGAAGAGAATTTGTTTAAGGCTTGGTATTGATTGATTTGGAACATGATGATCTTGCCAAGACTACTCAAAAGGATAGGTAGGTTACGAAGGAGGTGAACATGGGGTGAGATGTGGCATATATGAATGATAATTAGATTGATAGTATTCAACATAAATCTGGTGTGGATCATAATTAGACTGATAAGATTCATTGTAGGGCTAAAATGATCATTTTGAGGTAGACAAGGGTAAATATAGGACTTACCAACTTGGTTAAAATAGATATTTTCCCAAAAATCAACCATGAAAACCCATGAAGATGATAAGAGAGGAAGAATGCTTACCAATATGAATACCTAGACTACTATAACCATATGAATATGCTCAGATTTACCATTGGTATTTGAAGTCATATCTCTAAAGGCTAGTGATTGAAGAGCAACACTAATAATTCTTCAATTGAATGAAGTGTTTATCCCATAGGGTGTTTCATAACTATTAACCACCAAATTTAACCCTTAGGAGAGGATTTTTTAGACCTTTCCAAGTTTATTACATGGGATTATTCTAAGGCTATGGGTGAATAATGGATGACTAAACATTTAGTTAAAGGGGCTAGCTCCCTTGGTACATCAATTAAGATCAAATCACTAAGCCTCATAGCTTATTAGGGTGAAAATGGAGAGAGAAACATGAAATAAAACATAATATAATGGAGGTGATGCACCAATATTTATATCATCCACCTACCTAAATTGCACTATGAACATGAACACAAGATGAACTAATATACTAATTCATAATGGGCTTCTAAGCATGAGTGATTTAATATAGAGGTGAGAGATAAATAAGGATAGAGAGTGGGTGATCAATAGATCTAATAAAATACACTTTGGGAATCAACCTCCACACTTAGCCAATATAAGGCCATGAACACACTTTATATGACCTACCATAATGAAAACCAACCTACAATGAGCTAATGAGATGGGATAAATGAAGAACGTCTAATTGATACCACTAATACTCATAAATAAATGTCATTATTAACCATTTTTAATCATATTAGAAAGATATAAACAACATATATTCAATATTTGAATGCATAAATAAGTGTTTAGTAAAGCAAGGCTTCACCATACTCCACCAAGGATTATATTTCAAGCTAAAAGAGGTTGATTTTATAGATAAAGTGAGAGAAGAAGATAATAAATGCATTATATAGATCTAAAGACACATGTAACTCATTATGAGATAGTTATAATAAGGAAATAAGAGTGTAAATAGTCTTAGTAACTCTCTAACATGCATCATTCCATCCATCATGATCCCCAAGAGAGTGGCATATGAGAGACCTCACTGCACTTGAACACCTTAGTTTCATATTAACTCCTTCTAAAACTATCTTATTAATTTATTAGGGATGAAAAGTGGACTTATTGGTCAATACTCTCTCCTTGATGGTTAAGGTTTTGCATGAGATGGTGGAGAGGACATTAAGGTTCATCATGATGTGAAACTATCATCTAAGGCCTATCCATCTACTTGGCACCTTAAAATGCATCATGAAAAGTGTGGATGATGTTTACTGAGGTCACCATTATCCCATTTCACTAATATTCACGTTTGATACCTTTTTTTCACTCTCTTTCCTCCATATCATGAGATTTCCTTCATTGATCAAGTAGAACAACTAGCAAACTAGGTCTAGTTGGTTACATCTTCCACTTAGATGGCCATTAAAATTAAATAAGACTACCTAAATAGATTAAATACATGTGTATAGAGTCTTTTTATCCCTTTTTCTATCATGAATACCTCAAGATAACAATTCTCTTGATCAACTCGGTAGCCATATTACTCCTACGTAGCCCATTCAAGACTACCTTTCTTACATAGACCTATATAAGTGACATTATGAACTAATAAGAGGAATTTGAGGTATAATATGTTTAAATGTATCTTTATACACCTTATACTATGATTCTCAATCATCTGCACCTTCAAATCTTCACATAAACTTGCAAAAATAAAGCATTCATCTAATCGATACAAATGATAATATGGAAAAAATTTATGATAAGAACCATGTGGGAATGATTAAAATTATCCAATTATCACATGGGAAAATTTAATGAGTTTAAATGAATTTTATTCAATATCTTCACCATTGAGTCTCTATTAGGGTTTAAGAGAGGTTTAAAGAGGTTTAGGTTATTAGGAATGGTTCATAAAGGTTAGGACCCTAACCTATGAACTAATGCCACTAGTTTCTTTTAGACAAGGCCCCTTAAATTTCCCAAAGTTATCATAACCCCATGAAACTGCTCTGTATAATTTTGAGCTCATAAATATGCTCCTTGAGTGATAATTTTTTATTCTATACATTCTAAAACTAAATTCACCCCAAAATGGCAATTTCCAATCTTCCCTCTACAAACTAATGCCTTTTTCACATTTAAAAATCTCCTAGAAAGGTCTAATGTTTTCCTTATGCCTCTATTCAACCCTTTCTTTCTTTTATCCTCAAGTTTCAAGTAGCACTGCCTTGAGAAAGGAACTAGCCTAATAGTCTTAATGATAGTTTTCCCTATGTTTTACACCTAAAGGGAGTGATCTAATCACTTGGCCACACTTGATTATATATAATCCATTCCATAAACTCCTAATATCACTTGTGTTGGATTGGATAAGCCATTTTATTCCTCTTTAACACCTTATATAATCCACTAATTAAACCTTAGGGTGCAGTTGTAGGCCAACATTATATGTGTAGACCCCTATGGATAGTCACTGTGTTCTAAGTATTTATATTTTCACAATATTATATGATCCTGGGAATACTTAAGACCATTTCATACCTTAATGAAGCCAATTATGCCTCAACAACCATAAACTTATCTCTTATTCCTCATGACTATCTATAGGTGTTGATTTCAAGGTTTTAGGCCTCCTCTTGGCATTTGAATGTATAATATTTGAATAAACTCATTAGAGTTTGAATTCATTGAATATCTATCCAAAAATAAATGCATCTATTGGAAATAATATGATTGAGAAGGGGTGAATCAGTGTTCAAAACTTTTTACTCAATTTCACTTAACTATGTATGAACCATCTTAATATACATGCACTTCTTAGCAATCATAAAGATCAAACCATAAGATCATGAAACACATGAACAAAACATATATGTGGGAAACCCTCTTGGGTTAGAAAACACACCAGTGAAATAAATAGACTACATTCATATAAGACAAACATGAATCTTCATTTGAGCACTCACCCAACTTGAAACACCAACCCCAATATATTAAGCACCAATTTAATAGTCTTTAGCTAAGAATTAACTTAGCAAGGAACACCAACCCCTAATTTACTAAGCACCCACTTGGATTTAGAAAGCTCTAACCTGCAAGGAGGCTAAAACCCCCTAGATGACTCAACACCAACTCATCCACTTGATTGTTTGATAAACTTCATAAATCCTTGTTGCTTCTATAATATATGATGATATACTCTTTCTACTCTTCATTCTCTTTAACCCACTCAAACTAATATTTAGACATCTCAAACTAATCTTCAACCCTCTTCATTCAACTAGCCCTTTTCATTTCTTATTTAAGTCTTTTTACCTTTATCCTCTCTTACAAAACTTCTACTATATATTCATGATATATCTATTTATCTACATGACCTCCCTCTACTCGTAAATGATCTATGTCATTGACTTATCCTATTCTACTCTAAATTTCTTAGCACACTCTTAACATCCCCTCTTCACTTTCTCTAAGCACACAAAATAGGACTAAATACCTTGATTTTATACAAATCATTTGATCATATCCTTTTAGGTCATCCATGAATAAGTTAAACATTATTATAATATCATGCCTTAGTCATGAATCAATAGCTATAATAGGTTGGTCATACATCAATTATCCCTTACTCCTCTTTTAGGATTATGTAGACCTAATAGGCCTTCTCAAAAACATGTTACCCTTTGATCTCTTTGATTATTATCCAATTGATTAACATGGTAGGGAAACATCATATGTCAGTCCAACATCCCTTATCCAGCTTTTCTTTAGGTCTACAAAACCCTTTAGGTCTAACTACCATTTGAACCATTCCTCAAATCACTACTTATAAAAGGCCTCCACATATATAGAAACTCTACTTCGAACAAATGAGATACTTTATTAATTCTTATTCAAATGACATTAAGGTCATTACAAACTTCATTTTATGCTTCCACTTAGGGACAACAAGCTCAAACACTCTTCTACAAGATGTTCACTTAGAACTACTAACTGATTCCAAAACATAGTCAAGGAAACATGAACATTTGATACATGATTAAATATCTTTAAGGGATTTCAATGCATGTATAGGATATTAAAACATACACATAAAAACCTTAATTAATTATATCATGAGATCTAATGAGAACTATTGGTATTACAGACTAATCTTCTGACCTTCTCACTCATAGACTCAACTCAACTAGATAAGCCATTTTGGCTTGAATGATTCAACCACTTACATTGACTTAAAATATCATAAAAATCATGGATATATCATTCAAGATCTAAAAAACATCACTATGCATTTTAATACATCACTATTTCATTAAAACTCATCATGAAACATCTTCTCTCTTTTGTCTAATTTATTCACTATTTGCACCATTAGGTCTACTTAGCAACTGGACAACTTTGATCACCAATTTAACACATATAATATCTATAACATGTCCAATAACCTTCATGAAAACCAACTTCAAGTCTCACAGTTTGATCTTCATCCACTTATCAACTTTGACTCAATCAATGCTATCTATTATACTAATTATTAGAAAGATAAGCACTTATCTGTATGGTCTTCTCACTTTCACAAGAAACCAATCACACCTATAGATTATTATGAGATTTTAATTCAACCTAAAATCACTTTTTTTGACCATATCAAACTATTTTGAGCTATTTCAAACAAGATCTTCCACATCGGGTCATAGTCAAGGTTTTATGAAGGTTTAGACTAACTTTCAGTCTTAATGATCATTCATAAAACTTAGCTCTTCTTTATAGAAACAATTTATTATAACTATGAGATATAAACCTTCCTCATATACCATGAATATCTTAGTTTCTCATGCATCTATTGCACATGCCAACAATCATAGATAAAACCTTCTCGAGTAGACATCTCTTCCTTATGTGCACTTATAAAATATTGAAACACCTTTCAATCCTTTTTTTACAAACCAAGTCCTAAAAATTCATGAAAATACTTAAAACAACTTTAAACACCTATGTTAATGTTCATCTTATCACTCATGACATGGACATTGACCCCGTTACCTCATCTGGCTACCATATCTCTTTATTTTCTAAGCCTTGACCTACAAGTCTTATTAAGCCTTAAAACTAACCTTCTAACAACTCTATTAACTTCATTTTATAACTAACATATGTTAAAATACATCTTATTTATGTTCAAATAACATCATACACTCACTCTTCTTCAAAGATTCAATAGAACTATGTATCTACTTACATATCTTTGGAGCTTTGTTGTAGTATCTTCAAAGCACATACATCTTTAGAGCTGACCTTCTATTCACTTAAAAGGTATTAAAATACCACTTTATAAAATCTCTCTCATGTTCAAATACTATTATGTAATATTTGGATCATTCTCTTTAGAGCATTCTCATCTTTGTCGTAAATTTAGAGAAATGTTAGAACTACTCACACATAACTTTAGAGATCACTACTTCATCTTTAGAGCTCACTCATTTTATATTTCCACCTAAAAATACAATCTAAAAGGTCTAGATAAAGCATTATAGTATGATTTATATTTTATATATTGACCTCAAGTCTTTCTTGACCAAGTATTTACACAAAAAAATTCAACATCAACTACATTAGATTGACATCAATGTAAGAACCATGCATCTTCATTAGAAAATTTGACATCAATGACAACATTAAATACAAATATCAACACTTAAAGACAATTCTCAACAATCTATTCCTTAATCAGTAATAATTTCCAATAGCCTCTTATCTTATCAAACTCCTTGTTCACTAGGATGTTGACCCTTAGGTCTGTGATGTGTTAAAAGAAGCCCTTAAGCTCATCCAGGCCTTCTAGGTTTTCCTCATGAAATGATACTTGGTGAGGTCAATTAAATCTGAATTTTCACATTAGACAAATTTACTTAAATATCTTTCTCACCTCTAGCCTTAGACCAAGCAAAAGGTCTCCATTTGGTTAAGCAGGTAGCTTTATAGTCTCATTTGGTTTGGTATATACAGATCCTGAGTGACCCCTATTTGGTCACCTCTCCAACTTCCTCTTATCCTCCATGATTATTCATGATCCATATACTCCTCATGACTCTTAAATTACTTATATGTGGTTTTCATGTTCCCTCTACATCTTAGACTTGTGGAAAGACCAAGAAACTTCTTCACGATTTATAACCTTGAAAGATTGAGTGGCATAGCTAGCTATAGGTGTCCATAGAGGTCTTAGGTCTCTATTTTGGATCTTATGACCATATTAATACTTTAAATATTATTTAAATACATTTTAACTAACTTACATGGCCTATAAATAATCTTTAACACACCTTTGTTATAGAAAAGGATGACATATTCTTTTACATAGACCTACAACCAATAAGGTCACTTTTTGGATGAAGATCATGGGAGACTAGGAAATATTTTCTATTGTTTAAAAGTTCATTTATCATCTAATAAGAATCATTTTAATCAACCAAAGTCTTTAAGGCTTTCTAATCACTCTTATGATAATATTTTTCTAATTCCCTACGTGTTAACATGTTTGTAAGATCATTATTATATGGATAAACCTACAACTTAGAAGATCATGGAAATTTTGGTATAGAATTGGATAACACATGTAATAAAATAGTGAATATAAATATGAAAATATTTAACATACCCTTGAAAAACACATGCAATCACCAATTCATAAAACCATTTCAAGAATGCACTAAAATTGTTGTAAAGTTGACCCTTATACAAATGAAGAATACAACTTTGACTTACTTAGATTATTAACCATTTTTCATAAATCATGGGCCATTAATATGAAAACTAATTTTAATAATGGAAATATCATGATTACCCCTTCCTCTTTCTAAAATATTAGCTCATCATCTTCTCTCTCCTATATGGACTTACAAAAAACTTGAAAGGCTTTTCTAAGCCTCCAAGGAGCTCGATGGAAGAAAGGGATATATTTTTTAATTTAAACTCACCCCAAAGCATATATTTTGTCTTAGGAGATAAATAAATCCATGCACATTCTTGAAAAGGATCTTTCTCTGATAAACCTATATACACCAGCTAAATTCCTCCACTTTTTGCCATGAAAACTATCTATTCTAATTAAAAAGTGATGGAAATGATATGTCAGGTGCATATGAATATTGTAATTTACATGTATGAATATGTAGTGATATTTCCATCCTTTCTTTCTACTTTACAATTATCATATTCTTGCAAAATTCCTCTTTTAGATGTCACAAGTGACCAACAAGCAAGTCAAAGTAAGATGTAACATTTGAAATGACTATGGCCACCTCATTTATTGTGTTTATATGAACCATGGGGGTAAAAATGATATAAAAATTTATTATGTGACCTAATTTGACCATATATACCTCTTGGCACTCTTGATCGGCTCGAAATGTTGGTAAAAGGGAGACTACACAAGACAAGGTCAAAACCACATTTACTTTAATATTATCAAAAAAATATTAAATCATGATAATAAGGGTTACATGAACACTTTTAATAATATAAAAAATACAAGATGACCATCAAAAATTCTAAGTAACTCATGATAATCCAATTTTAAACTTTAAAGGGTTGACATTTTGACCTAGAGGGTCAAAATTATTCAACAAAATCTTCAAGACAATTGGATGTTGTGAAGATTTTTCCTTCCCTATATGATTGGTTTATGGGGATTTCCCTAGGGGAATCATGGGATTGGGATAATAGGTTTCCAATTCATGTAAATAAGGAATAGCTCTCCTCCAACCAATGACCTTTTTGGGGACCACTATATCAATTATTAGTTTCCCTTCCTTTGACCCCTTTTATGTTGTAATGGTTGTAGGCTTTATTGGGATACATGATCAACTGGTTTACCTAATTTAGTGGATGTTTGGGAGGGAGTAATTTGGGAAGGCAAAATGGTGGTGGAGACCAAATCTTTAAAATGCACTTGCTTATTAACTCTAGAGGAGTGAATGCTTGAGGAAGTAAATAATGAATAAGTAGGAGGGGTATTGGATAAATTTCGAAAATAATCCATCACCAACATGAAAAAAACTCTAGTAAATATTTTTTAAGGTTTTCTTAGGAGTGCCACATTCTTGATCATAGGATTTAAGACCAAAACTTATAAAAATGGCATTATAGTAGTTATACTAACTAAAATAGGAGTAGTTGAAATAGTATGTGAGGAATAAGGAGTTTATGTAATTACCTTTACTGTAGTGGAAATCAAAATAACTATTTATATAGGTGTCATTGTTATTCTAAGAGGTGTCAATGCTAGAGATAGATTCACTGACTGCCCATGTAGAGAAGTTAGAGGCTTATACTTCGGTTCATCCCCTTTGTTTCCATCTAGATATTGAAATAATTTAGCTGAGATTGAACTAATCTTCAAAATATTAGTGTCACCCAACTAAGCCTCTTATAGTAATCATTCATCCTTAGGATTAATTTATATGGTCTCACTAATAGTTTAAGATAATTTTTTTTCTATTTTATCTTCCTTTTCCTCTTCGATGGACCACTCCTTTCCATTATCAAACAATTTCAGGGGTTCTACTACTTTAGAACCTTTTATTTTATCCATTCATTCCTCTAACTTTTCATGTGAGGTTTCCTTTGATGGAGTTCCTAGAGGATAAACTAAAGGGGCTTCCTACTTGCTCTTGTAGACAAGGGTGGTATCATAGGAGTAGAAGTTGATGCTGGAAGGAGTGAAACAATAATAGGTAAATATAATGGGGTAGTAGGTGGTGATGAGGTTAGATCAACAGTGACTATTAGGAGTGAACCTGGGAAGGTGGATAGTTGTCTAGGGGAAGGAGATGATGATGGAGGTAGTGGTGAAATGATTTGTACTATGGGTATGGATGGAGGCAAATCAAAAATAGGAGGAAGGAAAGATGGGAGACTCACTTGTTATAGTGTTGTGAGTGAAAGAAAGGGAAACATAGAGAATGATCCACCAGATAGAGTTAGATTTTTGGGACCTTGTGTAGTGGAAGTCAACTTAGATGGGTGGACATTAGGGTGGTTACTACAATGTTAACCATTGGGATGGGATGTTGAGGAGGCCCATGGTTGATTTCCTATCCACTTCCTATAGGCATTTTTCCTAATGGACTAGGCTCTTCTTATCCTCATGCTTTAGTCTATGGGAAGGATGCTTGAGGAAAGTTTGAAATGAAATTATTTATCTTAATTATTTTAACCTCTTCCTTGGTGGTTTATAGATGATATTTCATGTGACTAGATACCACCATGGAAATATTTACCCTATTCATTATTTTGTGGACCTTTGTATCATTCAAAGCATTCATGAATACTTCATCACATGGATATGACACATAGACATAATTAATATTCACCTTCCCCCTAACTCTATTTAGGTGTTTCTTGACCTTTTTTTATTGGATCCCATTACCTATAAGGTGCCTAATTGAAATCATATTGTGTATTGATTTTCCCACTATCTAAAAATGCTCCCATATGGTGTATTGGATTTTACCAATGTTGATGAGATGTGGATGTATAAATCCTTGTTTGGCACTTATTAGTGTAACATATACAAAACCATATAACTGAAATATAGTTTCCTACTATGCTACTTTGTCTAGAACCAACTAGGATAGATACATAGGAGGATCTCTAGTTCCCTCTAATATAATGACTATACAGTTTGGATAGAGACACTAGTCACCAATATTTTCAATGGTTCTTAGGATTTGATTAAGAAATCTTGGCATGTCCTTACCATAAATGGCCTTATATACCATTGGGTAGAAAGTCTTAGTCAGTTTGGTTATATTATTTCTAAGTTTATGTATATGAAGAATATTGAATTCATCATAAATTTAATTCTTAGAATACTTAATCCATGGCTTATAGGGTTCCTCAAAAGTTAAGTGACCAATCCATGTTATGTCATCCACTAGATAAGACATCATATATAAGTTTTTATCTAGTCTATTTGTTAAATTGAGGAGTTGGTTGATCAAATTGGCACTACAGATCTTGTTGATAGCTATGATTTTGATGAAAGTGAGGATGGTATCCAACAGGGTAATCTAAACTTCATTGATGTATGTTATACTAGGAAACCATAAATTTGTTTTTGGAAGGCAATAGCAATCCTAATTCTGTGCCTAAGGATAGTAATGGGGATAGTAGAAATAAGGTACCTAATTATGGAGGCACTTGGTTTAATAGCACATTCATGCATCATATTGGTTGCATTATTTGCATACATCCATGAATTAACTAGGGCTTGATTATAGGCCATTTTAGGGTGGGCAAGCCTATTGGTAGAATAACTCAGATTGTAAATCTACACAAGATATTTGTTGGATATTTTACATTATTCACTCATTTTATCATTATACAATCTATTCTTTCATATCTTCATGACTTGTAATAGGCTAGAATATGAAGAGAATCCGATTTTGGCACTAAGTATGAGAAATAGATGAACAATCATAGATTGGAAACATCTATATATACTTTTGTTTGTAAAAAAGAGGGCTCTAATTTTAGAAGAGATCAATAGAGATTATGTGGTTATGGTTACCTATATGATTTCTTGTTATGTTCCTTGCATGCATTCTCATATGTAATGTCTAGTTACTTTTTGTTTGAACTATTCTAAATGCATTATTTTAGTTTATACAATGTTCATTGATATTAACTTGCTCAATAATGTATAATAATTAATACTTATTAAGTTTTTATCATCCAAATTATTATCTCTTTATTATAATTGTTCTATACACATGAAGTGTCTCACACTATCCTCATCCTTAGAACTATATGATGCTTCATAAACCTCTGCTAATAATGGTGTAGTGAGCATGGAACTATTTTTGGAGGAAAAATATGATAAGATGGTTACTAGGTAAAAGAGATATTGAGATATGGTTGGATCAAAAGATATGTAATTTCATATGAGAATCAAGAAAGACTAGTTATATAGTTTAGGAGATCATTTGAAAACATATTTATAGAGAAACTTACAAAATATTCTAGTGTGAGTTGCCTAAATTTTTAACTAAATGGTTAGCATGGTTTGAATATTATTGATTTAAACCTCTAATGGAAGAAACTATAACCTAAAATTAATAAAAGATAGATCAATTGCAGAGGTTAGAAATTGACTCGATAAGAGAAATAGATAGTTGTTACTATATTAGATAGATATATAAATGAGTTTGAAGTGTGAGGATACATAGATTTATATTTTTTTAAGGACTTGTTCATCAAATGAATTTGAGGTAAATTTTTATAGCGACTACCTATCCTAGTGAAGATTTTGGTTGTGGATAAGGCCAGGGTGCCTACTCCATCCATTATAGAGTAGTTATTTTTGAGTGTATGTGAGTGTGTACGCCATAATAGTGAGTTATTATTAGATGAGAATATAATGATTGAACCTAAATATAGAATGGAGACATGAGGGAAGAAGAATCAAAATAATATTCTAGATTCAAAATGTGAGCTAGAAAATAAAATAGATGGAGTATATAGAAAATTACCTAGGTAGTTGTGAGTATAGTTAATAGTCATAGTAAAATATATGAAGAATGAGTAAGAAGATGTGATGAGTGAGAAAAAAGAGATGAATAATGAAATACAGATAAAGATGATATGAAATAAGAATATGAATTTTAGTATAAATAAATAAGTGATGAAGAGTGAGAGGAAGAAAAGATATTCAAAGATGAAGATGAGAATAGTGTAGAGGTAGATTAGTTAGTTGGTAGATGTAGTGCACAGCTATAAGAATGAATATTACCATAATAATGATATAAATTATTAATCAAATAAGTAAGATAAATTCATATATTGATAATAGGTTCAATCTTGTAAAGATAAGTTTTAGGAAAGAATCTTTCACTAGAAGAGTACACATCCGCTCAACCCAATTTGTTATATTTTAGTAAAAGTTTTCAACTAGAAGAAGATAATATTTGGGAAGGTAAATTTTCATAAAATTGCATAGATGGGTAGTAAATTTAAATATCCTCAATTCATAAGTATTTGAAGTTTGTAGGGTTCATTGGAACATAACATAGAAAAGCAAAAAATACAAAAAAACATAATACATAGACTAACTCTCCTAGTGTGCAGGTAAAACTTCTTAGTGCATAGGTAGGATCTCATAGAGTGCATCCTCACACTATAATAGATAAAAAATAGATATCCTTGAAAAACATGTATAATATGGGTGATTTAGGAGCATTTATAAACCTATAAACAAATGAAGGGTCTACGGACCCTGAGTAGTAATTACTAATATGTGAGATGAGATCGCAAGATAACAATATTACCTATGAGGCTATAAAGAAGTGTGAATTATTTGGGGGATTTAATGGAATATAACTTGAATTTATATACCATAGAGATATAACTTAGGAAAATATATAATAGGTTAAGGATTGGCTCATCGAAGAATTTAAAATTAAGAAATGTACAAGTTAGACTATTCAAGACCTAAAGGAGATAATGCAAAAGTTAGGAGAATTAGTCTATGATTATGGTCATAGGTTCTTATATGCTATGTATATGGTGGAATTTACTTAGAATATAAATATAAATTTGTGTGGTTTGTTGAAATACTGTGCTCTAGGATTAGGTTTGATGTAGTGTAGACTCAATATGCTACTAAGTTAAATGCTACAGTTGTTACTCTCCAAGGATAAAGAATAGAAGATTATGGGGAAGCTCCCATAATGGGTTTTAAGATTGAAAATACATTTCAAGATTTTATTAAGAGGATGGAATAATTTCATGAAGAATATAAACCTAAATTAAATCTATAGTGCATGGAGTGTGGGAAAGGACATGAAAGGATTGATTATCCTAAGATCAAGACAAAGTTCTATGAAATCTATTGAATAGTAAGTCACTCGACAATAGAGTTCCATCTCTTGCAATAGTATGTCAAAATCCCATAGAGTTTGTATTTTACTTTTTTAAAACCACACATTCATGATGAAAATAATTTTAGGGCTTTACAGGAGCTCAAAGAATATATTACAAATAATGTGTTCACTATGATTGTGTAACAAGTGTCCTTAATGAAGTAGATTATTCTAGGTACATAGGTTGATAAGGCTTGTGAAAACCAAGAAGGTTTGTAATGGATTCTTAGTTTGCCTTAGTACCAACCTTAATGTCTAGCTAGATGGACCCCTATTTCATTAGGTTAGATACCACCATCATTGTAATACTAGTACTTAGTACCTTAGAATTTGATATTGATGCAACAATAACAAACTAGTTGGACTTCACTAGTTATGAAATAATAATTTAGGATTGGAGATAATAATTGATAACATTAACACTAAAATATAATGAAGTAATAAGGAGCTTATAGAGGAGGTTATCAATCAAATAGAGGAAGATCTAGGGGTGGATATAGAGGGGGTTATTGAGGTGGTAGAGGAAATAATTATCAACACCCTCCTTTGTAATGTTATTTATGTGGAGAGTATAATCATATGTAATGCAATTATCCTTTGAATGTCCAAAGACAATCTTATTGTGCCTAGTACAAGGTTTATGAAAAACATGAGATAGAAGAATTTATTATTTTGTAAAAAGAAAGAAAATAAAAGGCCATAAAGATTGTTAACATGGTGAATGCACAACCTAAGGAGGATGCATTTATAAATTCCATAACAAGACACTAACACACATAGAGAGGATTGCCTCGTCTCAAAATTCCTTAGGACTAAGGAATCTAGAAAGTGAAATAAGATAAATACTAGGACCTAGTTGTATAAAATGGGTTGATGTACAAAGATGCATAAATTTCTAATAATATTTAACACCAAGCCACTACTAAAGGAGATGTTTTGTCTCTATGCTAATGAATCTTGGGTGTATTCGTTACTCACTTCAATAGTTGAAGACATCTTAATAATGGAAGCCTTAGATAGTAATTACTTAGCCATTGGCACTTAAATTTATCATAGAATATTGTGCATCCATGTCTACTAAATACCCTACTCACTCAGAAGTTGATTTTATCTATAAATCATATGATCACATATAGGATTATATAGAGATAACTAGAGAAGGAAACTTTCCATGGGAAATAATTTTTTTATAAAAATTATAGAGCTAGATACACATATACTTAACTAGGCTCATGGTGATCATGAACTTTGACCTATGAGAATGGTCTTCACCGCTAAAAGATAACTTATTTCATACTACATGACTAAGGATATAAATCAATTCATTCTACACCTACAAATTAATGTGTCTATGATCAGTCAATGAGTCAATGCCTTGAATTATGATTTGAATGAGTTACAATGACATGGTGGATAATTCATCAAAATAATTATCTTGACTTGGATAATGTGTGAAAACTTATGATTATCATATTTCAACTACCATAGGTAATCAAAATTAATTAGGCTTATTTTCAAGAAGGTGAGTGCCCTATAATACATATCTATAAATGTGTTGAGGTTTGGATATAAAAATTTATGGAACATTAGTAATAGGTTCATATATCACATTACACACTTGCCCCTTTACCATCACCTTTGTATATGCATCGAGAACATAAGAGGGAGAGAAATCATTAGGCACATGTGTAGAGTGACTTCATCTAGACTTTTGTGTTTGAAGATGAGAATCCTATGGTTCATAATGCACTAATCAAAATTAAACACTTACTATGTCATGGCTATGCAAAATATTTAATCACTATGATGAATTATACTACATATAATAATGTATCCTATGATCTAAATATAACATTAAAAAGATATGAAGCTACCAATATGGAAGAATAATCTGTTATGTAGCCATGCCACTGAATACAGGATGAAGACTAAATTGAAGATTCAAATATTGATGGTGATATTGATCAAATTAAGTTTTTTTAACATGAATGGATAGTATAACTGTTAAAGGATATATTCATAAGACCCACTGAAGACTAAAATCTATGCAACATATAGATTATAGAACAAGAAGGGAAAATAATGGTACAAGAAACTATTGCTAAAAAAAGTGCAAGATTTATCAGCAACTTATTAAAAAATATGTGGAAAACATCAAAAGTGAGGAGATTCCTAAACTAGCACATATAGGTGACTATTAGATTGTGCACATGACCCATCAATAAAAGGCCATATAAGGTGAATCCAAACATGAAATTGAAAGTGAAGGCTAAACTAGATAGAATGCAAGAAATAGGTATAATTTATTCTATATAGAAAGCAAATTGGGTTACTCCTACGGTAGTGCAGCCTAAGAAAATAGGGGAGATCAAAGTATGTGGTGACTATAAAATTTTAAATGATGCATGTGTGAATCATCCATTTATGATTCACTTCATAAATGAAGTTTTGGAATCTGCCATAGGTCATGAAGTTTACTCCTTCACAGATGGGTTCAATGGGTATCATCAAATACCCATCACTGAAGAAAATAGAGATAAAATAATTTTTACCATAGGATGGGGATCCTTTGTATGCAAGGTAATGCCTTTTGGCGTTAGGGATGCACCTATAAGTTTTTCTAGATCAATGGTGACTTATTTTAAAGATATCATTCATGACTTCCTTGAAATATATCTAGATGATTGGATAGTATTTTCTTTGTTTAAAGAGCACTTATCCAAACTATGACTCATGCTAGAATTTGAAAAAGTGTTTATTTTTTACACCTTTTAGTGTCCTCCTAGGTCATGTCATGTGTAGAGAAGGGATTTTAGTAGAACAGGCCAAAATTTTAGTCATTCTTAGTATACCTACACTAATTAGCTCCATGGAAGTGCAATCCTTTCTTAGTCACATAGGTTACTATCAAAATTTTATCAAGGGATATGAAGTCATTTCATCCCTTTTAGAGTATTTGTTGCACAAAGGTATGAATTTTGTCTTCACTTCTAAGTGTCAAAAAACTTTCATAAAAATAAAGTAGAAATTGGTCACTATGCTTATTATCATTTTTCTATATTGGAGTAAGCCCTTTTATGTGTATGTTGATGATTCTAGTATTATAGTTGATGTTATGATTATGAAGCTAGGAGATGGTGGACTGGACTGCTCCATACATTTTAAAAACTGAATGTTATCTAATGTAGAAAATCTTTAAACAACTAAAATGGAATAAATAGATATAGTGTTTGTACTACACAAATTTTGACATTATAGTCTTATGAGACCATTTAAATTTTTCAAGGATCATCAAGCTTTATGATACCTAGTCAATAAGACTATGCTCAGAGGATGATTTTCAATATGGCTAATGCTCTTTCAAGAATTTCAATTTCACATCAACACCAAGCCATGTAGAGAAAATTTTGGACCAAATCATTTCAATCACATCAGGAATGGTTAAGATCCATAAGAAATAAATTAATATTCTCTTGATGCTCATCTATTTCATTTTTTTTTCAATCACAAATAATTTTGAAGCAATTGCTATTTTTTTAGAAAAAGGGGTATTCCCTATGCACTACTAAGAAATAAATAAGAAGCATTTTATCACTAGGGCTTTACCATATACTATTATAAATGGGCTTTTGTATCATTTGGGGTGGTATGACTTACCATATAGGGTAGTTTTAGGACATGAATGCCCATAGATCTTATAGGAGACACACCAAGGAATAGTAGGATATCATTTTTCTAGAGAAGCTACAATAAAAAAAATTATTACAGAGTAGATTATGGTGGCTGAACCTTTTTCAAGATATATATAGAATAGCACAACATTGTGACATGTGTCAATGAATGGGTAACACACACCAAAATGATGCAATGCCCTTGTAACCTCTTTTAGCCAAACAACCTTTTGAACAATGCAAAATCAATTTTACAGGACCTATAAATCCCCTGAGTAAACACAATAAATCTTAGTATATTATCACTACAATCGATTATTTTACCAAATGGGTTAATGATGCTATGACACCTAGTTTTGGGGTGAAGGATGTAGCAATATGAGGATATTATCACATGATTTGGATGACCCATTAATCTCAACAGTGATTTAAGGACATACTTATTGAATAATAATATCAAATTTGTTACTAAAAAATTCATGATTTCCCATCATAAAATTACTTCATACCATCCACAAGCTAATGGAAAAGCTAAAGATTATAATAAAGTTTTGGTAACATGTTGAAAAAAATCTATGATGTCAAGAGGGATGATTTGGAAGATTACATTCCTACAATTCTTTAGGCTTATTGAATGCACTATAAGAGGGCTACAATTTTTAATCCATTTTAGTTGGTCTATGTGCTTGAAGTAGTAACGCCTATGTAATACATGGTACCAAGTCTACACATTGTAATGGTTATGAGACTAGGGGATCATGAGTCTCTAACAAATAAGATTCTTGAATTGAATTGGATGAATGAGTATTGACACAGAGCATTTTATATGTAGGAAGTTCATAAGTAGAGTAAAAAATCATGGCATAATAGGAACCTATGACATAAGGAATTTCATAAATATTAACTAGTTTTTTATATGATAGTTTTTTTAGAGAATTTATGGGTAAATTACTGATCAAGTGGAAAGGGACTTACTTTATACATAACATATCGTAGTAAGGAACCATTGTTTTAAGAGATTTGTAGGGAATCATTTTTATAAAGCGGGTGAATGGATGTAGGCTTAAGACCTACCACCAAATGTCTTAAATTATCTCATTTTTCCAAATGAGTGGGTGCAAAGTAGAACTAATTAGATTAGGATTTCCCATTTCTATATGTTTTTGTGTGTGTGTGTGTGTGTGTGTGTGTGTGTTTATAGATGATCTCTTCACTATATTATAGAACTAGGATAAGAAGTATATCATGCACCACCCATGTACCAAAGAATTTAGGTTTGATATTGTTGATGTCATCAAAATACAAGGAAATTAATTAATTCTAATAAATGTATGGTCAAGTCACATCAACCAAGATATTAGTCATATAATGATCATCCCCAAGCAGTTAATGTGAGAACCAAGATTTGATTGATCTGATCTTCACCAAATTAGTGGATGGTCAACATCATTAGTCCATAATCTAGTATGGACAACAAAGAATATAATGACATATATCAATGCATGTGCCAAGAACTAACTACCCTTAATACCAAATCAGATAAGATTTACCACATCAACATTCACATTGATATTGATGGGACAACTCAACATAGCATTTATGAAAAAACCAACATGCACAAAATATATAAAGGCATTAATGTTGTAAACCAAATATTCATTTCATTAATTTAACTATTTTAAGATTTGAATATCTAGAGTTGAGCCAATTTATACTATGTAGAAAGCAAAGAGTTTCTCAATTCTCATATTCTAATACCATGGATCATTAACATCTCATCAAAAACTTCATAGATGATCAAAAGGTCAATGGGTGTATATCCTGTGATTTGATAGACCAAATATACTAATCCAAACCTATTTGATTATATTTTAGCAATAGAACATAAACTCTTTTAACTAGATCTAGTAGATGATACGCAACCACTTACTCTTACAACCCCACAATGATCCTAAAATAGAGATGTTAAACACTTTCTTAGATTTCTCACTTTCAAAAATTTGGAGGAGATTGTGAAAATCCTACATTACTACTACAATGAGGCAACATTTACATTTACCCTAATGTAGCCATCATCCCTAATGTAACCATCATCAACAACACTAAAGCAATGGCCAAAGCTTTAGACATGTTTGCATAAGGTAATTCTCTTGATCCCTACAAGACAAGAACACCTCCTATCCTTGAGGATGTTAGAGTCTTATATGTCTAGGGGTCCATAAGAATCCCAATTGAAGATGTTCAAGATGAACAAGCATGTATCTTGGTCGATTTCATCACATAGAGATTTTGGTAGACCGCCAATTTTGTGAAGTAAATCCTCAAAGGAGTGGTTGACATTTCACATCGCATGATCCACCACAATGAGTAGTTCAAATGGTCTGATTATTTTTGTAGGATCTACTTATACTTACTGATAAGTGCTGTAAAACTTCCATATAGACCTTCTAATACCAATTTTTGATATTTTATATGCTAACTTTGACTATTGGCCAATGCATTAATTTTGGAATTTGATATGGAAACTTGAGTGAAACACCTTAACTAATGAGAACAAGTTCAAGACATGGTGGTAAGAGTGTTTAGAACTCATTTCTACACATCCATAGGTGATACTAGACATCATGCAATACCTTAGACAACATGTTGTTGTCACTTTACTCCTAAAAGGAATTTTCATTCACTATATGAGTTGTCTAGGTCATCATTTGGTCCCTTACCATATTTTTTACCATGGACATGGTTAAGGATGAGTTCACTAAATAAAAAGCCTATGCAGTTAGGCATGAAACATCTCTCCAATCGATACCACCAAGTGCAAAATTTCCTTTAGCATAGCCACAACCTCGTAGTAATAGAAAAAGAAGCGTAAGCTCTCCATAGAATAACCATATTTACCTCTACTAAATTTCAATATGAGGAGCATGGTGACCTAAATAGATGACCCAAAATTAATAAAAATTTCAATCTCCTATAAGCTACCTCAGATGGGAATGGATGAGCAGAAAATCTACTAGGTGATGATCACATATATGATAAATGACTTTTGTGAGGAGGAGGAGAAGGATTTTTTATTATAAAAGTCAATGTGTATCATTAAATTGCATAATAAGGTCCCTCCAAATCTTTGAGTATAGCTACCACCATCCCTGACATCCATAATTATCGACACTATACATGAAGAGGCTAAATAAATGCAATAAATGATTAAACTCTATTAGTAGTAACCTTATACCATTTTTATAATTATCAATGTATTTGAGCCAATACCTATAATTTTGTAGGAGCCTATGGTGTATAGACCTAGAACCATATGAGAGGTTAGGGTTTCTCCTAACTAAGAAGAACACATATTTGGTAGGGCGGTAATTACATAGGAAGCACAACTTATCATTCCTTGACTTAACTACCACTCGAATGTAGGTTAGTTACTTTTGGGTGAAATAAAACATTTGTCTCTATTTATATGGTCTAGTCACATGATTCACCACCATTTTAATAAGCCCTAGAGGATGGAGAGATAATTCTATATCATCTTACAACTAAAGAGTAATATGATTCATGGGAGGAAGTAACTCATGCATTAGAATGATGAGTCTAAAAAGAAGAAAAGAAGTGCTAGAAGGAGCATACCCAACAAAAATAAGCTAAGCAACCACATCATCAAGTTGAGGAAATCAAAGCCAAGAAAAAGGAATAAGATATAAAAGATGAACAACAACAAGATATCAAGGAAGCTAATAAGGCATAGGAAGTTATTGATATATCAAATAAAGTGTAGGAGGTACACTAAAAGAAGATGGATGAAGAATATAATAATAAAGAGGATAAATTTGTTGCTAAGGCCAAGGCATTATATTATAAAAAATGGAAAGACATAGAGACACAAGTAAAGAAAACCATAGAGGATGCCACTCTCACATAGTAACAAGACAATAAAGCTACAAAGAAGATGATGAATCCATGTGTAAACAACAAGCTCAAGCATAGGAACAATAAGTGAGTACAACCAAAGTGTAGGCTGACTTAGAGGCAAAGACATAGGCCAAGGCCTAACAAGACAAGGTTGATGCACTTAAGGAATAGAAAAAGTAAGATGAGCATGCATAAAAGTAGTAAGATGAATAAAAATAGAAAAAGAAAGTTGTAGAGGAGGAACTCAATAGGAAAGCAGTGAAAGAAGCCAAGAGAAAATAGGATGAAGATGTTTCACAATAACTAAATATTGTAGATGATATTATGGCATAGTAATAACAAGTGCCTAAGCAACAACAACTAGGTGGGTTAGAACATTAGATGGAAGAAGAAGATACATTTAGCTACAATAAGTGAGTAGAAACTAGCTTTGCCTTTGGGAGGAGTCGAGCTATGGGACATTCCAACTATCTTCAAATTTTAACCATGCCATGGCCTAATCCTTCAACTATTATGGGAACATAGGTAACATTCCCACTTTATCGGGAAGCATTGTTAGATGTTTCAAGGTTACCATTAAAGAAGCAATTAGAGGGCATTATGGTATTCTAGGAGTCCATTACATTTAAGGCCACCTCTCTAGAGTAGGAGGTTGATCAATCTAAGGTAGAGAACATTGAGTTAAAGATTTGAATGCATGAATCTACAAATATTATCTAAGATACTTTTCTTGAGCTGGTCACTTGAGCAATTAGGGACTAAGTAATGTTTGAATAGTGATAATTAAAGATATCTATCTCTAGGTTAATAAAGGCCTGGTGCACAATGTATAAACTCCATGTAGTATTAACATTGGGTCAAGATGTTAAGGCTGAGGATGACACATTCATTACTCTTATAGAGGAATACTAAGTTGTGTTCTATGCTACCATACTTCAAGCTCAATATGTCATACATAGCTTGTTGGATTAGAATTAGAAATTAGATTCCACATTAGCCAGTTTTAATGTAGATTTTACAAAGGCCACCACAACCAAAATAACCATGGAAATTTACACTATAATTATGGAGGAAAAGTAAGGAACACTCTAGAAATCATTGAATGTCAGGGATAATGTGATCAACAACCTTTTGAATTGGTAGAATCATCTATTGCATAGTTCCTTTACCAACCTCCAAGCTCAAAGACACATATATAAGATGGAAAAATTGAGTGGAGAAATTTAGACAAGGGTTACAAAAACCAAGGCCACCTTGATCATAACTAATGATGTAGATCTCAAGTAGATCATTGTCTACCATGCCCTAATGTGCACCCTACTATGCCTAATATAAGAAATGATGCTAGATTAGAATGCATAAAAATAGATCTAACTCCTTTCACCATCTTAGTTACATAGACTATCAATACACCTTCATATAGACCAACTTCATATCTCTAGTAGATCATCACACAATGCAAGGTTGAACAATCCCATTCCAAAGACTCTTTTAGTCAACCTTCATCTACATCCACACCACCACCTTTATGTTAAATACTTCATAGAGTACAAATTTTAAAACATTTGTATAATATTTTGTATTTGGGATGACTTAGTAAGATAAGTGGGGCTAGGTTGGTTTAAAACACATAAAATAAGGCCACCTAATTATGCCATCCTATTGAAAACCCATAAAGGGTAGTAAGTTGGTACACTAATTAGTTGAAAACCCAAAAGGGTGTCTAAATAGTATGTAAGAGGTGAAAACTAGAAATTGTTATTTGAGTGATTACTACAAATATTAATGGTCAAACCATTTATTCAACTCCTAATAACTTGTGTATTTTTAGATATCCTATGACGTTATCTCAAGATGAGACAATATTTTAAGTCTGAGAAAGTCTTGGTAGAAGAATGCAAATTATAAATCTGCATAGGATATTTTTTAGATATTCATGCATTATGCACTCATTTTATCATTGTAGAGTCTATTTTGTTGTATCTTCAAGACTTGTAATAGGCTAAAATATGAAGAGACTCCACTTTTTGTGCCAAGTATGATAAGCAGATGAATAGTCATAGAATAGAAATGTCTATATCTACATTTATTTGTAAGATTAAGAGCATTCCACTTTTAAAAGATATCAATAGATATTATTTGGTTATGGTTACTTGTATAATTTCTTATTATATTACATGCATGCATTATCATATGTAATGTCTAGTTACTTTATATTTGAACTATTTTGAATGCATTTTTTTAGTTTATATAATGTTGGTTGATCTTAACTTATGAAATAACAATGAATAATTAGTACCTCTTATGTTTATATCATCCAAATTCCTATCTCTTTATTATAACTATTTTGTGCACATGAAGTATCTCATAGCTATCTTC
This sequence comes from Torreya grandis, assembly GCA_037957365.1. Taxonomy (NCBI): domain Eukaryota; kingdom Viridiplantae; phylum Streptophyta; class Pinopsida; order Cupressales; family Taxaceae; genus Torreya; species Torreya grandis. The sequence continues at coordinate 674,772 of JARHVA010005414.1, read as the reverse complement.
ATTCTTAACATGTTATAATGCTTTAAAAATCTTTGATAATATAGCCTATAGTATTTTTTTAAGGTAGGCCCACTAATATTTATGTCTAGGGTGCTACATTCATATAAATATAGGATTTTTCCAAAAATTTGTCCATTTGTAAATAAATCAAATAATAGGTTAATTTAGGGCATTACAATAGATTTTAATACAACATTATGTAGACCTAATGATTTTATTGGCAATATGTCTTCTTAGTATATTCACATGAAAGATGAGAGTTGATCCTTAGTACAATAGGGCTTTGTTGCTTCAACTTCTTCCCATATAGTAGAGTAATTTTTGAATTCATGGTTGAGGTAAACCTCATCAAAAATTGTATCAATGTCAAGTTTAGGTATTGAAATGGAATAGGTAGAGGGGATGTAGAAGATATGAATTATAAGCCATTATTTTTCACTTAAGAGCTTTGGTTATCTAAAACTATGAAATTTCTAGGTCATAATAGAGCTTTAATTCACACTATTAACTTCTTATTAGATGAGAATATAATTATAATTGACTTTGTTGATTGCATATATTACCTTTAGATTCTTTACCTCTATTGAATTTAATGCATTTAGTTGACCAATTCATGTGGATTAATGTCATAAATGGATCTAACTTTCTTTTCTTTCTTCTATTTTCATATTTTGAATTTACTTAGTGAAGTGTCACCCCTTTTATGATCCTCGATGTCAGGTGGATTTCATTTATTTTACTCTAAGTTCTTTGTCATCTCTATTTGACACTTGGTGATATTTTGCTTCCTCTAAAAGAATTATATTATTGTTACCTTACCCCCATGTTATTCTAATGACAGGTGGTATAATTTTTCCATTTTACTACTTATCTATCCCTTCCTTTAATTCCACCAAATTCTTTACTTCCTTAGGCTTACAAGATCATAGCACATGAAGGGATTTCACTACTATGGAATCATGAGAGTGTTGTACCCTCTTTCCTTATTATGTAAGATATATGTGATTGGTATCATGACATGTGGAAAGACTCCATGATTTTTCATTTGGGGAAACTTATGAATTCTAATAATGCATTGATAGTAGTGGGTTTATGGGATCATGATATGTGGTGACATTCCACAATTACACTCACCTGGGAGTCTTTTTATAAATTTCTAAGTGTCAAAAAATTAGTGAGTTGGTGGGTTGTTACTAAGTGGCATAAAACATTTTAAAACACTAAATTATAATGCATACTTCACTTATCTTCAGGGCTCTAAGAGAATAAGTGAATGCATTGTGATAGGTTTTGGTGACTTTGTAGGTGTCTAGGTGAAAATTTGAAAAAAATCTAAAGAACAACTAATACAAGATAAAATATAAAAAAAAACAATATAACAAATATGTAATTCAATTAGTCTAAAAGAGGCAAAACCTGACATGATTTTTGATTAAACAAGAAAACTTCATGAATTATTAGAATCCAAAAACATTAATAGACATGTGTGAAATAAACTAAATTCTTGAGATATAACTCAAGACAAGCCTAATCATAGCTTTGGTTTGTAATAATAATAGTGTTATCATGTTAGTATAATCTTCAAGAAAAAAAATTAGGCTATGCCACTAATCATAAAAAATAAAGGATACTTGATAAAGTGGGTCCCTATTTGTAAAAAATTAATTGGGTATATGTTGGGATAAAACAAATGGTGACTCACAGGGGAAATATTCCCAAGTATTCAAGAAACTAGAATATTTAGTTATCAAATATAAATCAAGCATGGATCATAACACATAAATATAATTAATACAAAAAACATGAAAGATGCACCCAAAATTAGATGCAAAATATTATCTTATTCTTACCTTGGATCTATGTATTATAGAGTGAATTTATCTTTTCCTTACTTTGAAATTTTTAGAATAGATTTGGAAAAAACTATAGGTTTCACAATGGCTTATTTTAATCATAACGCAAAATTCAAGGGCTTGAGCATTACTATACTACCAATGAGGAATTTATAGCCAGAACAAAGATACCTTTGATTTTCCCCTCTTCTCCATTATTAAATTTACATAATACATGATACATTGATATAATTTATCATCTGAGTCTTTGATCACCCTTACATTTTCATTTAGTTTTATTTGATTAGTCTTTAGGATGCATTTACTCTCTCCCTTTTTTTAGAATACAAATGGAAGAGAGGGTTGGGAACCACTTTGAGATGGTGTATGGGAGAAACATAACTTAATTTTTTAGAATTTCCCTGATAGTAACCACTATATCAATGGTTATTAACTCAAAACATGTATTAGTGTGGAAAGCATGCTTTATCAAAAGAATAAAAAACTTCCTTAATTTGGATGCAATAATGAGATCAAATTTTAAATACTTGATAAAAGTATAAAATTATGATATGCCCATGGTCTATTTATTATTTCATATTTTAATGTTGTAGGTATCAAATATAGGGGTGTAAAAGACCTTGCAAATCAACTAGCTTGTGTACTTCACTTAGGTTCTTGATTTACTTACTCTCCTTTTGGGACCTATTCTCATGAATTTAGGAAATAAGATCAATCTTGTATATGAATAATAGTATATTGGACATTATTTTGATCAATAAAGAAGGATTCAATCAAGCTATTTTAAAAAAAAATACACATAATCTAAAAAATAGGAAAGCTAATCTAAGGAAACAAAATGCTGAAAATAGGAAAGACTAATCTATAAAGCACATAAAATACCCTAATGATATTGAAAGATAAAAATAAGGAAAGATAACTATGAAAGTAGTAAAACCTATTATAATTTTACCTATAGCATAAATAAAACATCTAGTGTTACTTAGAGACATCCTTGGTGGGGGTAGTCTTGAAGTAGTGCTTTAAAAACTACATGTTGATTAGGAAGGCTAGGTTATTACCTTAAAAGTATTTTAAATAGAAGGTGTTGTTGATTAAGATCTTAGACACTTGATATGGTCCAATACACAAGGTAGTGAACTTGTCATGTTAGCTCTTCTTCTCATGAGCTTTATCCCATAGTAGACCTAGGTCTAAAATATAAAAGGCCTTGATATTTAATATTTTATTGAACCAAATTTTAATAATGTCTTGGTATTTTCCCAAGATTTATAGTTCCTCAGTCCTTGCATCCTCTTCCATTTAATCTTGCATAAACTAGTAGGTTGGAATTTGAGAATATGGGGGAAATAGGTTGTCATCCATACACTAATAGGAAAGGTGAAGTCTTGAGAGCTTGTTTTTGTCTTGTCCTATCTAACCATAATGAATAATTAAACAAGTGTCACTCTATTGGTTTGTCCTAGGGTGAATTATTAATAGCAATCATCAAGTTTTTTTATAGATTCAACTACTTAATTTCCTCTAGGTTAATAGTCTTAAGAGGACTTGATTTTTATCTAATTATAATAGTCGCACTTAGTGAACTTAGTAGATTGAATATCTGAGCCATTGTCACTGACTAAATATATGGGAGTATAGAACTTGGTTATTATATTGTCCTCCATAAACTTAATGATATCTTGATCTCTAGATTTATTTGTGTCTATTGTTTTAGTCCACCCAGTGCAATAATCAGTGGTAGTAAAGATGAAATTATTCCCAATAGAGGAATTGGGATTGATTAATCCAACAAAACAAAGACCATGATCCTCAATGATAGGGTGCAGTGGCATGTAAGCATTAACCTCTCTCTTCTTAAAGACATGGCATTTGTGGTGAGTCCTAACATGGTGATAGGAATATCTAAAAATAGTGGGTCAATAATACTTAATTATAAGGATCTTGTGGGATATTATGGTCTCAATATTTATGACCACTACCTACTATTTATTGTAGGTTATCCAAGATATCCATAGCTTATTCTCTTAAGACACAGCTCAGGTAGATGACCTCATAGTTTTTTTATGTAAACGACTCCCACTTTTATCATGTAGTGGGTAGATTTGAGCCTTAAAGCTCACCTTTGTTCTCTATTCATCTAATTTTGTATGCTCCCATGAGTAGACAATGAATGATATGTGCATACCACTCATCTCATGCCACTTGGAATTCATAGATTTGTTTGATCTGGATACTTGGATCTATCTCAATCATTAGATAGACAATTCATTGGCCTCTTACAATCTTGGCTAGTCTAATCTCTAGATTAAACTCTTGTATCTTTTACATCCATTTGCCTCTTCTTTCCTCCAGCGCATTTATATTGAGGGTGAGCTTAACTATTGAGTTTGGGACTATGACACAAGTTTTATTCCTCAAGATATAATGCCTAAACTTCTTGACAGCCTTGATTAATGCATATATTTGATTATCTATCATTGAATACTTTAATTCTACATATTTTAAATTATTACTCATAAAATTAATTATGTTATCATTATTATTTACCTTTTGGATGAGTACTAAAATAATAGTATTCTCTAAATCAAACGAATACAAAAATAAGTAGGTGAAGTCAGGGCTATTAAATATTGGAGCTTAAGCAATAATTTTATTGATATGTTCGAAAGAACTCTTAGCATCAAATATAAACTCTATCTTGTCATCTTTTTTTATCATGAAATTTAGTGGATTGATAATTTATACAAACCCATAAATTAATTTGTGTACAAATTTGAGTTTACCAAAGAATGATTTCAATTCTTTTCTACTATTGGGGGTGTTAGATTTGAAATGCCCTGAATCCATTTTAGATCAATGGAAATCGCATCCTTGGTGATGATATTTGTAATAAACTTACCCTCTGTGACCCCAAAGATACTCTTCTTTGGGTTCAAGGATACTCCATATCTTATTCAACTATCAAACACTTTTTTGCATATGATTTGCATGATATGTTCTATTTTTAGAAAATATAGTGAGGTCATCCATATAGATGATGTTGAACTTACCAAAAAGTATTTGGAATGCATATTACATGACTTGATTGAAATTTTTTTTGGTGTTGATGAGGATGAAATGTATCCTTTTATAATTATAAGTTCCCTATTTTGTGGTGAAAGTCATCTTCATTCAAACTTATACTTATAATAGAAATTTTTACATCCTAAGAAATTGTCCAAGAAAGACATCATCTTGAAACCACTAACAACTTGGATTAATTCATTCAAGGAAGGTAGAGGGTAGTTATCTTTCTCCAAGGATCTATTCAAGTTCCTAAAGTTGATGCATAGCTTGATCTCACTATTCTTCTTCCTAAATGGTACCAAGTTTGATACCAAAGAAGAATGTATGAAAGGAAATATGATCCTTGCATCTAATAACTTTTGAACCTCAATTTGGATGAGAGGTTATATAATAGGATTTAATATCCTATAATGTTTCCTAAAGGTTTTGTCCCTTGATTCAAAGGGATAGTGTGAGTGATTAACCTAGGATCAAAAGTTTTCAAGTCTCCATAGGTCTAATAAATCACATATTTGTATTCAGTTAGTATATATTTCAACTTTTGTCTCACCTTCAACACAAGCTAGGCCCATGTTGACATACTAATGGTGTTCTTCAGTACCTAAATTCTATTTGACAAAATTTGACCAATTTGTATTCACTTATTTTTGTTTTTTAGCTTACAAGTATATGATAAATATTCTTTCTAAGGAGACCATCCCTATTAGGATTTTATTTTCCTTAAGATTCATGATATCATCATCCTTAAAATATTTTATTTATAGACATCTAAAGTAATTATCATCTATAATTTGGTATTCAAAATCCTAAGAATTATTTATGAACAAGAAAATCTATTGATCATCCTTAAAGACTTGGAAATTCTCTATATTATTGGGGATTCAATTACAATGCACTAAGTCCATGGAAATTTTTTCTATCTTGGACTCTTTAAGTGATAATAATTTCGTAGCTAAGGTTGAAAATGAGTTTTCTACTTGGTTTTATTATCTTGGAATAGTTATAATGTTAAAAGCCTTAAAGGACTCAATTAGATCCCAAGATATGTGTTTACATTTCTTTAGGTATGCCACATTTCATTGATATTTACTTTTTAATTTGATTGACCACTAGCTCTAGATCACCAAATATTTATTTTTGTGTGACATCCTATCTTAATAAAAATTGTAGGCCTAGGATCAAGGCCTCATATTCAGCTCGATTATTGGTGTAAGGAAACTACAATTTATATGAGACTAGATACTACTTCCCATCTAAATATGTTATAGCTACCCATACCATATAACCTTGTTTAGATTTGGAACCATTGAAATGGAGAGTCCAAAATGATGAAAGTCTTTTAAATTCTTGCTTATGAGGATATAACTCTATGGTGAATGTATAGACACCATTATGCGAGGATAAAAAGTTGACCCTTTAATTTTTGACATTGTATTATGTAATAAAGTATTTCATATTTGGTTCTCTATAAATTTTATTTAATTAGGCATTCCATTCCATGGTATCCACATGGGTGATAAATTAGTGGCCATGTACCCATTCAATGTCTTCAACCAATCTCGACTGAGCAAGAAATCATAAGCTTATTCAATGTCAACTATTAGGATGTCTATGTACTAATATACATGTGGATTAGAGGCTATTTGTATTTATACATTTAAAATTTACCCAACACAAATTAATAATGAATTATTAGCTATAGGACCACTATTTTTTACTTATTTAGGGTTATCCCTAGTTTCTTGTACATGGCTATATGCATCACATTAGCTGAAGATCTCAAGTCCACCAAATAATTATGAACATTCCTATCAAATATTCTCACCATTAATATTAATGGTGGGACATAAAGATTAGATATTCCATTCCATGGTAGCCACATGTGTGAGAAATCAATGGCCATGTACCCATTTAGTGTCTTTGACTAATGTTGATTGAGCAATAAATAATAAGCTTCTATAATGTCAAATACTAGGATGTCTATGTACTATTGTACACATAGATCACAGTCTAATTGTAAAAATATACATTAAAAATTTACCCAACATAAGGTACTAAGGACTTATCTAGCTATAGGACCACTCTTTTTTACTTATATGGGGTCAGCCCTAGTTTATTATAGATGGTTGTAGGCATCACACTAGTTGAAGATCTTGAGTTCACTAGACAATTATGAACATTCTTATCAAACATTATCACCATTAATATGAAGGGTGGGATAGTAGGATTATCTTTGTAAATAACTATATTTATCTGTGCAACCTTTGACTTATCAACTATAAAGGATATCTTAGTCAAGGCTTTGAGAAATAGTTTTGTCTGCTTAGTGATCTGTGTTAACTCATATAGAGTGATATTAGCCTTGATCTTCTTCATGTCTTCTAATATGTTGTATTCCCCCTTTATTTTATGACTTAGTATTCTATAATTTATCCTTTTCCTTTGGACGAGGTGGATTATTATTTCCTAGTTGATCTAAATGAGTACTGGAATTATTTTTGGGATGCACAAAATTAGTGTGTAGATGTTTGTTTCTTAGGTTTTAGTTACTCCTTTGAAACTACTAGAACATATGGACCTCATCTATTTTGTCCTATATCTCATTATTATTTTACAAAAGGAATGGAAGTTATAGGTATAAAATACCATTTCCATACTAGGTTAACTAAAGCATTAGAAGGAGATGGATCAGGTGGATTTGACAGTATCTCTTGTTTATACAGTTTTCTTTGAAAGATATCAAAGGCTATGCAAAACTCTATGAAAACCAATTCTCCATGTTTGGTTATGTTATGAACCCTATATAAAATGGGTAATTCCACCTATAATATGTTTATCTCGATAATATTTTTATATGTTCACTCAATATTATTCCCTAGGTTGTTGAAGGGCCAGTTGTACCTCTAGCAAAAAAAAATTGATTGGTGTTATAGGTACTTATATCTCCCATATGATTTTGCATAGTCAATAATTTATTACTCAATTTTTGTACCATCCTATAAATGGTGTCTACTTAAGATCTATTATAATTAGTAACAACACCTTGGGTGGTGTAAGTATTAACTGGAACTAAATATTTACCTCTATGGGAATTAGTTTTTTAGATGGGATTATTCAAGAAACTCATATTCTAGTTAGGCACAACATGAGACAGGGGAAATTACATATGGGTTTGGGTATTATTATTATCCATAACATTTTAGTTAGAATTTAGGACTATATTTAACATGGGGTAGGCTTGATAAACATTGGGTATCACTAAGTCTTATGATTGAGGATTCATCTATTTGTCAACCTCTATAGCCTTAGCATATGCATAGGTAAAATCAACAACTCTAATCACTCTATGTATAAACACTGTAGTTATATGATCTAAAGCTTTTTTGTAAATGTCAAGAATCAATAAAAAATTTGGCTTATATGAGTTATCTATCTAGTTATATATTCTCTAGAATCTTACATTAAATTCCCTAATAGGTTCATTAGGCTATCTTTTCATGTTAGAGAAGAGCTGGTACATAATGTTAGGGCTAGTGACTTGGATGAGCTATCCTAAAAAGGTGGTCTAAGATTAGTTTCAATATTTGATTGAGTCCTTGATGATATTAAAAAACTAATCATAGGAAACATCTTATAGTGTAAAAGGGAAGAGCCTACAAACTGCATTTTGATCGACTATATTTAATATTCTTAGAGTGATCCTAAAGGCTTTCACATGTTATTCAGTGGTCCTACATCCATAAGGAGAAAATGTATGGAGGTAATTTTTAGGATTTTTGGGTAGATCATGAACATCTCCTAGAATGTTAAATTCATAAACATTTAACCAAGGCTGGGCTAATGGACATGGTAGGGGTAGCATGTTTGGATAATATGATTAACCTTAGGATCATCTAAAGACACCTCTATCAGTCCTAACCTTTCTATGAGTCTACAAAGGTGGATGTAATAGGTTATTGTTAGAGGTAGACCTAATCAATATTTTGGATATATTTAGTGCAACTGAAGGGATATTTAATTCTTAGGGATGAAATATCCCTATTTATAGTTCTAAAAAAATAGGTCTACCTATTGATATGGGTTTTATGCACACACAAAAAACCTTTATGAGGTATCCTCTAATGTTATAAGATATCATTAGAGGTGAAATCCACTCTAGTGAATGATTTTAGGGTATTAGGTTTTACATTAACCTATTGTGTAATGGTAAATAAAAAATTAATTATTAAACCATATGGTTTGGATATGGATGTGAATCCTAGATCTATGTGAGGTGGATGATGATGGATCTATTATAAAGTGGGCATGACTCAAACCAACCAAAAATAGAGGGAAAGTTAAGGCAAAAAAGAGAATTTTTAAATAGAGAACATGTGTTATTTCTAAATGGATTTAGAATAAGGACAAGCACCATTGACTAATGTGTAGTCATATAAAATGTGAAAATTTATAACTTGAGTGTGGCTAATGACACCCAACCCATAGGTCTATCTAGATTTCTCTCATGACCCTTATAGGCATCTTTTCACTGATTTCCAATCATCTATGGCCTTTTAGACTTGATCCTAGCTCAACCAAACTACTCTTTCCATGACAAATCTATCCCCCCAGGTCCTGTTAGCTCAGGACTATAGCTCCTAAATTGGACTTTAGCACTGGGCCCTTTAGTGTCCACTTTCAGTGCTCTTATCCAAGTGAATTTTTGCCTTCAATGGTTAGATCCTTTTGATTATTATCCCTCTTATTGTTAGCATAATATGAGCACATTCAACCCATGACTATTAGATCCTTATAAAAGCCCATTAAAAAAATCATTTGGAAATGGTTGGAAAATATCACAAAATCAAGAAAGAATATAAGCATGACCACTTAGATAATCCTCATTATTTGCATAAGGCCAACCAATAATACTACAAGCTTATTCAAATCCTTACACTAGTCCCTAGCCACCTCAAGCACACCTAGTTTTAGTATTTGCATCTTCATACACACAAAATTGTACAAAACACATCAAGTTGGATAACTACATATGGATTGATCCCTCTTCATAGCATTGGTATGTAGGTAGCATGCCCACAAGGGCTGTGGATACATGTTTAGTGCATATTACACACACTAATCCCCCTCTTTCCCAAAGTTTGTCAAAGTACAATGGAGTCTAGGGTTTGAAGACTAAATCAGCTCTACATGGAGTTTCGTGGACATCCAACAGTTAAAACTTCATAGGTAGGCTCACTTAGACATAGAAAACAAAACCCAAAAAGTTTAAATCTCCTAGACAATAGTAGTAGAAGAATACTATAACACCAAACCATAGGGTCTCTTATTTCAGAGATAGTATCTAATCAATAAATGAAGGTCAGATCTTGATTTATGATAATGTCCTAGTCTTGCACAATGAATTTTAGACCCTACAATAACCATCTCACTCAGTTTTTAGTTAAGTCTTACTTTCTTTCCCTTATTAATATTTTTGGAAAGGTTAAAATTATAGTCAATTTATACAAATCAATAGCTTAATTATTGCATATTTATTTACTAATTTTAGTACTCCAGACCCTTAACTAAATAATGAATAATACACCAATATTCCCAAAATTGTTAAATCATTTGGTGAACCTAACTTACTTCTACATAGAAACCCTAGAAACCCTAGGGTAAATTTTCTACTAATTTTTCCTATATTTTTTTAATTTTTTACCTGCATAATAAAATTATAAATTAGCATTAAATATTAAAATTTCATAATAATTTTAAAATAATTTTCTTCCAAACCCTAGTTGCCCATACTAATTTCCCAGTATTTTTCCTATATTTTTCTAATTTTTAATTACATATTTAAATCAAAAATTTGCATCAAATTTTTAAATTCCATAGTAATTTCAAAATTTTATTTTCTCCAAAACCCTAGTTTCATACACTAGGTCCTTTCAAATCTAGAATTTTCTAATATTTTTTTTTGATTTTTTACTTGCATAATAAAATTAAAAAATTGCATCAAATTTTAAAACTCCTTAGTAATTTTAAAATAATTCATTTAAAACCCTATTTACATGTACTAGATCCTATTTACTTCTTGAGGTATCACCTTACGTGTATGTGATATTTATATCCTTTTTATGCATATTCGAGTTCCTTGTTTAGATTATATTTGTTTAATCTTTTCATGTATTATTCAAATTATTTTCCTTATGCCACCTAAGCTCCTTGCATCTCTTGTTTCAAGATGAAGTGAAAGACTTAGTGATAACCCTCCTGAATTAACTTAGATTCCTTCAACCCGACCATATAACATGGATAAACAACCAACTCAGGTTCTTGCTATAAATATTACACATCCAAATTACACCAATTTTAATGAAGATAATTTTGACAAAGAGCAGTGTGAGAAAAATAATGATGATACAAACACTGATGTTTATGATCCACCACATCTAACTCTTGATCAACTTCCACCAATTATTAATAATGAAGTTATCATCAACAAATATTTGATCCTATAAATTTTTCAAGAAAGACTCAAGGATTAGCCCCAAGAGCTTACTCTTATTCTAGAATCTATCATGGAAGTAAAAAATGCTAAACAAATTGAGTCTTCCAATCCTTTAGAGTAACTAATTTTAAATGACACTATGGGGGCAACTATGTCTCAACAACCCCCTATAACAGCCCAATCCAACCTACCTCTATACCACTAGCTATAACTAGTACATCTTTGTCTTTTAATGTGGTAGCCTTTGTGTAAGAGATAAGATCTCTTCAATCTAAGGTGCCTCTAGACCTATGTAGGATTTGGATTATTTTTCTCTAATATAGACACCATTGGCACATCATATTACTTCTACACCCTTGACACAAGGTTTTGTTCAACCCAAGCTTATTCTATATGATGGAAAGGGTGATCTAGAGACACATTTGATAGATTTTCATGTATCATACTTAGACTATATGCCAAATGACTAGCTACTTACCAAGGTATTTCTATGAAGTCTAAAATATTATGTTTTACAATGGTTCTATAGTATACTAAATCAATTAATAAATGCATTTAATACTTTAGCTAACATGTTCCTAGCTCATTTTGACATTAACATTGGTGATAAGGTTTCATAGCCCAAGTTATATAATATAAACAAAGATCAAATGAGCATCTCATAGATTATGTTCTTCGATATAAAACTATCTTGGCTAAGATGACTAGCCCCATGGCCGATCAAGAGTTTAAATATCTATTCAAATACATTATTATACCAACTTTACATGAGTTACTAATCTTCAAAAGGTTCTCTTCCTTCACTAAATTGTGTCATACACCTAAGGAAAGGGAATTCAAATTAATTTTAATGGGCAAACTCAAGTACATAAGTATATCAAAAAGAACAAACAAGAGTAATAATAAAGTCCCATATAAATTCAAGGTCAATTAGCAAGAGTCATAATCAACCTATAGTCAATGTGGCTTCATATCCCCCTTAATGAGTGGCTTTATCATCACCTTCTTGATGTACTTTTACTAATTTACCAGTCTCTCTAGTTAGAGTTTTACAATAGTTATTAGAATGTAGTATCATATCTCTCCCTCCTATTCGAGAAGTTGATCCAATAAATCCTCTTCCATGGGGATATGATAAACATGCATTTTAAAAATTTCACAGGGAATCAAACCATACAACAAATAGATGCATTAATTTAAAACACAAGATACAAGACTTGATAGATGATAATACTATTGATTTTGGCACTTCTATTTAGCCTTCTTAGGTAAATCAAATATAGGATAAAACATTGAAAATATTTTCAAATCCTTTTCCACAACATTCTAAAAAAGAGACAGGGGAAACATCAGGTCTTCACCATGCATATCATGCACATCCCCCACCAAATACATATATGACAACTTTAGTTAAGTTACATCCTTTGAGCAACATGATTTATGTATACAATTCTAGAGTTCTAGCTATAACTTCCATCTACTTCTTAGAACAAGATATAGTCAAGGATGATTCGGATTATAATGCACTCTTTATTAGAGCTTACATTCATAATCATCATATTCATTATGTTTTCATAGACAATGGATCCAATATGAACATGTACATTATGACATTATTATAGTATTTGAGATATTCAAGGTAGGATATTACTTTGATAGACATAGTTATCAACAAATTCAATGGGCACATACAAAGTTCATTGGGTGAGATTTTACTTCCTCTATAAGTTAGTCCAACACATGTGGCCACACCATTCACTATTGTTCCTTGTGTATGAGTTTTTGATATGTTACTTGGTCAACCATAGATTTAAAAACATTGAGTAGTATCTTCTATAATTCATAGATGCATGAAATTCATTCATGTTAATTAGGTTTTTATAGTTAGTGGAATCACATGTGATTTATCACTCCTCACTTCAAGTCCATCTTCTACTTTGCAGTCACCAGTTTCAGTTTCTCCACTAGTTTTAGTTCTTTCTCTAGTTCAAACTTAGACATAGTTAAGGCCTCCATCACTAGCATAGAGAGTTTATACACTACCACAGAGGTCTCCTTCAAAGCAACCATATTTTTAGGATTCTAGATAGCTTCTATCTATGGTTTTCACACCTAGGGTAGTATCATTAAGATCTCATACCTCTACACATAGAGAACATGTTTAGAGAACATCTCTCACTACTAGATGGGTCCTTAAGATCCCTATAGTTACATCCACTTCTTAGAGTTGTAGGGGGAACCGAACCCACACTTGGTTTCTACTTCAAATATTTTAGAGTAGTTATAGCATACATAGATTTTAGATCCACTATCTCAACCCTTCCATCATGCTTCATGATCATGCATTATTCCTCTCCTTGATATAGGACACCATGATAGGGAGTCTTGCATGAGACTCATCAGTTAGTATCATTTTATTCTTAGCCTTGTACATAGCTTATTTTAAATGTATTTTATATAATTTAACTATAATTAATTGTACATGGCTTATTATCAAAATACCAAAAATAATATAACATTTCAAAATTAAAAAAACATTCAAATATTTAAAAACATTAAAAAAAAATTGATTATATGTATTATTCATGCTTTACATTTGTACTATATGTTATACTTACATTTTTTATTCTATTTTATTGTTTGTCAATTTATCTACATTACCATGGTTCACTTGATCTTATTTGAGTGTGTGCAGTGACATCCAAATCCTTGATTACTTCACTCTACCTATTGAGAGGGAATCATACTTCTACATTAAAGACATATATCGATATATCTACCCACTAGGGGCATCTTCTACATTACTACACCATTCAGATTATGTCATTCCTATACCACACACTCTAGTTATCATGTTGATGTAAAATACTAATTATCTTACATAGATTACTCTATTGATACTCACTAGTATATAACACTTGTGTATTTCTAAGCATATACCTAGTCTTTTACTACATGTATTACATACTTTCACTTCTTTCTTTGATTAGTTAGATTTGATTGTAATTATAGTATTGTATACCTTCCTTTCTTGCTTTACATAGCTAGATGTGATTGTATTTCTTAGTTTCTATTTTGTCTCCTATATATGCCTTAAGACATTTGCCAATGCCCTTTGCTTCTATTATTGTGTGTGCCTTAGGACATTTTCCAATGTAATTTGTTTTTACTCTTTTATGTGCCTATGACCTTTGTGCTAACCTTGCTAGTTTCCAATTATATGTGTATGTGGGTATTTGAACATGCTTTATATGCTTTCCCTCCAATTTGAGTGACATGTGACCATGTCCCTTGTTTGCTTGGCCCCTTAGCCACTCTTGTATGATTCTTACTTATTACCTTATATGCTTGTTTCTTGATTACTTCTCAATTTTTTGTAATGTCATGATCGACATCATGCATTATCTTGCTTTCTTGGATGCCACGATAGGCATCATGCTCCATCCCTCCATGATAAATAAAAACTAACAAATAACAAATAACCAAACTTTTGGTTCTAGTTCATTATATTTCACATGTTATTACATTACTATATATATCTAAGCATACCCCTATTGATATAATAATATCTCATTACAAACCATGTTATATCTTGTTGATTATGATTGCTATATCATGTATCTTTAAAACATAACACACTTGTAGGGATATTTCTTCTGAGAATAGTCATTACAAGGTCTTAATTCCTAACCTTAGAAGAGGGGTAAATAAACATGGGTTTTGTCATAGAGATCAAAGCTTTTAATAGTAAAAAAAGAAGCATTCAAAACACCCATAACAATATCTAGACTTCAAACTAGATAGAATAAACTAGGCAGATAGTGAAAATGTTAGAATAGTTATTAGATTTAACCCAAGATAATATTACCAAGATTTCACTACAACACCAAACCCTCTAGTGTCCATTTTTAGTGCTCCTGTATAAATAGCAAAAAAGCCAAACTTTCTAAAAGTAGGAAAGAATTAGGTTTAGTTATAGTTTTGCACATTCATCCTAGCTTATAATAGATAGTTTCCAATAACTTTTGCTCAAAGAATATAGATGTAGGTGCCATCATACATGGCATGATGGCTCTCACTTCTACTTTTAGATACAACCATTGGTATAACTTATAGATCAAAATCCATGTTCTAAACACCAATCATTAAGGACAATGTATGCAACACATTTGTTTTTTTTTCTTTTTGAGTTCAATACATTACCCAAACATTCTTAGTAGTTGCATGCCTTATTCCATTTACAAGTGGTTGGCATCATTTTAGAGTGGATTTCATATAAGCTTAACTTCCACATTTTCGAGTGGCTTCCACATAAGCCTATAGCCTAGTTTCATAGTGGATTTCATACAAGCCTAACCTCCACCTTTTTTGAGTTGGCTAAGAGTGACCTAGTTTCCAACACACATTCAACTATCCATACCACATTGTAAAATTGTATATCATTCATGGGATTCAAAATCCAGCTCATATGACATACATTTCATACTAGTATCAATTCATAACTTTACTTAGTGGGAAATGATGGAGCCAAAGGATTAGCTATCCTTTGTATTATTCATCCACCTACTCAAAGGGATTAAACACATAGTTCAAACATTGATTAGAATTTACATGATCACATAGCTTCACTTAGTCGGTGATGATGGAGCCAAAGGGCCAACCTTTACATTCTTGAGCCACTTTTGTGGAATTGAGCACTTAGCTTTGTTCATGATATTAATCTTGGTTTAACACATACCCAACATCACTCAAACATTACTCAGAATCTTAATAGGTTTTGTATTGGTTTGCATACCCAATGAGGTGTATTCATTTCTTTCTCTTCCTCTCTCTTACCTAGATTTGTATGTTCTTATTTTAGACATGGTGTGTCTAGTAAAAATTGATCTTCTCATTTTTTTCTTTTGTAGATTTACACTTCACAGTGTTCTCTCTCTACACACACCCAATATCACACAGCTTTATGAGCTTCACCCTTATATTTAAGTTTAGGTACACTTTTTATTTTTCCTTTATCCTAGTATTTAACTTTATTGTATCACTAGCATAAATGCGAGGCAAATGCAGTCATATAAAATGTGAAAATCGGTAACTTGAGTGTGGCTAATGACACCTAACCTATATTTCTCTCTTTATTTCTCTTATGACCATCATAGGCATCTTTTCATTGATTCTCAGTTATCCATGGACTTTTAGACCTGATCCTAGCTTAGCTAGACAACTCTTTCCATGACAAATCTATCCCCCTAGGTTTTATTAGTTTAGGACTATAGTTCCCAACTTGGACTATAGTGTTGGGCCCTTTAGTTTTTTCTTTTGATTCTCTTGTCCAAGTGAATTTTTGCTCTAATGGTTAGATCCTTCCAATTCTTATCCCTCTTCTTTTAACCTAATATGAGCACATTCAACCCGTGACTAATAGATCCTTATAAAATCCCATTAAAATTTCATTTGGAAGGGGTTGTAAAATATCACAAAAGCAATCAAGAATACAAGTAAGACTACTTAATTAATCTTCCCTATTCTTTGCATATAGCCAACCAATACTACTACAAGATTATTCAAATCTTTACACCAATCCCTAACCACCTCAATTACACCTAGTTTTAGCATTTTGATATTTATACACACAAAATTTCATAAATCACATCACGTATGAGAACTACATATGGCTTTATCCCTCTTCAAAGTATTGGTATGTAGGTAGCATGCCCACATAAGGGGTGTAGATACACATTCAGTAAATCTTACACACACTAACCCCCCCCCCACCCCCCGCTCTTTCTTAAAGTTTGTCAAATCACAATGGTGTCTAGGGTTTAAAGACTGAATCAACTCTATAGGGAGTTTTGTAGACATCCAATAGTTAAAAATTCATAGGTAGGCTCATGTAGACATAGAAAACAAAACCTAAAAATATTATATCTGCTAGATAATAGCAATAGAATAAAAATATAACACTAGATCTTAAGGGTGTATTATTTCAATGCTCCTATCCAATCAATAAACAAATTTTAGACCTTGATTTTTGATAGTGTCCTAGTCCCACATAGTGAAGTTTAGACCCTAAAATAATTTTCTTAGTCAATTTTTAACTAAGTCTTATTTTGCTTCCTTATTACTATTTTTAAAAAGGTTAAAATTGAAGTTAAATTAAAAAAATTAGTAACTTAATAATTGAATATTGATTTAATAATTTTATTACTCTAAACTCTTAACTAAATTAGGAAAAATACACTAATATTCTCAAAATTATTACATCATAATGCTTGTAACTTGTTGCATTGGCACACAGATCTGAAAAATATAGTAAAGAGGTCTAAGAATTGAAATGAAATTAACTAAAATTTATTAGATAAATATTTCTATTTCTGATATTGTTGTTGCATCTATAAATAAAATACTATAACTAACAAACAACAATCCCCTTTGACTATTTATAGCTTAGTCTAGGAACATGTATCAAAATGGCACTTCTACACAAATCTATATTACCTTAGTAAACTTATTGCATGAAAACAAGATTTATCAACCTAATTACTATTGTATATTCTTAATTGATACAATCTTACTAATTAGCCATAATCTATTTGAAATTTCTATAACACATATCAAGGAACTAAACTACTAGTTAGAGAAAAACACAATCAATATAGCATAGTGAGGAAAGAGATATTCATATAACATAGATTTAAATAACAACACAAAGGATTTATTATCTATCTTTAATGTCAAAATTTATCCCCCCTTTGAAATGTGGTAGATACATGTATATATAGACTTGGTATGGGGATGCCTCATCTCTAAATCCTTGCTCAAAGTTTCACCACCATTAGGAAATATTTTATAAGACTAATGCATGGCATACATGGCCATAACAAAACCAATCATTCATAAGAGAAAAATATTTTTTAAACAATATTCTATTATAATCAACTAATGTAATTACAAAAGGAAATTACCTGTGAAGAGGAAGTTGTATTTGTTGACACTTGGGCTCTGGTCGTCATTGTAGTTGTAATTAGAATTGTAGTTGTGGTTAGCCCTAACATTCGAGAAGTATTTGAAACTAAAATAAATGGTGGAGGTAAGCTAGTTGGGGATGCATACATATTCACTTAAATTTTCAAATAGATATCTTGGTTCACATTAAAGTCTATTTTAATTACCTCGAAGTCCAAAAGAGGTATTTTGAAGAGTTGGGGGAGTCTATCCATCAATATTATATGTGCCTTTAATGGAACCCCAAGCTCCACATAAAGTGTGTTTGTGTTAAGTACCTTATTTCAAGCAAAATTTATCAATTTTAATAATTCATCTTGGGTCTTCTACACTATGCCCTTAACCATTGCTTTTAAACTATTTTCTATTTTTTGGAGGTCCTCAAAGATGGTCCTAAAGACCAATTCCCTACTTGGGTTAATCTCACTATTAATTATCATTTCCCATAAAATTTTAATTGCTTGATCCTCATAGTTTATGACTTATAGAACTAAATTTATCATTTTTTGATGTTATTTAATCAAGATATCTCTCTTATAAGGTACATAGTCCAAGGCCCATGTTGTGTCCAAATAAATTATTAAGTTCAGGTGGTCATAAATCTTGTTCTAAATCACTTGGATTAATATATGGAGTCTATCCTCCATTTTCTTCATCTTATCAGTAGTAGGGTATACATATCCCCACTCAGATTGTGACTTATTCTTTAGATTTATTATTAACTAAATAATGTCATATAGATTTTGAGATCCTCTTTGTACATAATCCATGATTTCACTTAGAGGATATATGGTACATATTTATTTTAATTCCTCCACATCTTAATCAAATCTTCTAAAAATTTCTTTTATTACTCCCCCTATAGAATCTATGGAGGTGTAAGAGTATTTTATGTAATTTACAACATTAGAGGGGAGCAATTTTATTCTCTTGGTTAAAGATAAAACATCTTTTATTTGATCCAATTATACCTTTTCTCCTTTATCCATTATGGTTTTACTTTTTAACTTCCTCATAGTCATTATTTATTTGTTAAAATGAAACTTGACTATTGGATAGTCAACAATGACTAGGTCCTACCTACATTCTTCTACTTATTTGGGATTTCCTTTGGGGAAGCATGGGTTTGGGAGAAGATGTTTCTAGTTGAGTTAAATGGGTAATGTATCTCCTCTAACCAAGACCTTCTATGGGGACACTATTGAAATTATTAACTTTATTTCTTCCAAGACCTTCTATGTTTTAATGGTTGGGAGGGAGTAATTGTAGAAACCAAAATTGTGGTGGAGACTAAATCTTCAAAATTTACTTACTTATTGAGTCTAGAGGAATAAGAGATTAAAGAAGTAAATAATGAATAGGTATGATTGGTATTGAGCAAATTTTGAAAATAATTTTTCACCATTGTGAAACCAACCCCAATAAGGCCTTATAAAGTTTGGATGGGGAGTTCCATAATCTTGATCATAAGATTTAGCACTAAGGCTTATATAAATGACATTGTAGTAGTTTTACTAACTATAACATTAGTAGTTGCAATAATAGGTGAGGAATAATGAGCTTTTAAACTTACCTATGGTGTAGTGGAAATCAAGGGAATTATTGATGTAGATTTTTTACTATTCTAGTAGGGGATGAGGCTAGAGATATATTCACTCACTACCAATGTGTAGAATCTAGAAGATTAGACTCTGAATTATCCCTTTTGTCTACATCTTGATCCTGAAGTAATTCAGTTGAGACTAAACTAGTCTTCAAAATCTTAGTGTCACCTGACCGATCTTCCTATGGTAACCATTCATCCCTAGGATCACTTTCCATGGTATCCCTAATAGTTTCAAACAATGATGTTTGTATTTTATCTTCCCATTCCTCTTTGTTGGAAAACTCCTTTTCACTATCTAACACTTCTAGGGGTTTTATTTATTTAGAACATTTTCTTTTATCCATTCCTTCCTCTAAATTTTATTATGAGGTTTACTTTGTTAGATTTCCTTGAGGCTAAATTGAAGGGGTTCCATACTTCCTCTTGTATACAAGGGGGTTTGGTAGGAGTAAAAGTTTATGCATGTAAATTTGGCCACTAATGGCTTCATATTTGACTTTAGACCAATTCTTGCCAATCATTGAATACATAGCCGAAGAATTTCTATTAGTCTCAAATTTTGATTTATAAACTTTCATTAAATTAATTTAGCCTATTAAATTAATAAAAGAAGGTAAATAAACACATTAAATTAATCAAAATCAAATAAATGGCCAGAGTCCTAAAAATAATTAATTAACTTTCACACCCTAATAAAAATCAATTAAAAAGTTAAATCAATTTCAAATCCTAATTGAGTTCACACATGAGCTAATAAATAAATTAAATCAATTATTAAAAAGGAAATTCAAGAGCATCTTAGAAAACTCTAAAACACAATCATTACCTTTTTGAGTTTTCACTTGATGAAAATATCTAAAAGAATATTCTAGGAATATGCCAAACTCAACTAAAGTCAATAAACTCAACCATGGTCAGATTTAACCCATTCAAAGGGATTTAAAATCCTATAAAAGAAATCCTAGAGCTCTTAATCTAAGGATATCAATTAAATTAGAGTTATAATATAGGAATAGATTCATGAAGATAAAATCCTCGTGTTATAATGTTGAAATTGAGCCAAACCATATCAATCAAGCTAAGCATTCAATAATGGTGCATAGAGGAGATGATGGCCATATGTCATTGATGGAGAATTATTATTCATAAACCACATAATATAATAAATAAATCATTTGGAGCTCTCAAATAATTTAAATATTATTGTTCTTTGCATTTTAGTTGGATTTTTAATTGTTGTTTGTTCATTAAGCTCCCCCTAAGATCTAGGCTTAGAGATGTTAGTTTATTAGTGTGTTGATTTAATAGTTTTATGAAATAACACTGATCTAACCTAATCTCTTTTTAAAATTCCTTGATCACAAATGGCACACCTGTAGGGACTATCTTCATGAGTGTGCAACCCACGAAGTTCTTTGTATTCATAGTATTAATTTTTTTTTTCTTTACTAGAGTAAAAATGGCACATAAATAATTAATACATTTTTATTTCATTGATATTTTTTCATAATTGTTTTTATTATATATATATATATATATATATATATATATATATATATATATATATATATGTTATTTATATTCCCTAAAAATTTCAAAAAAAAATTCTCTTTATATTTTAGAAGTTATAACTCTTTTAGTGACTGTCACTTTCTATTTTTTATTTTTTTGGTAAAAATGGATAGTACAGAGATAATAAATTTTTTTAATTAATTTTTTTGACCTAAATTTTTACATATATGTTTGTAATATACCTATAAATAACCTTCAAAAATTTTGTGACAAATGAATCTATATTTTAAAATTTATAGCTAAATTACTGACTACAGGTTTTTATGAATTTTGTGTTTAGTTTTCTTGTTTTTAACCTTCTAACTTGTTGTTTGCATGTTTCATAGGTTTATTTTATTTTTAGTTTTTTTTTTTAAAATTTTTTTATTGATATTTTTTATAAAATTTTCCTAATCTAACATTTTTGATTTTTTGGGGTTTTGCCTTCAGGTCGACAGATTTTACCCTTCAAAGTTGTTTGTCTCATTTGATAGATTTTTTGACCTTTTCTTTGCAGGACCTATTTGAAGAAGACAATTTCAATATAAATTATTATTTTCACACTTCATTTGGATGTATAAATTATTATTTTCATTTTTATGTTTAAATAAAAAAAATTAGGGTGTTTTATTATTTAAGTTTTTGTGGTTTCTTTCAAAGTTCACAACTTAAAGCCAAGGGGCTGAAAGAACACCACCACACATTTTGTTTAGTGCTATAAAATTAAATACACTTGACATTTTTTGTAAGTTGTTTTAATTATTGATTTAGTCTAAACTTATTTGAGTAAATAGGGATTTGTGTGTGTATGCTCTCCCATTTGTCCCCTTTAGGGAACTTTTGGGATCAAAAGTGCCAACTTATTTTTGGGTGGTTTGCAATTATTTCCATTTAAAAATTTTAAAGCCAAGGGGATAGTTATGAAACTAATCAAAAACTTTCAATTTGGTGTAACAAAATTAACCTCACTTCAATTATTTACAAACTTGCTTATTGATTGTGTTTTATCAAAAAGAGATGTGCGTGTATGCTCTCCCATCTATCCCCTTTAGGGAAATTTTGGGATCAAAAACTCCATGTAATCACACTTTGAGCCTAGTACCAAGCATATAAATAATTTCATTTAAATACCTCCCTAAAATCTCCAAATAGTACTGGGTGATCTTGAGGCGATCATAAAGTCTTTCCATTTTGTCATTTTTTTCATTGAATTTTGGCTTGTGAGGAGGACTTCATTACATCCCAAAAATTATATAGGGAATATTTGACCTAGAGTTTCATCTCTCAACATTGAATTCATCGCCCCCACTAGGATCAAAGGTTTGAGTAGTCAAACCACTTTTTATTGTTGGGGTTAAGCATTGGGATGTATCTACACATTGGACATTGTACTACACTAAGAAAATGATGGATATAGTGGTTAAAAAAAGGGCAAGACCTTTTTGAAATAATAAAAGTACCAAAGACAACCAGTTAAAGTGCATTTATTTTTCATCATTTGACATGAAAGTCATTATGCAATTGATCCATCTATAACATTCACAACATAATTAGTTTAGTCAACCCCACATTGCCATACCCTTGCTAGGATTTGAATGATTATACTTAGTGTAGTTTGGTCATTTTTTCTTGGTGTGTTAGACTAAAACTTGTATTGTTTAAACCATGTCATTTGATGAGTCATGAGTCCACATCACTCCATTTTTTGAGGAGGCATTATACTATTCTTATGACACTTTGATTTAACTTAACAAATATTCCCTTTTTATGTCAAAACATTGGGAGTAACACTTGATTAAGGAGGGCACTATTATGCTTCTTAAATAATTTAAAAATCTTGTGCCTTTGAAGTCTTGAAACATAAACCTTTTGTCACATCATCTTTTGGGAGTGTTAATGCCGTTAGACTGCCCATTTTATTTCAAAAGACTTGTCTTGTTTCATCTTGTATCTTCATTATCATTTATTTTCAACCAATCACATGAGCCTTGTTGAATTTTGAATTAGCATGGTCACACTATTCAATTCTTTCTAGCTATTTATCATCAAGTTCATAGTTTATCCTTAGTTGAGTCTTTGATTAACTATTACAAGCTCAAATTCAAATATTGGTTGATTTTGGCTTAGACCTCAATTCATGGAGTTGATACCCAAATATTCCTCTTTTGGATTATGTAACTTGGGTTAATTCATCACTCAAATTCATAAACTTATATTGTTTAGTGCTTTTAGTTTGGTCAAATCAGTTTATCTTCAAACATCTCTTGTTTAACCTCTTATACTAATCATATCATGTTTTATGCCTAGAGTCATGTACCTTGTCTATGTTAAACTATTCCAAGTTTGTTAGATTAATAAATCATCCTTTTTTAAGTTGACATTTTTCCACCATTTGGCCATTAGTCCTAGCATATCTTGTTTAATCCTAACTTTTTACTCCACATTTGGACAAAAGTACTAAGAACTTTTTATTTTAGTATCTTAGACCTACTTGGAAAATGTTTCAATATTAGAATTTAGTAGTTTGATTCTTAGGTCATTTTGCATGGCCTTTGCTTGTATTAGACACTTAGCATTTGTCATTTGATGATATACTATTTTTATTAGGTATTTGCATAGACTTTTTGGAGATTTAGCTACACCTTTGACCAAGTTAGATCACGTTTGAACCCTTTGTCTTTCCAAAAGTCATAGGTTTTCTAGAGTTTATAGAACCTTAATCCTTTCACTTACTATGAAATATTTGTCATTTAATTTGAACATGGATCACTACACACATAGTGGAACTATGTACAATTCTAAATATGGAAATCCTTTCACACAAGGGGACTTTATGGAAAACCCTACTGAATACAATGTCATTTGGGAAACAAATTCTTATCCACCCCAAAACATTCAACCAAGGGAAAAAATTCAAGATCCTTTGGCCAACTATTTGGTTAGTACACCTCCATATATGAAGCAAGATCAAGAGATAATGACTCAATACTTATCCAACATACCATCAGTTATTGAAATTACTCAACAAAAACCTTATCACATCACAATTCCATCAACGTATGATCCTAATTGAAGCATAGAGGTAGGGTATGAAAAACTACAAAATCTAGAAAGAGAGCCTTCCAACATGTTTTACAATTAGACTCATAGACAATTATATTCTAGCAATCCTAATACCATTATACCAATACCTTATCAAAACCCTTGTGTTCTTATCCCACAAAGAGGTCCCATGGATGACCACTTTGATAAAATGAATCAATCATACCAAACATATTCAATTTAGAGTGTAACTTCACTAATATGGCCTTATCAAATATACATCTTATTAATCTAGCTCGTTGATTAGAAGTTTTAATAGAGTTGATAGGTCAAGATAATCAAGGTTTATAACCATTTACACAAACCACTTCAGTATAAACCATGCTAAATACATTGATTATAGAGGAAATATATTCAGTTTCTATGCATGATACTGAGCAAAACATAGGGGATAATACACAAGTAACATCCAATTTAAGCCAAAGTGGTATTGGCATACAAAATATCAATCAATCAAAAAACATTCATTTAGTTACCACCATTGGTGGTTTTCAAAATTAAGGAGTAGGAGATTCCATGTCCTAACCTAAACCAACTAGTTCTAATTCTAAATCAATCATTTCTTTAAGCACACAACCAATAGGATTAAGTAGCTAGCCAACAAGTAGTGTCATAACACAACAAAACATGTAAAATCCTACTCATCCCCAAAATGTGAAAAGTAGTATTTTAAAATAATAAGCAAAATCAAGTACCCAAAATCAATAGAGGCCAAACACATTACCACCTCAATAGGGTGAAACCAATGTTCCACCTCACCAGGTAGCAACAAACATACCTCTTCCTTCATAGGCCAATAAACCAATCCAAAATCAAATGATGTATAATCAATAATGTATTTATATTGGTCAGTGATACGTACCAAATATCCAACATGAATTCAGTTCTTAGTAGGTATTCACACAATAAAGAGGTTCTAATGTTCCTTAGGTACCTTCTAGGCAGTAATTGTCTTTTATGCAGAACATACCACAAGTTCAGAGATAGGGTCTCAGCTTACAAGTGCCCACTTAAAAACAAGGTTTGAATAGTCAACAACAAGTCCCTATTTAACAATAATAGATAAATTATGGTTATATCCCTCCATCTTAGCCCCAATATCCATAATATTAGTCATACATATCCATCCCCAACCATAATGTTGCACTGCCATAGGTATAATTTAAATAATTGTACCCTAATCCATGCATGTGCACTCCTAGACCATTCCCTAGCCAATCCAACCTAATCTAAAAAATCCCTCCATCATATCCTTGTCTAAGTCTTTTACTTGTGAATGCCCAACCATCAACCCAAGACAATATTCAAACAAGTTTCATTGGGCAAGAAATACAATAAATGAAGGATATAATTTCTACCATCTAAGCTAGGAAATAGGTTAAAAAGTTCAAATTTGGTGATGTGTGTTCATATTATTTTAACATAGAGTACTTACAAATTCCATTCCTTCCAAGACATGAGCCACCAAAGTTTGAAAAATACAAGGGGAACGGTGATCCCAAAGCATATC
Source organism: Torreya grandis (assembly GCA_037957365.1). NCBI lineage: Eukaryota > Viridiplantae > Streptophyta > Pinopsida > Cupressales > Taxaceae > Torreya > Torreya grandis. The sequence continues at coordinate 648,586 of JARHVA010005414.1, read as the reverse complement.
TAACAGAGATATTTTTTGCATGTCAACTAGTGGCATATAGTGACATCTATTTGTTGTTGTTGTTTCCAAATATTTTAGCAAGAAAATCCTTGGAATGGTTTTTAAAACTACCAAATAACTCATTTTATAACTTTGATGATCTATTAGATAAGATTGTGCAACACTTCTCATACAATCTCAAGCATGAGATTTCATTGGTTGACTTAATGCAAGCAAAAAAAAAATCTAAGTGAAAGCTTCACAAGTTATCTATAGTGATGGAGAGATCTTTCATGCCACTTTACCCATGGTATACTAGATAAACAACTAGCAGCTATGTTAACCAAAAATATACATAGTGAAATGTCCTAATATCTAGAGTTACAATGTGTGCATACATTCAAAGAGATTATCAACAAAGGTTTAGTGAACAAAAGATCCCTTATTAACAAAAGGATCATAAACTAAACTAAACCAATTAAAATAATGACCAAAACCAAAATTAGACCAATAATCAGCATCAAAATCCAAACCAAATGCAAACATTACAACTAACATATGTCAATAACAATAATAGGCCAAAACAATTTAATCACAATAAGAATGTTGTCGAGAATGGAGTAATAGAGTCACACCATGTCCAAATGGTGAAAACATCATCTATTCAGCCAACACCCCCTTTTCATCTTAATCCTACCCAACAACCTATTTAATAGCTACAACACACACAATAAGCACAACCTAATCTAGTGTAACAATTGTAGCAACCTTTGACTTTTTAAAACCCACCTCCTCTATGGAGAAACCCACCTACTCATCATCCTTTTACCAACCTTGGAGAACCCATTGAAGCAGTCTTTTGAAATATCATAATAGCTAACCTAATCAGATACCTCATTCTAAAAGAGTAATATCATGAGGGTACATACATGATAGATTGGTATAAGCCAAAATAATTCTTTGAGTTTCATAGGGTTAAAGGCCATAATTTGTAATATTATGTGCAAATAAAACATGTCATCCAAAATATGTTGGAGAATGGTGAGATCACATTGGATAATGGAGATTCTACATCTAATTAGAACCTTGGCATCTATCAAAACCCATTTCTTCAACATCACAATCAGCTAGTGCAACAACAATAACAACATCAACAACAAAGGCTAAATTAGTAGAATTAGTAGTATAAATAGCAAAGCCAAAATAATAGATAGAATCAAGGCCAAAATAGTAGCCACAACCAACAAACCTACCATGCTATTGTACATGACTATAACTTAGTTGGAGGTCATATCTTGGGAGGTAGTGTTAATACCATTTCCATCAATCTTAGACCAAATTTTAACTAGACAAGACCAATGCTAGTCATACAAACTAATCCAATTATTTTGGTAACCATTTTTTGACTTGGGGCCACACATAGGCAAAACAACATGTAAGGATTCCCATGTTAAGACCTTATAATGATAACCCATCATTCACCCATAGCCACACTCAAGTGTATTGATGACTGAGACTTATCTTATCTAGCCTCCCTCCACCATCATTAGTTAGCAACAATAGTCATATATCTAATCCTAATTGTGAAATCACAACTCAGTGGTTTGAAATTACCATACAATGCCCATAACCACCTACCACTTCACCCATCATCCAACCCACTATTTAGCCTTAAAATAAGTCATTTAACATTATTCAAAAAAAGACATTTGATATAGTGGAACACTTGCAAAAAATCCTAGCATAAATATCCATTTTAGATATTTTGTGCATGTCAAAAATCCACAAGCAAATCTTAAATGAATACCTTAGCTAATCCACTATTTTTAATGGCATATCCCCTGACTAATTTCAAGCTTTAGTTGGATACTCCAACCCAACAAGTCACATTCAACCAAATTGATAAGTCACCTCTTAGCTCACTACATAACAATCCATTATACATTGAAGCATATATAATGTGTCACAAAGTGAAATATGTCCTTATAGATAATGGATCACGTCTAAACATAGTGTCCCTAAAGCTCATTAATCTTCTTAGGTAAACAATGATGGATCTCTAAGAAAAAATAATCACCGTCAAAGTATATGACAATCAAGAGCATGAATTAGGGCACCATTATCATGTCAATTATCATTGGGCCCTTGACTCATGATACCCTTTTCCATGTGTTGGGTCTTGATTTGTCATATAATATGCTTTTAGGTAGGCCTTGGTTACATGAGATCTATGCAGTCCCATCAAGATTGCATTAATGTACTATGTTCTACCATTCTAGGATGGAGGTTCACATTATAGGATATTTACATCTGTATAAGCATTATAAACATCTACAGGTTGAGTTCCAAATTCAAAACTACAATTTTAACATGAATACATCTAATAAATAGGATAAGGGGAAGGTAATACTCCTCAAATTATTAAAAGATAACTGCATTGACCCTAATACCCTTGATTCTCTCAGTCACATGCCACTTCTTGAAGTATCTAATCATTTTAGTATCTCATATAATAGCCCAAGAGAGTACTTGACTCATGATACATTTCATATCACAAATCTTCCTCAGAACCCAAAATCCTTTGGAAGACCTAAAGCGATCCCAGACATGCATTGGCAAAGAAAGGGGGAAGGCCATGTTCATAATCCAAGACTAGCCATTTTCATACCATTTTTTGGCCTAGAATAAGACCCTCTCAAAGGATATTAGTCATGATTATATAATTATAATTTGGCCAATTATTACAAGAACCCCAAGTATTCCATTCCCAATCATATCATGAAAAATCAAGATTATGAAGGAAGGGGCCTCAAGCTAAATATATAGGGAATGTCCGAGCCTATTTTTATGACCATGTACAAAGGACCCTACGGACTTAGATTTAAACCACCTGGGGTTGACCCCATATATATTACTCATGTTCCATCACCATCGACTAGTGAACAGGATGTTGGTCGTGAAGCAGAGTCTAATCATAGCTTATTTGATGACTTAGCCTAGACCAACCTATTTGATAATCACACCATTTTCACCCTTTTCCCAGTCACTCATAAAAATCCCCTACCATTATATTATCCCCAACTAATAGATTATGATCAACAAAAAACACACATACTAATTAATGAGTTTTAAAATGATGAATCATTACGTGATTTTCTAGGCCTTAGGGACAATGTTCCATTGGGAGATCATAAGTCAAGTTTCTCAATCAAATTGGATCCTAAAGCCTATTTTGGAGAATGGTTGAACACCCTTAGCCAAAAGCAAATAAATGAAACATTGAGGTCTCAAAGTGAAAACATATTTGAATCATTTTTTAACCAAGGAAATAATAAATATAAAGGCTAGTCTAGTAGTGAAAACCTATTTTAGTTACCACTAGATGGGGGTGTTCAACCTTCTTCATGTATAGACTAGGAAACCAACAATGAAAAACTTGTCTACAGGTCTAAATTTAGTATTGAAGAGCATCAATATTTTAAGGAAAATCATACATGAAACTAAAAATGATGAAGTTAATTATGGATCTGATCCCATCCCTAAAGAGTACTAGGCATTTGATTGAATCATTCAAGAGGATGCTAATAATGAACATGTTAATGGGTCTAAACTCAATCCTAAAAGGTAGGAAGCCTTTGATCAAGTCATACAAGAATTTTTGACTATATTTTTCACATGGCATGATCTCCCATTAGGAGATTCTAATTCCTCATGTCTTGAAGAGCTTATCAAAGGACCAATCCTAAAAAAGGAATCTAATGTTACCAATAAATTCAAATCATTACCAACTATCCTTGATGATGGTTCAAATCTTTTAGTCAAAGATACAACTAAGGTTAACATTAGGTCCTTAGATGACCCAAAGTGGATCAATCTAGGTGCATCCCTTACTAAGAAGGAGTGTCAAGTCTTCATAGCCCTACTGAGAGACTTTGTAGATATATTTGTTTGGGCATATTCTGACATGCTTGGTTTAGACCCCTCCTTGGTTCTATACCACCTAGTGGTTAATCTTGATGCTAAACTAGTAAAATAAAAGTTGTACAAGATGCATCCTCACATTGCTATATTAGTGAAGAAAGAGTTGGAAAAACTCTTAGAAGTAGGATGTATTAGATCAATTGACTACTATGAATGAATTTCTAATGTAGTACCTATCAGTAAGAAACTAGAGGGAATCATAATCTATACTAATTTTTGTGACATTAACAAAGTATGCCCTAAGGATGAATTTCTATTGCCTAATATTGACATGATAGTTGACTCCATAGTGGGTTATGAAATGCTTTCACTAATGGATAACTTCTTAGGTTTCAATCAAATCAGAATAGCACTAAAATACCAACATAAAACAACATTCACCACTAAGTGGGGAACATTCTATTATTAGGTCATGTTATTTGGCATTAAGAATGTATGAGACACTTATCAAAGAGCTATGAAAGTCATATTTCATGATATGATGCATGACACTATTAAAGACTATGTTGACATTATACTAGGCAAATCCAAAACTAGGGTTGACCATCCAACAACATTAATGAGGATATTTGACAGCCTACAAGAATACAAAGTCAGGCTCAACCCAAAGAAGTGTGTGTTTGGAGTTACATCAGGAAAATTATTGGGCTTTATCATGTCTCATAGGGGCATTAAAGTCAATCCAACTAAAGTAAGAGCCATAACAAAGATGCTACGACTAACCAATATAAAGTAGCTCTATAGTTTGTAAGATAAGATCTAGTCAATCCAATGCTTCATATCTCAATTATCATACAAGTGCCATAAACTTACACACTTAAATAAAGGTGTTAATTTCATTTACATAACAATTATCAAAAGGATTTTTAGCAGCTGAAGGACTATCTCACAAATCCCCTAGTTTTATTACCTTTGACGCTAAGGGAACCATTTTTGTTATATCTTTTTGCTATTGATAATTCTATAGGGGAACTTGTAGCTCAACATGATGACAAATTAAAAGAGAATTCAGTGTACTATCTAATCCATAAACTGGTTACATATGAGCACAACTATACACCCATCAAAAAATCTTGTTTCATTATGGTCTTCATAGCTCAAAAACTATGCCACTACATGTTGAACAATAAGACCATGGTTATTTCCAAAGTAGATCCAATTAAGTATCTACTATCAAAAATATCTTTGTAAGGCCATATGGACAAATGGATTATGCTACTTAGTGAGTTTGAGATAGAGTATGTAAACTAAAAAGAAATTAAGGGGAAAGTTCTCATAGATCAGTTTGTTGAAGCACCTCTTAAAGACACAAAGCCATTAACATCCCAATTTATTGATGAATCAATCATGACCATAATTGAAACACCTATTAAGGAGTAGACTTGGAAGGTATATTTTGATGGATCATTCACTACACATGGATAAGGGGTAAGCCTTTTATTCATAATGCCTCAAGGGATCTAATCCCCAAGTTATTTAGAATCAATTTTCCTTGTGCTAATAACATGTTTGAATATGAAGTAGTCATCATAGGGATTTGATAGGAATTATAATAGATTATATGTCATCTAATAGTTTATGGTGATTCTTAGTTAATCATCAATCAGGTTATAGACCACTTCCAAACTAAAGATGACAAATTGGTTCCATACAAGGCAATGGTTAACACTCTCAAGCACCAAATCATCGACATTTAATTTGAGCATATACCAAGAGAGAGCAACAAAATAGAAGATGCCATGGCTACCATTTGATAATTTATTCATGTAAACACAACTAGAGAGTATCAGTTTCTTGTAGAAAATCTAACATCACCAGCTCATAAACCTTCAACTATTGCAATGATATGTGATATAATTAGTCCCAACTCTAATTGGTACTCACACCTATATGCCTATTTACATGAGAAAATCCTCTCACCAGACTTATCCCAAAAATAAACCAAAGCTTTCATCCATAATGCCCAATGTTACACCCTACTCAAACCAACCCTATATCATTATAGTTTTGATGTAACTCTACTTCATTATTTACCTTTGGCATAATCTATACTAGCATTATGGGAAGTTCATGAAGGAGTATGTGGAACCCACACTAGTGGGGTAGTCTTATCCAAAAAGCTCTTGTGTACTAGTTATTATTCACTAACAATGGATGTGGATGCAACTAAATATATCAATAAATGTGACAAGTGTCAATGGCATGCTAATTTAATTCATGCCCCTACTAAGAGCTTAAAACCAATGTTGACACCATGGCCATTTTATACATGGGGCCTTAACCTCATTAGGAAGATAAATGCCACCTCATTAGATGGCCATAAACACACTCTCACCACCACTAAATATTTCACTAAGTGGGTCAAAGCTATACCCTTCACATGACTGAAAATCAAATTTCCAAATTCATCTTTAACCATCTCATCTACTGCTATAGTATCCCTTATGACATTATATCTGATAATGGAAGATAATTTAATAATAAGGATGTTAAAAAGCTATGTTCTAAATACAAGATCACACAACACTTTTTAATGACATATTACCCTCAAGGTAATAGCCAAGACAAAGCATCAAACAAAACCATTATCAACATTCTCAAATAGATTTTTAATGATGTTGATCATGATTGGCACCTTCAAATATTTTGTGCCATTTGATCATACCTTATCAATCATTGCAAACCCATAGGATCCACTCCATACTCACTTGTTTATGGCACTATAGCTTTACTTCCCATTGAAGTTGAGTTTCCTTTATTATGCATATCTTTCAAGCATGTTCTCAATGATAATGACTATCGAGTAGCTCACCTATAATATCTAGATTTAATTGATGAGAATAATATGGATGCTATGAACAATATGTAGGTATATCAAAATCAACTTTAGGGTCAATACAATTGGCATGTAAAATATAAAACATTTAAACTTGGTAATCTTGTCCTAAAAGAGAACCAAAAAAATACCATAGCTGAAAAGAAACATAAAGGAAATTTCAAACCCAACTAGGTGGGTCCTTTCATCATCATTATAGACTATAGTTACAAAACATACAGGCTCACCACATGAGATGGCAATGAACTTGATGAGCCGATGAACATTATTCACTTCAAGTGGTAGTATACTTGAGTAACTTGATGTATTATCTATAAGGACCATTTTAAGTTATACCATATTATCAATATTCTTCTTTATACCATTATCAAAATATTTTTTCTACCATCCTCTCATTTTGACATTCCAACAAAATCATCCAACCATTCCATTCCTACTCGATCAAACTTTTTTTAAATCCTATCAACCTAGCCCATTTAACCTTGGTTCATCCATTCGTTTCACATTTTCAGCATATAGAATTAGACCAATTTTAGTATTTTTTTTCAAGCATTTTAGATAAAGGTGGTATTTTGGAGTAGTATGACATAATTTTTGGTAGTTGCATCCTTTGTTTCTTATTCCCTTCTTATCAAGTTTGTTAATGTAAGCCTGATTATATCACCTCTTGGGGAAAATTGGTATCATTGATTCAATCAATTGTATCTTAGTTATAGCCACCTATGGAAAAACTAGGGGTAATATTTGTTCATTATGCCTTTACATATCACCTAGCCATTCCTATGTCATACTATGACATCATACCAATTGTGCCTATTTTGTTTGAATTAAATGTTACACTAGTCATATTCCTCTAATATGAGGTAAACTACTATGAACTAAAATCATTTTTGGACTATGTGGGTCATGTTTGATTCATCTTGAGGTCAGCTCAGTCCTCCTTTAGCCATGCTCTCACCATGTTTTGAGCAACTTTAGCCATGCTCTCATCATTTTATGAGTATCATTTCAAGTTATAAAACTCTTTCCATTTTGTGAGCTTTAACCATTTTAGTGTCTTTTCATTCTCTATTGAGTTTAGATGCTTTGAAAATTCTAAAAACATTTGAAAATCATTTAGAAAAAATAAAAATATTGACCACTTCTTTGCCTTAAGGATTCTAGGAACCCTCACTAAGTCATAAATAAACCACTTGTTCCTTAGTTTCCCCATCCTATTTGGCCTTTTAACCTACACTATCCCCATTTTATGAGTTCATATCTATTCTTATATCACATCCATCATGTATTCTATCAATCATCATTTTCTTACCATTTCTTGGAATAACTACATTTGGCCTAAATTTTAATTAGATCATCACATCCTTGGAACTATGTAAGTAGTATCCACTTACCTAGTGCATATGGAGATAGCTCGACCACCCCCTTCCTTTTATTTTATTCCCCTATCTTTTTTATTTTTGTAGTTGTCACCTGGTTTATAGGGGCAATATTCATCATGTTATTTATACTAACATAGGGACTAACACTTGTCTATTTCTTTATTTGTCTTGCTTGTTTCTTTGTTTGTCTATTTTATTTGTTTATTTATGTGCTTGTTTGTTTGCTTTCAGCATTGTGGCCTTGATTTAGTCTATGTGTTTTCTTTGGTTGATTCCTTTCACATTACTCTTAAATATATCCATATTCAAATATCTATATTATCATCATAGTTTTTATCATTGGTGTAATTATTTTAATTTGAGTATTAAATATTGGGAGTCATTCCTTATGCATATTTTAGCCAAGCCCCCATGGTGTTCTATCATGAGGCCTACCATCAAATTCTATAATGAAAATAATTTTTGAGATGTATACAACATCAATGCAACTTCACCATATCCTCGACACTAACATCAATAACAATCCCAATCAAATACCTAATCATATCCCAAATAGAGTAATTAAGTAATGAAATAATTTCAACCTTCATTAGTTCATATGAGCATCTCCCTACTAGTAGGTTTTCTGAATTCATATTTATCCTTTGTATCAACTTATCGATCATCAACCATTAATCATGTTTTTCATTATTAGGGTATACTTCATCATTACTCTACATCATCTCACATGCATTCTCAATGATTATATCACCTACTAGGGAAAATTATTATGTTATCACCAATTTTACTTTCTTGTTTGTCTATTCTAACTAGGGTAGCTCCATATTCTCAATGACTATATCACCTCTTGGGAAAAATCATTGTGTTATCATACCACATTGCCACTATCAAAGTAAAATACTTATAACCACCTTTGGGCAAACCATTGTACATCATCCCACTTGCATTTCTCAATGATTTTTCCCAACTTTGGGTAAATCATTATGTTTTCACCCCATCATATTCATTTGCTTGGTCCCCTCATTTAGCTTTTTTATTTCAAGGTGTCATTTACTGACCCACTTGTTAACATTCCCTTGAGGGGGTAGCTACAGTTCAATCATTACCATTGCAATTGTAATCATAAAGAACCATTTTATTCTTTGAAAAGACATTACTATGCTTACAGCTTGCAACATCTTCCCAAATAAGGGAAAATTATATACATTTGAATTTGGCCACCAACGGCTTCATATCTAACTTTAGACCAATTCTTTCCAATCATTGATTACCTATCCCAAGAATTTCTATTAGTCTCAAATTTGGCTTTATAACCTTGCATTAAATTAATTTGGCCCATTAAATAAATTAAACAAGGCAAATGCACACATTGAATTAATCAAAATCAAACAAATGACCAAATGCCTAAAAAGAATTAATTAACTTACACACTCTAATCAAAATCAATTAGCAAGTTAATTCAATTTTAAATCCTAATTGAGTTCACCCATGAGATAATAAATCAATTACTAAAAAGTAAATTAAAGAGCATCTTAGAACATTCTAAAACACACTCATTACCTTTGTGACTTTTCACTTGATGAAAATATCTAAAAGAATATTCCAGGAATATGCCAAACTCAACCAAAGTTAATAAACTCAACCATGGTCATATTTAATCCATTCCAAGGGATTTGAAATCCTATAAAAGCAATCCTAGATCTCTTCATTTAAGGAACTAAATCAAATTAGAGTTATAATGCAAGAATAGATTCATGAAGCTAAAATCTTAGTGTTATAATGTTGAAATTGAGGCAAGCCATATCAATCAAGTCAAGCATTCAACAATGGTGCGTATAGGAGATGATGTTAGCCATATGTTATTGATGAAGACTTCTTATGCATAAACTAATCAAGTCAATGAATAAATCATTTAGATCTCTCAAAGAAGGTAAAGATTATTATTATTTGCATTTTAGTTGGGTTTTTAATTGTTATTTGTTCATTAAGCTCCCCCTAATATCTAGGCTTAGAGATGTTAGTATGTTAGTGTGTTAATTTCATAGTTTTATGGACTAACACTTGATCTAATCTCCTGTCTTTGTCAAATTATTTGTTCACAAAAAAATTATGGTTAAAGGGGTGAAACAACAATAGGAGAATCTAATGGGGTAGTAGTTGGTGATGAGGTGAGATAAGAAGTTATTGTTGTGGGTGAAATTGTGGAAGTGGACACTTATCTAAGGGAAGGATATATTGATGGAGGTGGTGAAGTAATGGTTTAGACTAGGGGATGAGTTGAGCCAAATAAGAAATAGGAGATAGGAAAGATGGGAGATTCAATTTTTATATTATTATGAGTGGAAGAAAGAGAAAAATAGAGAAGGATCCACCATACTAAGATACATTAATGGGATACTATGTTGTGTCATCTGACTAAGGAAGGGTGGACAGTAGGGTGGTTTCTACAAGGGTAACCACATGGATGGGATTTTGAAGAGGCCCATGACTAATTTATTATCTAATTCCCATAGGTGTTTGTATGTAACATGTTTTTTTCCTCATTATTCAACTTGTGAGAAGGATCATTGAGGAGGTTTTTAAACCCAAATCCCTACCTCAATTATCCTAACATCTTCCACATTGGTTTGTGGATGATATTGCATGTGTCTAGTTACCACCATGGACATATTTACTCTATTCATTTTTTGTGTGGACCCCTTTAGCATTCAAAAAATTCATGAACACTTCATCACATAGATAATGTATGTGGTTTTAATCAATATTCACCTTCCGCCTAACTCTATTTAGGTGATGCATGACCTTTTTTATTGGATCACATTACTTGGAAGGTTCCCACTTGAAATCGTAGTGTGTTATAATTTTAACCACTAGCTAAAAATGCTCTCATCTGGTGTATTGGATTCTACCAATATTGATGGGAGGTGGGTGGATATATCCTTGTTTGGCACTTCTTAGTGTAACTTTTATAGAATCATATAACCAAGATGTAATTTGTTATTTTTACACCTTGTCTAGGACAAATTGGGGTAGATACATAAGAAGAACCATAGTTACCTATATTCTAATGACTATATGGTTTGGATAGAGACAATAGTCACTAATATTTTCAATTTTTCTTAAGATTTTATTAGATAATCTATGCATGTACTTTCCATAAATGGCTTGGTATACCATTGGGTATAAAATCTTGGTTAGTCTACTCATATTTTTCTTGAATTTTTGTATATGAAAAATATTATATTCATAAAAAATTTGGTTATTAAGATACTTAGTCTGTGGATCCCATGGTTACTCAAGAGTTTAGTGAATAGTCCATATTATGGAATCTACTAAATAAGACATCATATAGAAGTTTCCATATGGTCTATTTTTTGAATTGAGGATTTGTTTGATCAAATTAGCACAAAGGATCTTGTTGATAGTTATGATCTTGATGGAAGTTAGGATGGCATCCAATAGGGTAATCCAAACCTCATTGATGTAGGTTATACTATGGAAACCTAAAATTCATTTTATCAAGGCCATAAAAACCCTAAATCTATTCCTAAATATGTAAATGGGGATAGTATAAATAAGGCCCTTGACTATAAATTTACTATGGTTGCTACCCCATTCTCATAATTTACTACTTACATTATTTGCATACATCCATGAATTAACTAGGGTTTGATTATAAGCCATTTTATGGAGGGGGATCCTATAGTATTTTTCAAAGGTAAGACCACTAATATATGATGTTAGGGTGATACATTGGTATAAACTTAGGATATTTCTAGAAATTTATCCATTTGAAAATAAATCAAATAATAGGTAAATACAGGGCATTAATTAGGTTTTGCCACAAAATTATGTAGGCTTACTAATTTTATTTCCACCAAGTCTTTTTTTATCTTCATGTGAAACTTGAGAGTTGATCCTTAGGATCACATGGATCTAGTGCTTCAACTTCCTCCCATATAGTAGAGTAATGTTTGAATTCATAGTTGAAGGCAACATCATCAAACCTTATATCTATGTACTACTCAGGTCCTATAATGGAATATGCATAGGAGGAGGTAGAAGATGTGAAAAAAATCCATTATTATTCACTTAAGATATTTATTTATCTAGAATTATGGAATTTATTGGTCATAATATATATCTAATTCATGCTAGCAACTACTCATTAGATGGAAATGTAATTGTAATTGACTTTGTCAATTGCATATATTGCCTTTGGATTATTTACCTCTATTAAATTAAATGCATTTAGTTTACTAATTCATGTAGAGTAATGGAATCAATGGCCCAATATTTATTTTCTTTCATCTATTTTAGTATTTTGAATTTACCTGGTAAAGTGTCACCCCTTTTATGGTCCTCAACACTAGGTGTGTTTTCTTTCTTTTACTTTGAGTGCTTTGTCATCTCTATTTAACACTTGGAAATATTCCACTTCCTCTAAAGGCATTATATTATTGTTACCTATACCCCATGTTATTATACAAACATCTCATATAATTTCACCATTACATTTATTCTCAATCCCTTACTTTATTTCCACCTATTTATTTAGTACCTCAGGCTCGTGGGATCATGGCACATGAAGGGGTGTCATTACTCCATCATCTTGGGAGTGCCATACCCTTTTTCCTTATAATGTAGTATTTGAGTGTGTGAGATCATCATACATGTAAAACTTATATGATTCCACTTGCCTAGGAGACTTAGAAACTTCTCATAATGCTTTGACAACAATAGGTCTACATGATCATGACCCATGGAAACATTCTAATATTTTGCTCACTCAGGTGTCTTTTTACAAATTTCTAAGTGTCAAAAAAGTTGCATAATGGTGGTTTATCACTGACTGACATAAAAAAATTTACATACTTTTCTTTCCTTTGTAGTTATGGGAGAGTGAGTGAATGCCACATGATAGGTGTCTAGGTGAAAAGTATAAAATAAATATAAGTAAATAACAACTTGCACAAGATAAAACACAAAGTAACAACACTCTAAAAAACAAATAAGTCAATTACTTTGAAAGAGGCATTTACATGACATGATTTTGGATTAAATAATCAAAATTCATAAACCATTATAATTCAAAAATTTGACAAACATGTGTGAAATAAACTAAAGGCTAGAGATATAACTGGAGACAAGACTAAGCCTAGCTTTGGTTTATAATAATAAAAGTGTTATGATGTTATTTTAATGTAAAAAACATAGGCTACCACACCAATTTTTAAAAATAAATACTACTTCAATAAGTGGGTCCCTATTTAAGAAAAATTAAATGGGGATATGTTGGGACATAATAGAGTGCTTGATTAAATGTTTTTGGTAAGCTACCTTACTCTCTCTAGATATTTTATAGGTCAAGAATAAATGAGGGTTGATCTTATATTTATACCAATCACCTTGGATAATATATCACATTAAATCACTTATACCAACCTTTAAGATATGTTTCTTTTACAAATTTGATTACTTTAGGGCATTGAATACTTAATTACTATATGACACTTGTGTTAATGCAAGCATTTGACTAAGATTTTAGTGTCTGAGTAGTTATAAAATAAGCACATGTACTAAACTTTTAGAGATGGAAGATAAGTAGTATGATAACATTCTAGACTAGATATAAGGTTTGAGTCATGAAAATAACATAGTTTAGATTGAGAAATAATCAATTAGGCATAAAATATAGTATATGTGAGCCTTTTGTAAGTGGGAAATGTCTACAAGATGAGGGCACATCATGATATGTATTTTACAAGTGTACAAGATTGAGGTGTTATATAATTCATAAATAGTGTCTATATTTTCCCACCCTTTAATATAGTAATGAAATTTCTAATTTAAATGAAAATGAATGCATACCTAAGTGTGTATAACACAGCTTATCTTTACTTGAGTACAACTGGAGTGTTTTACTAGTAATTGACCCGCAATAAAGAGCATGTTAAATTATATAATCAATGCATATAATTTGATATTTAAATCATTAAAAATATTTAAATTTGAAAGAGAGAAAGGTTTAGTATTACACATATGTATCTATGCATCCATATTGCCTTTTGGCAATTTAATTTGAAAGATATATAATTATGAATCACTAAAATTGAGATTGGGACTAATATGAATATGGAAACTGCATATATATAAATATATAGAGAAACATTTGAGGTAACATGCCCTCAACCTTAGAGAAAATATAAGTTACCACTTGATAGTTGAGATTAGCTCAACTATGCAACCTAATCATATTTACAACCTGATGAGTGTGGGTGAACCAACTCAACTCAGATTATAAACTTGATGAGGCTAGATGATGAGTCAATTCCAACCTATAAACACATAAATATTGAGTGATTTAATCATCTCATCCATACCAAAATGTGAATCAACTATTGTAGTATACTTACTTGATACAGTTCATAAAATTCTAACATGATGGGTGATGACAGTCATTAAAAGGGTTTATAATATAAAATTGATCTAATTTTGAAATATTATGTGCACATTACATAAAGTATTAATGTTATACATGTTTCATGTTAAAAATATGTGTAAAAATGGTACCAATGTATATAATTCCTCCATAAATGTGTATTTAAATCTAATTTAACCTTTTAGTGTTTTAAACAAGTAACTACCTATGTTTGGTTAAAAGGATAAGATGCCTAAATTAGTTAAATAAATTACAATAATTGGGATACTAGTATGTTATGGCATTTTACTTATTTTGACTTTCTAATAATAGCAATAAATTAGGATAAATAGATACTTAGTATAAAACTAACTATCACGGATGATTTGGGTTTCGGAATTTGAGATCTGAGTAGTTCTGAGTGTCATCAACATGATTCTAATATTCATCTATTCACTAGATAGTAGCACCCAGTTTGGATAGTACCTCCATCTATGTTTAATGTCCATAATGTGGCACTAATGTCCCCTTTGCAAGACTATTCCTATTTTTGAGGAGCATCTGCACCTATGTTTATATGTTATATTCCTATGAGATCAAAGCCTATAGCTATGTATTGTACAAACCCTAGTTCTATTTACAAGTATGATATGAGTAATAATTTTAGTGTGTTAGTAGTATGGGATGAACATCCTCAAAACCTTGATATGTAGAGAGTTTCCTAAATACCAATAATCTGAAGAGTGATCAACTCTAATGTAGTTCTCCCACCTAGTGTTTGATGTATGTGTAAGTGAATGCTAAAATGAGAGTAGTTTTGGATGCCTTGAATGTGCTTGAGATTTGAAATACTTAAACACTAGACTTAGTGCTGATATAGTGGTAGTATGCAGAAAATAAGGAAGAATATGGATAATGTAACTTGATTTAGCACAACTTTGTCATTTTTTTAAATATTTTTTGCATATATTTTCCATCTAGTCAATAAAGTTGGATTAAAATTATATTTATAGGATTATATTGCTTATGTTTATAATAAATTGAGATTAAGCCAACCTTAAGATGGAAACACATTTTAAAAAATATCTACTGAGAAGAGCTGGGGCTAAGGATAGTAATTCCTAGTTGGGGACACTAATTCCATGTAGCTATAGTGTCCTTTTGGTAGACTACTAAGAAAGTTGGATTGGAGTTAGAGGTGTTGGTTCAGGGATTATGTCTTGATTAGATGTAAGAAACTATGGTATACTGAATGACTAGAAATATAAGTCTAAGGATTTATAATAGGTATATGGAAATCCTATGGATAGGGTAACTCAAGAGACACTCTTAGCATCCAATTACCACTTTTAGGTGACTACATTTTCCCCCAATTTATGCTAAAAATACAAGGTGAAATGACTAGTATAAATGAAAAATAAGCATACCTGGACTTGCCTTAGAAGTGAAGACAATGTAAATGCATTTGAATATGTGAATTTAGGTCTGTGTATGTGAAACCTAAACTAAATCAATGTTTTATAATGAAACATGAAAAAATCAATCCTTATTAATGAGATAATCAAAAGTAAATGACTATGCTGAAATGAAATGTCTAAGTAAAGAGAGAGGAAAGGAATGAATACACCTCATTGGGTATGTGAACCAATGCATGAACCTAGAAAAACATGTGTGTGTTAATGTGTATAGTGAGCATATAATTGAATAAATTGAACTGAGATGATGTATTTCTCAATCCTCATATGGGTGGCTCAAGAACTCAATCTGGTTTTGACTCCAACATTATGTATCCCTACTTGGTTGATATTGATCTCTATGAATAGATTGGATAAGATTAGAAGTGTGTAAAACCCTCTCATGTAGGTGGATAAAAAACTCAAGTGGGCCATGAATAAATAATTTCCCATATGTTAAGTAGATGCATTTGTATTTGTACTTTACAAACTATTGAAAGTATCTAACTATGTATGCAACTCTATAACCACTCAGGTATACTAGGAGTCTCTGGCCACTCAGGAATGCCAACCACTATAGATGGATTAAGGCATGAATATGGTGACAACATGGAATGTGATATCAAGTTTATATAGTGTAGATAATTTCATGGAGTTTACCATTTCATTAAATCAACCTAGTTGAAGTTGAATATATGGAAACTATCTACCATACACATGCCCCCAATCTGGTATCTAAGTATACTAAATTTGAATCAAGTATGTAATAATTAAATCTTTATAATTGATCTAAATTTATGAGTGATCATGTCATGTATGATACCACCAAATCTGATTAACTAGTATAAATATGAATTTAAATGACTAAATCTGAGCTAAATATAAACATAACTACCAAATGTGTGACTGTATCTATGTGAATTTGTACTTTACCTAGTGTACTAGTCTAAATTATTTGGATTATCTTGAATTTAGAGATATTAATTAGGAGCACCCTGTAGTGGATATTATCATCCTATGGTGTCAGTGTCCCAATATAGGTGCTAATGACTACCTAATCTATTTTTTGTGTGGTTTGGACTGACTATTTAACCTCTAAATGTTATATGTCTACCTTGAGTATGATCTCTAAAATTGAGCCTATATTTGAAAATAAAAATAGGATCCTAATCTTTATGAAAACCCCTATAAATTACCCCTCTTTTGAGGGTATATTATAAATATGTGTAGGAAATTCCCTCTAAATAAGTAGCTCTGCAAACTATGTTAGTTGAAGCATGTGCATGATATTCCAATATAATGTAAAACATAACATCATAATATAAATGTATCCAAGTAATAGTAAGAAATGTAAAATGTATGTTTTAATCTAGCATGGCACAAGAGTGTCAAGATAGATGTAAGAAATGTATAATAGTAGTAATATATGAGTAACTACTTAGGGGTATGGGGAATGATGTCCATCAAGGCTCCAAATTTGTAAAGGTAAATGGATGAGGTCACTTATGGCATAAAAAACTTGTGTGTGTGTGTGTGTGTGTGTGTGTGTGTGTGTGTGTGTGTGTGTGTGTGTGTGTGTGTGTGTGTGTAAATACAAGTGTCATGGTGTAGAATCATACAAAGAATCAAACATATAATCACATTAGGCATGTAATTTAGTGTAATTCCATACAAAAGGACATGTTCAAATGTACTCAATAAAATCATGAAATAACACACACAAGGGACATGGGCACATGTCCAAGGCATACAAATAGAGAAGTGGAATAGAATCCAAGAAACAATGGCATATTAAAATGCCCTTGAAGATTTAAGAAACATAGTAACACAATCAAGTCTAATCTAGGAGCTAGAAATGAAAGCATGTATAACAATGTAATATAAATCTTTGTAGATACTAGGGTGAATATATACTAAATCTAACTTGTGATAGTTGGAAAAAAATTGAGAAATGAATAACAATGATCAATATCAAGATAAATCAATGTGTAACTGGAATGTATAGTATGTAAATATAAAACTTGGTTATACAAACAATGTAGGAGATGCCCTCAAGTGGGTAAATGTATCAATGTATAAACCTGGATCAGTGTAAATGTCATTGGTCTAGATCAATGTAGTGGATAGAAGTATTATCTAGAATCAACAAGCACTCAATAAAAACAAGTGAAGCATATGTGTATGATAAAACAATTACACTAGGATATCTATTAATATGCAATATTTGGTAAGTAGTAGAAATGTAAACAAAGCAATGCGTAAAATATGTAATTTTTTTGGATTTTTGAAATATTTGAATGTTTTTATATTTTGAGATGTTATATTATTTTTCTATTTTTTGAGTATAAGATAGGTAAAACCATATGAAAATAAAATATGTAAAAGGAGTGAGAGAGAGAAGTATCCATAATTAAATAAAAAAATGAAAAGTTCATCTATTTCTATGTAAAATTTCCTTAGATGCATAATGTTCAATGGATTTTTGATTGTCTTTCCATCAAGTGAAGCTAGATCTTATACTTTTAGGCTAAGATTTTTGGTTCTAATGTATGGTTTGAACCAATTGGTTTTAAATTTTTGTTTGTTTTATTCTTTGGCATTGACATTTCTCATATTTTCTTTCAATACTAGATCATTTATTTCAAATTCCTAGTTATGAACTCTATTATTGTAGGTTCACTAGATTCACTTATAATAAGCTCTAATATGTTCTACAACTTGTAAACATGTATGATCGAATTGTTTTGGTTCATGGAAATGTTATTCTTTGTACTGGTCATCTATGATGAGTCCTTTAAAAGAGACCTATACATATGGGGTTTCTAATTCCAAGGGAATAATGGATTATATGCCATATACAAGTGAAAAAGGAGTAGCTCCTATTGGTATATGTATACTAGCGTGGTAAGCCCAAAGTGCATATATGAGTTTATTGTGCCAGTCATCACCAAAATTAGTGATAGTTTTGTTGAGAATACTATTGATCACCTTTTTCATTGCCTTTGTTTGTCCATTACCCTATGGGTAATATGACATGCAGAATGTATATTAAATTTTGTATTTTTCACATGTTGGCATATTGTTTTCATTGATGTCAAAAGGGTGCATCATGTAAAGGCATAATGATCATTGATGTCAAAGGCGTATCATGTTAAGATTAACTATGTGTGATATCAAGAAGCATCTTGTGAATATTGATGTCGAGGTTGATGCCAAAGGTAACTAAGTATAGATGGTTTTATGTGATATGTTAAGGTCATTCATGAAAGAAAGAGTGTTGCATGGATGAGAGTTTTCATGAATGTTATGATCATGAAAGGTAAATGTCATGGAAGAGTGTTTGAATACAACTAATGTTTTCATAAGAATCATAGTGAAATGAATGAAAAAATACATGTGAAGATTGTTTAGTCAAGTGTTTGAGCATGGTAGTGGCATAAAGAGAGTATTGATTAGTGAGTGAGTATTTTGGATATGAGTAGACTATTGAGAGTGTGTTCTCAATTGGTATAATGATGCTATCAAAAGTGATTAGTGATCTAGGTTTATGTTGTCATTAATGTTACAGCTTTTGAGGTTTGGTGTCAAAGGTGTCTAGGTACATGGAAGAGAGATGTCAAGTCATACAAAGCTTGGTCCTATTTTTTTAGGTTTTTATGTGGCTGTGGAAGATTTTTTTCATCATAAATATAATGGTGCATTTTTTTTTATGTTTTATTGAGGTCATAACGTGGAAGGAATAGGTTAATGTGCCAAGTGCATTGGAAGCTTGATCTTAGTCATTCCATGGTGAAGGTATGAGCTAGTGGCATGATGAGGTGAGTGAATTAAAGAATGTGATAGGTTGTGAAGGTTATGTGAGCATGATAATAAGGTGTGGATGCACTTATAAGTGTTTCAAAGTGAGTCTTTGAAGGTAGGTCCTTCAGTATTATCTACACCTAGACCATTCTTTAGCCCTAAATAGCCTAATGAGGCATGCAGATAAAATTTCAAGGTGAATGCATGAAGGAGAGAATGGAAAGACGTAATTCAAGTTGTTTTATGGGTTATCATGAAGTATTAAGTTATGTTTTGTAATAAAAGGCATGGAAAGTGGTTTTGAGGTCTCTCAAGTGCATAAAATGAAGGTATGAAAATCTAAGGACTTTCAGGTGTTTGTTGGCATGGATAAATTTTGCATGGGAACCTAAGCTATTAAGGAGAGATGTGAAATGGTCTAAATAACATATATAGTAATTGGTTTTATATTTAAAGGGAAGTCCTTTATGAATAATCATTAACACCAAAACTTGTGTTAAACCTCTCTAAAACCTTAATAAGGACCTAATATGAAATATCTTATTTAAATTAGCTTAGAATAGATTTAAGTGATTAGGAAACTCATTATATCTTGTATTTTAGTATCTAAATCATGTACAAGTGTTATTAAGTTGTCAGGTGAGTGAGAAGACCCTACATGAAAGGGCTTATTTATAAATAATTTATTGTAGGAGTCAAAAGATGACTTGGTTAAAGTAGCTAAATTGATGGAGTAATAAGTTAAAGACTAATATTTCATGTCCTTGATGGTTTATGTATAGTTTATACAAATTACGTGTTCAAATTTGGTGATCCAAGTAGGCTAATTGTTGACAGGCCTAATGAAGCAAATAGTACAAAACCTAAGTAGAACTAAGAAGATGAATTTGAGTGTGTTTTGATTGTAGAATGATGAGAAAAAGTGCATGGAGATGTTTTTCAGGTCTTGTATGTCATTTTAATTATTTTAATAATCTTTTGAGTTTAATAAAAGAGACGAATATTTTAAATTAAAAATGGCTTGTCTAGTTTAGTTTTGTCTATGAGATATAAGGTCATGAGATTGGTCTAAAAGACCAAAATATTACTATTAGACCATATGAGTTTTTTGTTTGAGTATGTTATAAAGATGTAAAATAATATTTTAAATTCATCATTATTATTTGAAAGTTTCCATACATGTATTGGATGTCAAATGTTTCTTGGTTGTGTTTTGAGTATTCTGGCAGTTCTAAGTGAATGTTTTGATGACTTGATCTTGAAGCCTTAAGCTCTGACTGAAAGTGTATAATTAATTTTGTGATGACCTTGAGGTCATGTATATTATATTTATTTATTTATTTTATCATTTTTTAGTGTCTTAATTGTGTTTGAGATTTAGTATTTAAAGGTAGACTTTTTGGTGTACATAGGCCTAATAAGACCGAGTATTATTAAGGGGTTTCATGAAGAGGTTGGACTTAAAAGGTGTTATGGAGATTAGAGGATGTTGGATAAGGTATATTTGGATGTTTTTTGAAATTTTTGTTCCATTTATGGAGATTTAATGTTTTCTAATGGATCAAATAGTAATGTGTTGATAAAAAGGCCTAATGCAATTAGGTCTCAATGAGACCTAAAAGAGGAATAAGGATTATAAGGTGTTGTGACTGACTAATTATGTTTGATTAATTTTTTTAATGTGTGTTAAGACCTATTTTGTAATCAACCAAAGCTGGTGAGTATGTGTGTTTGACCAAGATGTGTGTGATTAAGAGTCTTGTATATAAGCAAGACATTTTAGACCTATTTGAATATGAAGAGAGCAAATGAATGGATTGATAAATCAATGAGCATAAGTATTTTAGGTAACATATTGTAATTAATAAATAAATAATAGAGAATAATTTAATTAAAACAATATAGGTGTTATGTAGTTGAGTATCAAGGTCATGTGACCTATTTAGTTTTGAAGAGGACTAGTCAAGCGAAGAAGTGTAGAGACATTTTGAAAGAGATCCAGTGGAGTAGAGCTAAAGGAGTGATCATAATATATTGAGAGGATATCATATTTTCATTATAGATGTTTTTTTAATGTATGACAATGGATATAGTTTAGATAGAGTAGATAAAGAGCTAAGTGGAAGAGTAGAATAAATAAGTGTGATTAGTTAAGACAAGTTGGTGCTTACAAAATTGGTCTTGGCTAAGTTGGTGATTGGTCAAGAGGGAGTTTGATCTACCTTGAATTTGGGTGCTTTAAAAATTATTTTTTTGACTAAATTGGTGCTTATTCATAAGGGGTTATATCATCCTAGTAAGTGGGTGCTTTCTAAAGTCAAGTACGTGATTGATAAAGTTGGGGTTGGTGCTCCATGTTGGGCTAGTTCTCAAATAAGTTTGATACATTTTATTATAGGATAGTTTATCTAAGATTTATTTAAATGTTTTTATTCCCCATGAGTGTTTCCCACATATTTTATGTGTTATCTTTGTTCATGCTCATGCGATTGGTTCTTAATTCATTATTAGATCACTAAGTTACTTTGAATGATTCATGAATGTTTAAGGTTAATTGATTAAAAGTGTTTGAAGACTGATTCACCCCCCTTCAATAATTTTTATTCCAACATCAAAGACATTTTTCACTATTTTGTTCCTGAAATAATTTCTATTATATTTAATGATTATTGTTGGGAGACCCAAAAGAGATATAATATTATTCATGAGAAACTAGTAAATATCCTCCCCTTTTGTTGATTTTAGTGGGATTAATTTTACACATTTTTAAAAATATTTTGTTGTTTTAATAATGAGTTTGTGGTAGACTCTTAATTTTGGATTGATTTTATTAATGAGATCAAAGACCCATAACATGAATGGCCATGGTGATATGATAGGTTGATGATGGTGTGAATTTACATGGTGGTTACCATGACATTGACATTTATCATATAATTTTACATATTCTTGACAATTGTATTCCATAGTTGGCCAGTAGTAACCTTGTCTAAATAATTTGTGTGATATTGTCTTACCACTAAAATAGCCACCACATTCATTATCATGTATCTGTCAAATACCTAATTTAGCTTCTTCCATTGTTATACATCTAAGTGTCATTAAAAATATTTTTTGAATAAATCACTACTTATGATGATATATCATAGAGATTTTTTTTTTAATTTGTACTTTTCATTCTTTGTAAAGGTGTCTGGTGTGATAGACTTGTTCAAAATTTTGTATATATTGGAGAACCATTTAGATGGTGATGAACTGCATGTGGTGATGAAAACTATTAGTGTGTTAAGGTCTGATTGGGATACTAACAAAGATTTTAATAATTTAATTATGAATATAACTTATTATGAATCCATATCTATGGGGATTAATGAGGCAACACTTGTCATTACATCAATGTGATGTTTATCTTTATGTAGGTTTGAATGCTCACCAAATTATACCTCAACACTTATGGAATGATGAAACCTATTATTATGATATAATGAAGGGAGATCCTCATATCCACCCAAGAATTATAAGAGAGCTTCATTATTAGCAAACTTGTCAAAAATTGGTAAATTTGGTGAAGCTGTATCATTGATGAGGTTAGGGTACATGACTAAAAGTGTATAAACATGATTCACTATATCAATTTCTCATGTAATAGGTGGAAAAAAGACAATGTATTGATAGGTAGTATGAGAATATATGACATTAGATGTATCTATTATATAGCTAAGTCCTTACTTTCCCTATTGATCATATGCTTCAATGATATTTAAAACTCCTTACTCACATTTACTAAGGCCCTAACCTATGTAACACATATTTTTAAAATATCATATTGAAAAAGGTGAATTCAAATTATTTCCATGTGTATTAGAAATAGATGGTGGAGTTTTATGCATCTTTTGAATTATAGCCTAGGGTTGTGTAGTATCAAAATCTATGTGTGGAATGTAGTTATGTGAAGGCTTTATATGTTGATAGTAATTAAATGGTTATTTATCCATTGGGCATGTGTATATATGGCCTCTATAAATTAATTTCAAAACTACATATAAAATTAATGAAACTACATGTATAACATGGATTAATGGTCTACCAAGTAAGATATTGGAATTGAGATTATTTAACATGACTTGGGATGTTGTAGGTAGTGTTTGGGGTTTGAGGGTAAGATTAAATGATATTTGACCTAAAACATTTCATGTAATATTTTCAAACACTTAGATTCTCATATCCTAAGGGTATAAATCTATATAATGGATGTTAAGATGATGTAGGAAATAAATGTTGCATATGTTCAACCATGATCTATTGTCAAATAGAACTCATTTGACACCTAACTCATTAATTTGTAAATAATTATAGAGAGAGGTAGGTATATATTTGTGATGTGTTATGGTGGAAGATCCTCTCTCTTGAAATAAATGTTCTCTTTTGTCTATTTGATAGTGTTGATAACACAAGCCATATAGGCAAGCTCAAATGTTTGTGATACCTAAGCATCTCAAAATGTTGCATACAAAATATGTTTCTATGTGTTAGAGTGATATAAGATATATAAAATGGATATAATACTAGAAGAATTACTATTATGACCCATAAATCTATAATTATGTGTGTTAAACTAGTCAAAATTCAAGATCACATGTGGACATCATAACCTAGACCACAAGGTCTACCAAGAGAGAAGAGATAAAAGTAGATAGGGATGTAATTTAGATGTTTTTGATTGAGAAGGAGGGATAAACTAGACCAATTATGCCTCTATATGTATAGGAATGATGATGGGAAAGGAGTGAACCAAAGAACAAAATGCATCTAAGGGGGATTGAATGACTATATGTAATATAACTAGTATTTTATTTACCAAGTTATATATGTGTCGACATAATATTATCTTAAGTGTATTTCACATAGAAGAAAGATAACATGCTAATAAAATAATGCAATGTGAAAGATATTTTAGATGATTTGAAACATCATGTATGCATATGTATATGTGATAAAACAATAATGCCTTATATATTTTTCACATTAAATAAAGATAACATGCTATGGAAAGAATATAACATGAAATAAATTTTAGTTGATTTGAAACATCATGTATGCATATGTCTATGTCTTTTCCTAGTTCATTTTTAATTAAAGGGAATAAGCATGCAAAGGAAAGTATGAAACTTTGTGACAAAAAGTAATTTATTTCTTTTGTCATTATAATCATGATGAGATGGGGTAGGTTGTGTACAAAAAACTATAAAAATAGGAAATTTTAACCCTAATGTATGTTGTCCAGGGCTAGGGTTTATAAAATCTAGGGGTTTTTTTTGTCCCAATATATATATTATATATAAAAAAATTGAAACCCTAATGGAAAATGGATTTTAATTAGCTAGGTTGTCTAAATAAATAATAAAATCAAAAGTATATAGCCCATGATTTATTGATAAAAATAAGAATTAATGCAAGATAAGGTTTTATGTAATGCTCGAAGTAAGTTGAGTTCAACAAATGATTTAACCCTTTAGTGTTTTACACAAGTAATTACCTATATTTGGTAAAAGGGTTGAGATGCCTAAATTAGTTAAATAAATTAAAATAATTAGGATACTAATTTGTTATGACCTTTGACTTCTTTTGAATTTATAATAATAGTAATAAATTGGTATAAATAGAGATTTAGATAAAAAATAACTGTCATAGATGATCTAGGTTTTGTAATTTTAAATCTGAAAAGTTATGAGTGTCATCAACATGATCTTGATATTCATGTATTCAATGAATAGAGCACCCAATTTGGATAGTATCACCATTAATGTGTAGTGCCCTCAATGTGGTGCTAATGTCCCCTTTCTGCGATTGTTCTTATTTTAAGGGAGAAACTATGCCTATGTCTATATGTTTTATTCTTGTGAAACTAAAGCCTATAGCTATGTATTTTACCTAAAAAGCTTCATTTGATGTGAAAAACCTAGTTATATTTTCAAGTATGATATGATAAATAATTTAAGTGTGTTAGTAAGATGTATTGGACATCCTTGACACCCCATTGTGTAGAGATTTTCCTACATACCAATACTCTAAAGAGGGATCAAGTCCAATGTAGTTATCCCACCTAGTGCTTGATGTATGTGCAACTGAATGCTATAATGAGAGTGGATTTGGATGGCTTGAATGTGATTCAGATTTGAAATACTTGAAAACTGTACTTAGGACTACTTTAGATGCTAGTATGCATAAATTAGGTTAGAATATGGATAATGTACCTTGATTTTGCATAAATTTATCTTTTTATTGAATAATTTTTTCATCTAATTTTCATCTAGTCAAAAGAGGTGCATTAGTATTGTATTTATAGGGTTATGTTACTTATGTGGATAAAAAAATGAGCTTAGGTCAACCTTAGGAATGACACATGTTTTAAAAAGTATCCTTTGGGAAGATTTAAGGCTAAACATAGTAGCACTTAAATAGGGTACTATTACCATGTGGTTATAGTGTCCCAAATGTGGGGCTAATATAATTTTGATAGACTATTGACAAAGTTGGATTGGGGTTAGAGGTGACAATTTAGGGACTATGTTTTGACTGACTATAATTAAGTGTAGTCTATTAAATGACTATAAATATAAGTCTGAGGCTATATAATAGGTCTATGGAAACACTAGGGATAGGGTAACTCAAGAGACACTCCTAGTATCCAATTACCACTTTTAGGTGAGTAAAAAAGCATATAACTATGTAACTTGGCCAATCTGAAACTATTTAACTATGGAGAACATGTTTCTAGAATATGTCACCACTATATATAGATAAACATGAAAATAGGTATAAGTGCCAATGTGTAAAACATGTTTCCATAAGATGCACTCACTACAATATTAATATGAGAACTAGTGTAAATCTCAATGTGGAGGAAATGTTTTTAAAAACATTCCCCCCTTATAATTTGGGTATGCTACATATTGAATAAGTTTGGAAAAAATTATTACAAAACATGCACCCCACTAAATCTAAAATTGTGACAAAATGTGGAATTCATGCCTCTATGGCATTCCCCAACAAATATTCCACCCTTTTGATGTGAGAGAAGTATAAACTACTAGTTATCTAACCTCAAAAGGATAAGATAACCATGTAGACTATGAAGGTACTATGTAGCATATAGAGGGAACATGTCTAGGTAGATATATCATTGAATCCTGAAGGATGTGAACACACCAAGTCCTAACATGCATGATGTATATGATGATAATATAGAGATAGTAACAATAAAATCTCAATAAAAAATCAGCCACACACACACAATCAATTAAAAGCAATTCTAAAGATAATGGTCCAAGGAGTCCAAAAATAAGGGGCATGTTCAATTCTCACATAATCAAAGGGACATGACTTAATCAATTGTCCACAAAGCAAAAAATGACATATTCAAATGTTAAGATACAAGTAATGACATATTCAAATGTAAAATAAGTAAATAAAAGAATAGGGGCTGAAAAAAATAAGCATATTTAAATACTCATACAAGCAAGACAAAATCAAATCAAGACACTCAAGGAAGTCCATAAATTAAACATAAACATTGCATACTAGTCCCTTGATATATGTGTTAGCAAAAAAATTCAAGTACATGTCATATCAAGTACACTATGAAATATATAAGCATGGATAAATGCACATGTAATTACATATATGATCTCAAACATGATAATATAAAATTACCATAGAATGATATAACCTAGATGTATCCTAATTATAGAGGTGGATGCCAAAACATCCTTGTGATATGACTAAAGGGAAAGCCTAACACCCAAAATTTCATAGATCATGTATATGTATATGCTTCTATCACAATCAAAAGATTAGTGAATCATGTGTATATAGGAAATGTTGATATGACATATATCAACATGGAACTGATAACATATATGCCAAGGAGCTAATAGGAAATGTAAATGTTAAAAATATTTTTATATTCTTGAAATTTTTATGATTTTTTTTGTATCTTTGGAATATCTCAAGTGATATATTTACAAGAGTGCTTGATGTTCATTAGAGTTTTGAGATGTTTTACTTCAATTTTATCTAGATATTACACATCTCTTTCTATTTTTTGTAATAAAAAATGGTCCCTACCAATTTAGTTAGAACTCCCCCTTCTTTTTTTATGCATTGGTGTTCTTTTGATTTTATTTTAATACTAGATCATCCACAATGAATTTGAGTGGCTAAACCTTTTTGTTATATGCACACTTAATGAGATCCTTATAAAATTGTTAGTGTTCAACAGCCCTTTTTATTTTTTCACTCAAATGTTTTAATTTATGCAATTTCTTTTCATGGTATTAATTATCTTGTATAATACCTTTGAGAGAGACATAGAGGGAAGGTATCACAAGTTCAATTGGTAACACTACCTATGTACCATAGACCAAAGGTGTAGCATAAGTATGTGTGTAAACACTTATATAGTATTCCCATAAATCATACACCATCCTTTGGTGACAATCTAAACTATATTGTTCAACTATTTTTCCAAGTATTTTTAAAATGGTGTTATTTGTTGCTTTTTATTATCCATTACCCTGTTTATAGTAAGTTGTATAAAATGTATGTTTTATTTTTTATTTATTGTAAAATAATCTGATTGTCTTATTTTTGAATGATGATACACTTTTAAAAATAATAGTTTAAGGTATACTAAAATGTAAAATAATATTGGTCGTCAAAAATCTTCATATGTCATCCATTTTAGTAAAATCAAGTGGGATTGCCTACATCAATTTTGTAAAAAAAATTGTAACTGTGTTTATGAACTTATGTCCACAAATGGAAACTAGATTTATATTTCCAATAAAATTTAATCCCCATAAAGAGAAAGGCCAAGGTGATAAAATTGGTTGTAACTAATGAGATGGTGCATCATTCTAATTGTTATAATTTTAGCATTGTAAACATAATATGGCATGTTCAATACATTCTTGTTTCATGGTAAGATAATAATAGCCTTGACATAAAAGTTTTTGGGACATATATTTTCCACTAAAATCTCCACCACACTTAGTATTATGCATTTATAATAATGAATTACATGCCTAATCTATGATTAAACATCTAATGATGTGTCCATCAAAACCTCATTTGAATAAATCATTCCAAATAATAACATAATGAAGTGCTTGACATTTTAATTGTAATTTATCATTCCCCATAAAGTTGTTTAGTATATAAGATTGATAAAGGAAATTATAAATATTAGTGTACCATTTTGTGTTCATATAACTGTGAGTAATAACAAGAATGGTGAAGGCATTCATGTTGGAAGAAGAAATAAAAGTCTCCCATAACTAGCATATGGTAAATTTTATATGATAATAACTTATATCAAAGGTCATCAATGATGTTTCATTATCCATTGCATCTATATGAAGGTTATGTCTATGGGGCATACTATCATAGAAAAGGTATCAAATGTTTCTTTTAGTTTGTCCAAAATTTCTTTGTATGGTAGAAGGTGTTTTACTTTAGTTTGTTAAATATTGGTAATTTTATTGATTATCAACTAAGAATCACCAAAGACCTTAATGTCCTTGATATATATATCTCGTGTTATTGATAATCTGATTATCAAGGCTTCATATCCTAGTATATTATTAGTGCAATAAAAAGTTAATCTATAAGAGATGTATGCAATTTCCCTCAAGGGTGTAGAATATAATACTAGCACCCACTCTTATTCTACATCTGGATCCATCAAAGAACATTATAAATTGATTTGGGTATATATTATATGCCTTAAATTCATCATAAAAATCATCGATAATTATAAAAATATTAGGTAATATAACAACCACCATTTGGGTAGCTACAAATTGGACTTTTATTGAATTTTAGGACAGAAATTTAAGATCAAACTCGGTATGTTGCATCACCCATTTTGTGATACAACTAGTGAGGTGTGTTTTTTATAAAGAACCTTAAAGTATCTTATTTTATTATCACATGGACCTCATTATTGATAAAATAATTTTGTATTTTTGTGTAGTAAAAACCAAGGCTAAACATAATTTTTCCATTATTGTGTATTTGCCTTCATAATCAACTAATTGGTGACTGATGTAATATATTACCCTTTATTTTTTATTATCATCATATTGTGATAAAAGGGCTCCAAGGGACTCTTGAGTCATGGATATATAGAAAAACAATGGCATGTTTGGAATAAGAGGTATGAGTAATGGTGGGTTTGCTAAATATTTATTGATTTTATTAAAGCTTTGTTGGAAAATGTCATCTCATAAAAAATTGGTGTCCCTTTTAACAAACATGTAAAATAAAAAAAATGATCAACTGATTGAGTGATGAAGCATCAAATATCTTGAATTATACCTTATAAAAATTGTATCTATTTTAGATTAGTTGGTGGTGGCATCTTAAGAATATAGTTTACCTTTTTGATCAATCTCGATGCCTCTTTGAGAAGTAATGTACTTGAGGATATTTATGAAAGACACTTTTATTGATGTGGGTTTTATACACAATAGGGAAGATTATGAGGTAGCTAACGTTTTAGGATTTATGAATGAAGATTAACTCCTAAGCATTATTGGGTCTAACACACCCTATTTACATTTGTAAATGGGGACCCTCTTGTTTACTTTGGTCTCTGCTTCATTTTATAATTATTATACTCCTTTTTCTAAGTAATTTAATCCATTTTAGATTCATTTGGACTTGAAATGACTAAGTGTTCATGAAAATTCACCATTTTATGTAAAAGCTTTTCTAAAAATGGACTGGATAGGTTTTGGTATTAGCAAAAAAATTATTTTATTTTGGCTAAGTTATATATTTTTACACTTTCACTTGGATCTTTACCTTAGACATTTTCTCAACATTTGCCTTAACCATTACATTTTGAAATTAAGTCTACGAACTCAACTTATATTCCTCTACCTAAAAGTACCCAACACTGCTCCTATCCCATATGGAAACCTTTTACATCTCCTAGTGAGCTAGCTTCCATTTGGAAAATATTTTGACACTTAGTCAATTCTTAAGATTTGCTTGAAGCCATATGTCACTTTTCCACCCAAATCGACACTTATTTCTCTTTGAAATTTATCTAGAAAGTTTCCAAAAGCAACAAGCCATCAGATGAGTATGTTATAAGGATGATTCCGCATGGTATAATCCTCTTGTCCCACTATCCTAGAGGGGCCCATGGAAAAGAAGCAGGCCTCTAGGTGAGTGGGTTAGTAGAATGCTTCCACAAGGCATCATTTCATTTCCATGTTATACAGTAGGGGTATGTACAAACCCATAATGGTCCATGTAAGCCTAGTAATATGTTATATGAGTAGATTATTAAGATGATACCATCTAGTGAAATATGGATTCACCTTATAAAAAATGGTTAACATATACCTAAATCCCCAAGATAAACATCTAAAAATTAAAAAAAAATCATGGAATAATACCAAAACTAGAGGACACATCATCATCCACATTAGGATGATATGACCATAAATTTGACATCCCATTTGATCATTAAAATAATTAAAAAACCAAAGATGGGAATGCACACTTATCAAATTGATAGAATAACTTACAAAGGTCTACGTAAGACAAAGGTGAGATATAATATAAATGTTCTATCTCTCAGAGAAGCATGGTTGAATTATAGTAGTGGGTGTACCTTCAAATATGTCAAAGAATTATGAATCTCAATGAAATTTCCAAATCTTCATTAAGAATTTGTAACGACTACATTAGTGGGTTGAGATGGACATCAAAGTCATGGGATTAAAAAATTGCCTATTTAAGTAGAATAAATTATTACTATAAAGGGTTGACATTCTTTGTGTTAAAACACTACTAAAAATAAGTTAGGAGAGCACCTACTTATTTATTGTTGAATTTTGCCTTGGCAATCTACCTAGAGACTGACTATAACATGACATTTTTAGAATGTCAAATAAAGATTTTAATTTTTTTTGTTCACCTAATGTCTCTATCTCTTTTGATTTATCTTGTTATTATATCTAGGATTATTAATATGTTTTTTAAAAATGATTATCTTAGTTAAGATGTGAAGCAGTTATTTTAACTAGTCTATTAGAGTTTTTCATGATTTACTTTAGTCTCTTTCCAATCATTGTGTGCAACAACTATAGACTATAATTTAGACAATATTTCTAATGAATTTAGTAGATTAATGACTTTCACAGTTATCATTAGAATCTTTCTCACTTAGTGGTTCATCTTTGTGTAGAAACTAGACTCGACACATAGTGGTATAGCTATGGTCAAGCATGTTTTTAGTTCCTTAACAACAATAAAACTATTTATGTTATGGACTAACCTCTCTTTTTTACTCTACCCTCTCTCATTAATGATTTGTTATGAATCTATACCTTAGTTTATGGTGCAAAGTGAGTTCTAGTATAGAAGCATTTAAATGATTTATTAGTTGAATCAGATAAACATCAAGACTTAAGTAAATAATTAACAAGCAAGTGAGCTAATAAATATAAACACTCATATCATTGAACCTCTGGTGGTAATAGTTGCTTCTCTCAGAATAAAATGGGTTAAAATGCCCATTCCTAGGATTAAACCAACATCAGTCCTAAAATTAATGTTGTGATATTCCATCCCACATACATGTTTCCTCCCCTTGGACCTCTTAGAACACACATTTATTGGGAGGGTTAGTTAGAGTTATCAACATAAAATGATTCTAGAAGGAGGAACTTATTACTTGTTATTTGTTTTATTTTATTATTGCATGTTTAAAATAAACCTTGAGCCCACTGTAAAGATGAAAAGGTCCAAGTTTAAGTTCTTATGCTTCTTTTTTTGTATTTGAGACATAGGATTTAGAGGAAACCATTTAGGGTTGTGTTGGCATCCTAGGTTTCACCCTAGATGAGAAGGGGATTCTTCAGGTCCTCTTGCTCAAACCTAGTCTAACATGGGATTGACCCTAGGTTGTGGTCACCTAAACTTGGTTTAGACCTCTAAAGAAGACCTACTTACATTTGGAGATATCACCTATAATAAACCTAAGCTAACTTATTTCTAAGAAAAGGGGAGTTAGATTAAAAATAATCCATGAAAGCATATAAAAAGGGGGTGATGCACCAAATACTTTGATCATTATACTTACACAAGACACACTATAAGATGCATTTGAGTTTGTAGGAGTTCACTCCACTCACATAAGTATCTCACAAAAAGGTATGGAGTAACTATAAACCTATCATAGGAAGGCAATTATCTACTTCCAAACTAACCAATATACTATATATGCACTTATAATGACCTATGAGAACTACCAAAACACTACATGAAGGTGAGAAAAATTAGACAAAGGTAAGGAAAACATACATTCACTTAACCACATCAATGAACTCATGAAACACACTTCAACTCAACATGAAAATGGAGGAATTCAATCTTTTATTGCATCAAATAGGTCTTACACTATAGATCTTGGAAGAGTCTTGTCATGCCAAAGATGGGGATCCTTTTCAAGGCTTAGAAACCTATATTTATAGTAAAATGGGATGAGAGAGATGGGGATCATGCATAGAAGGATGGAGAAGGGAGCATAATGACCAAGATTTCCAATCATTTCAACATTAATCCCATTAGAAAAGATCATAATGTCTAAGAATACTTCTATAAAATGGATAAAACAACCATATCAATCCCTTTCAATTTGCTTCTGGCATATATTGATGTTCCTTTTGGTTACAATAGTATGATAAAGTCATTTAAAATCTAAATTCGAGTGTTAAAGCAACTATAATAGCTGGATAAATCTATTGTGATCTTATTTTAGCATGGATTTATCCCTAATAGTTTGTTTTGGAATGTTAAAAGGGCCTTAATTAGCTTCAGGACCATCTTGAAAATGGCTTATCCATGCTATTGGTTTTGGCAATGAACTGTTTGAAACTGATGCGCTTGCCTTTGTGGCATCCTCTTTGAAATATTTTTTGTAGTTTGACCTCAACCATATTTGACCTCTATTTGAAGTCCCTAGATTTCAACTTTTAACAATGGCCATTGATCTTGATCTAGGCTCCCCAAACTGTGCCATATATCACCTCCTCATTCATCCTCATGATCCTATTATTAGCTCTTTAACTCTACATGCATCATCAATCTAATTTCATATATCTTAAATGAACTCCATTGATTTATCTCAAAGTTACCATGGTTTTGACACTTGGATACTTCTCATTCATCTTCAAGGTCTGTTAATTCTTTTAATCCATCACTCATTGTTAGATCTACTTTATACGATAGATCATGCATCATCAATCTAATTAGACCCACTAGCTTTGTGAGTCTCCATTTACCATTAGATATCTATTCAAATACTTGAGATCTTGACACTTATCATCAATGCACATATGTTAACTTTTTGACTTTAGACTCATCATTAATCTTCAATGCATGATCAAATATACATTTTTATATCTTTATAACCCACTGACATCATTGATTTCCCACTCACTATTGGATCTTGACTTGGATTTTTTGATTTGGAGACTTGTCATCTACATGCTCATATTTGTAACATTTAAAATCAAATGGCTATTTTACGAGTCTTAAACATTACATCTACATGCACATTTCATTCTGTAAGTCTAACTTTAAAGGCTTATATCTTGAGATACCAAGCTTATCAAGACATGAAATTTATAGAGGATGATTTGGGCATAAAATACATCATGCCCATGTAATATTTTAGCCTAAGAGGCTTTCTAAGTGAATCTATTAAATTCACAACCAACATGCTCTGTTAATTTATGCATGACATTTGATGATGGTCTAGTTCTCTAAGATTACCAAATTCACACTTTAAGCCTACATAATGTGTTTCAAAAGATTTCAAATGATAAATGATCTTATCTTGAAATTTGTCTAATATTTCCACTGTTATATCACCCTTAAATTAGGATCCTACTCATTTTCTTGTTCTAGATTAGGCAAATTTTGGTATGTAGGCCAAATTTAGCCAACATCTTTGGCAACTGAGCTGGACAACATGCCTATTATTCTTGAGAACTCAAACCATTTACATCACTCTTGGATTCACCAATAATGACAAATCTAATCCATGAATGCAAGTACCATTTTATTTACAAAGGTAATATATCCCACCAAAATAGGGAAGAAAACAAACAAAGTAAGGAAGCTAACTAAAAACACAAAATCAAATAAACTAATTTACTAAGACAACACTTGGAAGAAAGCCAAAAAAATATGTACAGGGAACTCAACCTTCAGTAGCAATGTTTCAAGTGTATCCCATTAACTAGGATAGGAATCTCCTCACCATTCATCCTTACAATTTGGAAGGCATTGTGGGGTTCGCATATGGAGATTATGTATGGATCACTCCAAAGATAGTCAAACTTTGTATGCCTTCCTGGCTTAGCTCTATTCTCATCCCAATTGAGGACCAAATCTCCTTCTTTGAAAATTTGTGAAGAAGCTCCTTTATCAAAGGCTCTCTTCACTTTTACTTAATTGTTTTCCATGGATAGCATGTAATAATGTCTTGTATCTTCTAACTCCATAATCTCAACATATCTAATCTTCATAGGTTCATTCTCCAGCAACTCAAGTTGGTACATTAGTTCTAGGGTAACAAATTCAAGATAAATAGGCATTCTTGCTTCCTTACCATATACTAGCATATAGGGAGAGTTGGTTATTGACCTTTTTTAGGTGATCCTATAATCCCATAGAGATGATTTCAATTTGATAGTTCATGACCTCTAATTATATTCAATTATTCTTCTTATGATCGTCAACAATTTCTTATTATTGGCTCAACAAAACCATTTCCTTGGGGATAGTAGTTCGATGAAGTGCTAAGATAAATCCCATGTTGAGATGACCATTGGCTGATTTTAGACCCCAAAAAGTACATAGCATTTTTAGACATAATAGTTGAATGGACTCCAAACCTAATAAGTAGACTTTCATAGAAATCTAAAACATTAGTCTCATTTACTTCCTTCAATTCCACTGCTTTTATCCATCTAGTGAAGTATTCCATTACCGTTAGTATCCATTTATGACCTTAGCTTGAAAGTGGGTTAATGAGATGAATAAATTCCAATACCCATTAGACAAAGGGTTGATCCATTGTAATTGGTTAGATAGGTAAGACTACAAGTTTCACCTTTCCTACAAACATAGCACATTGTCTACAATTATAAATCCATGTGCATGATAATCACCAAATAATCCTAGCTAGTAATACCCACCTCTCATGATATTATGGGATTTGGTCTTTGCTAAATAATTCCTTCCACCATGCCCATCATGGAGCTCTTCAATTATCCTTTCATTTTAATCTTGTTTAATATATATTAACAACATGTCATTGGTATATTTATTGAACAAAACACCATCAACAAGAAGAAATGGAATGGATTGTAATCTAAAATATCTAATTTTTGAAGGTGATAGGTAAGAGGATAAATACCATCTTAGAGATATCTTTCCAAATCACTAAACTAGCTAGAAGGTGAAGTATGATCAACTACAACATCTTCATCATTTGACACCAAATCTCATTTGACTCTTTCAAGTCTTTGGCTAGGTGTTCACAAATTCCAATGCCTCTAATAAGATTTATGACCTTGATCTCCACATCATACTCCATTACCTTGGTTATATAACCATAACTCTTGTCATTTATATCCTTATTCAATAGAAACTCCTTAACGCTTAGATGTGCAACCATTAGGTGTATCTTATTGTTAGACAACAAGTGTCTAATTTTTTGGAGAGACCTTATGATTGAAATTACATTCTTTTCAACAAAAGAGTACCTTATTTCATATTCTTCTAAGCCTTGATTGAATAAGGCTATTAGCTTCTTTGAGGCCCCATGGTTATATTGTATAAGAATGCTTGAAGTGGTATCAATGTTAGCATAGGTCTATAAAATGAAGTCTTTTGAGAAATATGGGTTCACGAGCATAGGATCACTAACCATGCATTTTTTAATTTTATCAAAACTCCTTACTCCTTCCTTAGACTAGATGAAGCTCTTATTCTTCTTTAGCATGGTTATAAGTGGCTTAGCTGAAGTGGCAAAGTATAAGATGTATCTTTTGATAAAATTGATCTTCCCTAAGAAACTTTGTAAATATTATTTGTGCTTGGACAAATAAAGTGAAATAATTTAACCTATTCTTTCAAGGTCTATGATTAAACCATGCTTTGAAACTATATGTCCAAGAAGCTTATCTTCATGAATTGAGAAGACACAATTTTTGAGATTTAGGTATACCCCAAATTGTCTACACCTTTCAAACACATGCTCAAGGTGAACCATGTGCTTACTTTCATTCTTTGAAAACATTGTTATATCATCCAAATAGACTAACAAAAACCTATTAATAAGGTTCTATAATTCCATACCCATGTCTCTCTAAAAAATTTCTCCAACATTGGACAAACCAAAGGGCATATTTTTATATGAAAATGTCCCCCAATTTGTGGTGAAGGCTGTCTTGAATTGGGCTTCTTCCTTAACTAGAATCTAGTTGTAACCACTATAGCCATCCAACAAGGGGAATGTTTCTAAAACTACAACCAACTATAAAATTCATTCCATAGATGGAAATGGATAGTGGTCTTTAAGGTAAGCCTTGTTTAAGTCATGGAAGTCAACACATGGTCTAATTTCACCATTCTTTTTCTACACTTTCATGGAAGTGCAATAATTTAACCTATTCTTTCAAGGTCTATGCTTAAACCATGCTATGAAACTATAAGATCAAGAAAGCTTACCTTCATGAATTGAGAAGACACAATTTTTGAGATTTAGGTATACCCCAAATTGTCTACACCATTCAAACACATGCTCAAGGTGAACCATGTGCTTACTTTCATTCTTTGAAAACATTGTTATATCATCCAAATATACTAACAAAAACATGTTAAGAAGGTGATATAATTCCATACCCATGTCTCTCTAAAAAATTTCTCCAACATTGGACAAACCAAAGGGCATATTTTTATATGAAAATGTCCCCTAATTTGTGGTGAAGGTTGTCTTGAATTGGGCTTCTTCCTTAACTAAAATCTAGTTGTAACCACTATAGCCATCCAACAAAGAGAATTTTTCTAAAACTACAACCAACTATAAAATTCATTCCATAGATGGCAATGGATAGTGGTCTTTAATGTAAGCCTTGTTTAAGTCATGGAAGTCAACACATGGTCTAATTTCACCATTATTTTTCTATACTAGAATAAGGTTTTCCACCCAAGTTGAGTGCTTGATTGGATATACAATAGTTGACTCAATGAGCTTACAAAGCTCAGATCTCATCCAAATCTCAAGCTTATGATTAATAGACCTTTGTCTTTATTTTAATATATTATTTTCATCTTCTAACTCAATGGTGTGTTGAGCTAGACTTGGGTCAAATCCCTTAAGATCACTATAATGCCATGAAAATACATCATCAAAACTTTCACATAACTTAATGATTGTTTTTTATAAATAAGTGCGTACCTTACCCAACTTTAAGATCTTACCAAATGCAACTTCCAAATTGGTATAGTGTTCTTATTTTGTTTACAAAGATGAGTTTTCTTTCCTTAGATCATCATCACCACTGAATATGTTTTCAAGTGTGACCAATACCTTGGGTAAATTTTTTTTTTAGTTGCATAATTTGATCACCATACTGCTACGAGTATTTTGACTGATTTCTTGAGGAAAACTTAGCTTTCTCTTACAAGAATATGACAATCTAATTGTCATATTCAAACACTTGCCAATTATCATTATTATCTATAATAGAAGACCTTATAGTCACCTTAATGTGTGATTGAACCTTTCCATTTATTACATCAACTAGGATACTAAATTATGCCCCAATGGAAGCCAACCTATCATGTTTCTTCTCATTTCTTAATATTACTTGAATGTTGAAAACCTAAAATTCTTCAAGAAAGTACCATACCCTATGATTATATGATTTAAAAAATGGGTTTTTACATACATTAAGTCCTCTCACTTGGTGAACTATAAGTTTACTATCACCAAATACTTGTAGGGCATTGACTTTCATCTTCTTAGCCCACTATAAACCATAAACTAGTGTGTCATATTCTACAACATTATTTGAACAACTAAATTTAAACATAATAGATGAGAAATACCATTGATTTTCTATAAAAATCAACATTATTCCATCCCTAGTACCATGTTTATTCTTTGATCCATTAGAGTATAATTGTCATAGACCATCACTAGACTCATCATCATTCATCAAGGTTGGAATTGGTGTATATTTCTCATGGAGTCAATAAACACCAAGTCCTTCTTCTTCAGTTATCTTATAAGGATCATATTAATTGGGATCTAGAGGCCCACTCATCAAGTAAAAGTTTTGGAATCCCATCTAAAGGTGATTGAATTTACTCTACACTATATTCTATCACCTCATCTGAGATGAGGCAATTGGTGTTCACAAAAGTTGGCATATATGGTTCCAAATGGAACCATGTAATAGGTTTAGAATATATGATTAGTTTGGTACCATACCTATTCATGGACATCAAATAAGTCTAATCATTTGATAAGTATCCTTCAAAGACACATAGAAAAATATGGAGGTAAGTCCACCATAACTACATCTTGTTGAATGGTAACATTGGGACAAGAATGCAGTGTCATCTTCAGATCTTTAATGATGCCCAATGTATTTTTTGGTGACCCATATATTTTCAACACATCCTTAGTATTTGGCTCATAAACAAGACCAAGATTATCTATAATTTGCTTGGGCATGATAATGTTACTGGCTCCACTGTCCACCATATAATTATGAACTAAACAATCACAAACTATAAAAGAGAGGCATAAACAAGGATTTTTAATTGAATTTTACTTATCTTTATCCCTTTTTGACATTTTGTGTATCTACTATACTTGATGCTTCATTGGTTGGTCTAAATTAGTTAGGACAACTTGTTTCTCCACTAATTTTGGAGACACCTTGAGAGTTGAAAGCTCTTGGATAAGCATATATTTTTCTCCTAGAATAGAAAGATAATCCCACATGATAATTATAAAATTGGATTTCTTAATCTAATCCACTATACTGAATGAAGCTCCATTAACCTTTGGCTACACCTTTTGAATCACTAGTTATTCATGGACTAGAGGTATTTGAGGGACCTTCCCAACCTCTGCATTCTAATTTTTTTATATTTTAGGGGAATCAATTTGATCTTTGGTAATATTTAAAACAATACTAGGAGTGTTTTAACTAGTATTAGCACCTTTGGCCTCATCAATAGCTCTTATTTTATCTCTAGTTATAGTTACAACTTGACCACTTGATTTGCTAGTCTCACCACCATGATTGAAAGAAACATAATCATCCATTTACCAATATACATTAATGGAATTAGGATTCCTTGAACTTGTTGAGCCTCTCCTTGGGATACCAAACTTGTCTCCTGATATTAACCTCATTAAAGAGAAAAAACTTCTTTTGTCATTCGTGGTATAGCAATGTTTTGTGATACCAATGTTTGGTCTTGAGCATCATTAAGGTTGGAGGGTTTCCCAATTGATTCATGCATCAAATTGTTTTTATGTGGTGTGGGAACAATAAATTTTTATGTGTAAGGTGCATTTGGATCAAGAGATGTATATGTTTTAGATGGAAATATGGGTCCTTGTAATTGGTATGGTGGTCTATTTTCTCTAAATACTTGATAAAGAGGCCTTTGATCTATAAAAGGATGATAATTAGTATAATATTTTTATTTATAGGGACTATTATTTTGATATTTTCAGCTCTTGAGTTTTACTATTTCATTTAAAAAATATTGAAGAAAACCTTTTAGCTCACCAAGCTCATTGTCTTAAATAAAAGGGGTTGTAACTTGAGCTTGAGGAGGTGGAAAAGGGGCTAATGATGGAAACTAAGGAATTTTATGGGGTGGAATAGATTTTAACTCTAGGAGTATAATCATTTGAGGCCTTATATCAAGCTTACTAGCTTGTATCAAACTATTCTATGCTCTTACTACAACCTCATAAGTATTTAGCAAGGTATGACCACCCATGGACTATATCACCACACTAATTTCATAATTGAGGGATATTAAATATTATAAAAAGTCATATTCAAGGGATGTTATAACCATTATCAATATTTTAGTCCAATTTTTTTGGAATTTGAGGTTGAAATCAAACATGAACTCATGAGAAGCTCACTTTATGTTAGTCAGTTATTCAACTAAAGATAGGTGATCAGATTTATCATCAATTTTTTTGACTAAGGCTACACCTAACTCATCTCAAGTAGAAATGGAATTCATTGGAATTTTTTTTACCACTATAATGATTTACCTTTGAATGAAGAAACAAGTAGTCTGATAGACACATTATCTTAAATACCATTGTTAATAGAACAAAGGTTGGCAACATCCTAGATGTACACATTAGTAGTTATTTGACCTTATCTTGAGAATA
The DNA here is from genome assembly GCA_037957365.1 of Torreya grandis. NCBI lineage: Eukaryota > Viridiplantae > Streptophyta > Pinopsida > Cupressales > Taxaceae > Torreya > Torreya grandis. The sequence continues at coordinate 607,197 of JARHVA010005414.1, read as the reverse complement.
ATGGGATAATATTAAGGGAAGACATAATAATTTCATAAAAAAGGGCCAAATTTAGTAGACTACCTCTAATTAATAGGATAAACACTTGATTATTGATGGCCATTTGGGTAGTGGGGATTACACTACTTAAAATAATAAGATTACCAAGATATGAATATTTATTTTGGGGATAAGGTATTATCTTTTTAAATATTTATCTCTTATATGAAATAGAAGGTAGCTTAAATAATTTAAGGGGAATACCTTTACTAGGTGACTTTGTAGTAACATTTGGCATGAGTATGTTGTCTAGATGATGTTATGAAATTTGAAAATTTAAAGAAATTTAGTTCTTGATGATGATATATCTCCTTCACTAATAAAAATTCTTATTTTCAACTCAAAATTTTGGCTATGTCGAGGATAATGGGTCCCACTAGGTGTGATATAACTATTGGCATCCTAGGTTGCACCCTAGCTAAGAAGGGGATTGTTCAGGTCCTCTTTCTCAAACCTAGTCCAACATGGGACTAACCCTAGGTTTTGGGTCACCTAAACATGGGTCAAACCTATGAATAAGGTCAGATTAATTTTGGGTATATAACCTATACTAAACCTAATCTAGCTTCTTTCTAGGAAAAGGGGAGAGAGATTAATAATAATCCATAAAAGTATATAAAAAGTAGGGTGATGCACCAAATATTTTGATCCTTATACTTACATAAGATACACTATAAGAAACATTTAATACTATAGAATATCACTCCAATAACTCTTTTATGAACCCTCAAATAATTATTTCACAAAAAGGCATGGACTAGCTATCAACCTAGCATGGGAGGGTAGTCATCCACTTCCAAACTGACCAACAAACTATATATGCACTTAGAACGACTTGTGAGAAATACCAAAACACTACATTAAGGTGTGAAAACATAGAGAGAGGAAATTAAAACATACATTCACTTAACAAAATCAATGAACTCATGAAACACACTTCAAATCATCTTGAAAATGAAGGAATTCAACTTTTTATTGCATCAAATAAGTGTTATGGTATAAATCTTCATAGAGTCTAGTCATGCCAAAAATACGAATCATTTTCAATGATTATAAGCCTATATTTATAGTGTAATTGGATGAGATAGATGAGGATCATGAATATAAGGATGGAAAAGGGAGCATAATGACCAGGATTTCCAATCATTCTAGTGTTGATGCCATTATAAAAGATCATAATGTTTAAGACTGCTTCTATAAAATGGATACAACAACCATATAAATCTATTTCAATCTATTTTTGGCCTATAATGATGATCCTTATGGTTACAACAGTGGGATCAAGTCATTTGAAAGATAAATTTTGGTGTCAAATTAGTTACAACAACTAGATCAATTTGTTGTGATCTTATTTTAGCATGGATTACTCCCTATTGGTTTATTTTAGCATGTAAAAAGGGTCACAATCATTTTTATGACCACCTTGCCAATGGCTTATCCATGTTGTTAGTTTTGGCAATGAACCCTTTAAAATTGACATGTCTACCTTTATGGCATCTTCTTTTAAATATTTACTCTAGTTCAACCTCAACCATATTCAACTTCTATTTGAAGTCCCTAGCTTTCAACTTTTAACAATGGTCATCGATCTTGATTTGGGCTCCCCAAACTATGTCATCTATTAGCTCCCCATTCTTCTTAAATATCTTGTTGTTAGCTCTTTGAATCTATGTGTACCATGAATCTATTTTTTCATATCTTGAATTTGCTCCATTGATTTATCTAGTAGTTACCATAGGTTTGACGCTTGACTACTTCTCATTCATCTTTGAGATCCACTAACTCTTTTAACCCATCATTCACTATTAGATATGATTTGTATGATGAATCATACACCATAAATCTTATTAGACCCAATATATTTGTTAGTTTCTATACACTATTAGATATCTATTCAGGTATTTGAGATCTTGACACTTATCATTTATGTGCTTATGCTAATATTTTAACTTAATGCTCACCGTTTATCTTTGATGAATGATCAAATATACATTTTTATATATTCAAGGGTCCAATAACATCATTTATCACCTAATCATTATTGGATATTGATTTGGATTTCATGATTTAGACACTTTTTAGCTATGTGCTCATCCTTGGAACATTTGAATTCAAACTTCTATTTTATGAGATTAAACTTAACATCTACATGCATGTTTCATTCTACAAGTCTAACTTTAAAGGCTTGTATCTTGAGATAACAAGCTTATCAATATATGAAATCTACATAGGATGATATAAGAATGAGATACATCATGTCCATGAAATATTTTGGCTTGAGAGGCTTTCCAAGTGAATCTATTAAGTGCACAACCAACTTGCTTTGTTCATTTGTGCATGATGTTTGATGGTAGTCTAGGTGTCTAAGATCATCACATTAATAATTTAAGCCTTATTAAAGTGTTTCAAAATATTTAAAATTACAATTGATCTTCTCCTAAAATCTATCTATTCTTTCTACTATTGGATCACCCTTCTATTAAGATCCTACTCATCTTCTTACTTTGGTATGTAGGCCAAATCTAGCCAATAGGTTGAAATCATTATGAATGTTTATTTCTATTTTAAACTCATCCATAACCTCTTCTATGCATATCATTTCCTATGGATTGACTACCTAGGACTATAATTAATATGCCCAATGTTATGCACACCTTACCTAAGAACTAAAAGAAATGTTTTCCTAGGTTTAGTCCTATGTAAAGATGATTAGCAAGGGAACACATCACCTCATTTAAGACTACCTTGGGAGACTTGAACATCCAATTTGAAGATATGGATTGTTGTTTCTTCCCATTTATTTTGATTAATGATGATTTTTATTAGTTTTTGAACCTATTCAGAGACTCCATAACCTCTTGGGTCTAACTCTCAGACACTTTCATTATCTAATTTGAAAAAATAATTTATCCTAAAATTTTAAATCGACAATTGGTCTATGTGAGATCAAATGATCCCATTTGGTCTTCAATGCCTAGTTTCAAAAAATCTATAATAGGCTTACTCCACCTTACAAACTTGATCCCCTTATTTCATTGTAAATTTAACAAAATGCCCTTGAACCATGGATGTTAATGTTTTTGAGGAGGGATCTTAACATCACTAATATATCATCATCTTATGTAGAGGCCATGATCATAGATAGGCAATTGAATCCCCAAGATCATTTATGTCCCTTTTATATACCTAATGTGCTTACATTAGCTATTAGCCAATTTGTCAATAAGAATACCCCATGGCCTCAACCAACCCCAATTTATGACCTGACACCATTAATTATGCTACTCTAAATATTGATTTGAGGTTCTTAGACTCTGTAGTATCATCCCTTATGTAAACCCAGGCCCTTTCCCCCTTTTTAGTATAAAATGGTTTGATATTAACAATGTGTTTAATATAGAGGTATTACCATGGAAAACTCATGAATTCAATCATGATCTCTTTGAAAAGCCAAAGTAAGTAAGATATAATAATAGTATTAGAAAATCCTAGAATATCATAATTCATCATAGTGATAACCCATTTAGCTTACAACATGAACCCACTAAATCCTTATTTTATGTATTGTGTGAGATTAATCATCTAGGGAATGGATCATCATTTCAAAGAACTCCTGGTTCATCTATGTTTAAGATATATACAAAATTAAGTGAAACCTTACAAGATTTAGTATATCATGTTGGCAACTCTAAGGAAGAAATGAAAGAGATACTGATTTCTCATGAGAATCCTAGGCATGAAATTTTGTTAATCCCATTAGTAACACAACACTTTCAGACTTTACTATCACCCCCAATCCTTTGTTTCCTAATTTCATTCATGAGATTAACTATCTAAATGGGGGTGATTTTTTCCAAACCCAATTGGTGAAATCAGAGTATCACATGGAGCCTATAATTCTTGAATACATAAATTGTGAAAAAGATGGACCTATCACACTAGATTCAAATGTGAAAATTCCAATGGGCTAGACTCCTGATAATATTCATGTGGTTAATGTTGAATGAAGATTTTTATTTTCCTTGATGATAAATATAAATTGGTTCCCCTTTCTAACAAAGCTTTCTTTGAAAATTTTCTAATTTAATTTTCCTTGCTAAGTTGAGTCTTGATGCTAAATTGTCTTGTCAGGATGTGTCTTCAATAGATGTGTATTATTTTATGATTTAGTGGACCTTGATTCAAAATTTATGCATAAATCAAATTAAAAAAATTGGTTTAGCTTACAAGGTTTTTATGTATCCCAAACTCAAATTGACACCACCAAAAGATGAGGTGGACAACATCCAAAATGAGGATAAACAAATGAATACTTTAGCTATGGAGGAACTTAATCAACTCTTCCAAAAATGAGAAATGGTATGTTTTGAAACTCTAATTACAATGATCCCATTCTCTAAATTTGAGGTAATTAGACACATTCCTTATACTTGGAAAGAATTTGAGGTAAATGTTACCCATGCTCATCTTTACTATGGTTTTAAAACTAAATGAAGTGATTTTTTTAAACATGTACTTATGGTTTACCTTGGATTCATAGGAAAGAAACTCAAGGAATTTTCTAGAGAGTGAAAGGATGTCCTTTCCTTCCTAAGGACACTAGCTAGAAGGACCTTGATACTACCAAAAAGTGGAAGTCACATTACATTGGGTTTCTAAACCCACCCTCCCAATTTTATTTGGCTTGTTTTTTAGATTAGTGTGCATAGTTTCTTGTTGATATATAGGCTTTGTTTAGAGTAGGTTTCCTATTTTCTACTTTTTCTATTTAGGTTTTGCTTCAACATTTTGGCATGCTCCTTATCCTTTGCATCCCTTTGCACTAGTTAAGCTCAATTCTAAAAATAAAAGGCATTGGTCAAAAGAGTAGAACCCTATTGAATACCATTTTTCTTTGTGTTAGTGGGTTAATTAACCTCAATTGGTGGATTAAAAATTTAAAAATTGTCTAATATTTATAAGTTATAAAAAGAAGAGTCATACTTACACAAGTACATAGTCTAGTTTAGTTTCATTTTTTACATTTTATGAATTATTGATTTGAAGCACAACCCCTATATTTTAGAATAGTTAATTTTATTTTTGAATCCATCAGATGCACTTAATTGAACATCTAAAATAAAAATGAAACATTGAATTAGTTTAAATTTGTCTTAGTAATCATGATCTATCTAAATTTGTCAACATAGCCATGGATTGGTTCCCAAACCTTAGTGGATAAGATTTAAAAATATTTTCATAAAAAAATATCAAAAGAAATTGAATTTAAAAGAAAAATCCAAGTCTTCTTCAAAAGGTTGATTTGGGAAACTCCAGCATAGGCTTTATGGTTTGGATAGTAATGGAGAAAGGCCTTGAGTAGGACCATAGGTATCTTTATCGAGGCTATAAATGCCTGGATAGAAATAGAGCAATGTCCATGTCATTCCTCCCTAAGTCAAATAGCTAAAATAATTTCCTACTTAGAATTTTTGATTGCTTAGGCAAGTCTAAATTATTCATGTGAATTTAAGAGCTAAAAAAAATTAATCACTTACACACATTGATGGTCTAAAATAAAATTGAAACTTAGAATGACATAGGTTGAGGTAGACCTTAGTGCTTTCATCTTTTTTATTTTATTTGAAGGGATTATTTGCAATTGATGCTTATTTTCAAGTGTGAATATTTGTATTCTAACTGTTGAAGTCATTTGACCAGAGATTTCTATTCTAAATTTTTAATACCTTGTAACATTATCCCTATAGATGCTTCCACTTGTTGGGTCCAACACACCCCATTTCCATATGCAAATGGGGAACCTATTGTTTAGTATGGTCTCTACTTAACTTTATAATTTTTCTACTCCTTTTACTAAGCAATTCAATCCATTTCAACTTCATTTAGACTTGAAAGGACTAAGTGTTCATTCATATTCATCATTTTACTTAAATTCTTTTCTAAAAATGGATGGAATTGGATTTATTATTAGAAAAAAAAATTATTTCCTTTTAGGATAAGGTATATGTTTTCACATTTTCACTCATCTCTTTACCTTTATCATTTTCTTAGCAATTTCCTCAGTCATTAAATTTTAAAATTAAATCTACTGGCTAGACTTATATTCCTCTACTTGTAGGTACCCAACACTTCTCTTATCTCAAATAGTAGCCTTTTTTGACTCTCAATGGACAATATTCCATTTGAATAGCTTCAAAAACTTAGTCAATTCTTTAGGTTTTCTTGGAGCCATGTGTCACTTGTCCACCCAAATTGACACTTAGTCATTTCTCATTAAGATTTATCTATCATGTTTCCAAAAGTAGAAGGATTCTAGATGAGTAGGTTGGTGGGATGCTTCCACTTGGAATCATCCTTCTACCCCACTATCTTGTAGGGATCCATGCAAAAGTAGTATGTATTTGAGCTTGGCATCATTCGACTGCCCCACTATCTCATAAGGATCCATGCAAAAGTAGTAGGTATTTGAGTGAATGGGTTAGTGGGATGATTATACATGGGATCATCCCATTACCCCATTATCTTGAAGGGGTCCATATAAACCTATAATAGTTTTTACAGGCCTAGCAGTATGTTAGATACATAAATTAATGATATGACATGACTTGGTGAAATCTTGGTTTAACTTAAAAAAATAGCTAGAATATACCTAAATCCCCAAGCCCAATAATGGAAAATTAAAGAAGATGCATGGTAATACCATACAATTAGAAGACATTTTAGCATCTACATCAGGATGATATGAGCATAAATTTGACATTCCATCTGACCATTAAAATATTTACAAAACCCAATATGGGATTGCACACTAAATAAATTGATAGAACAAGATGTAGATGTCCATGTAATATGAAGGTGAGATAAAATAAAAATGATCTATCTCTTAGAGAAACATGGTTTAATTTCAGTAGTGGGCATACCTTTAGATCATTTTTCTCTAAGAGATATATCATTATGTACCTATGTACCTTTAGATGTCTTAGTTAAGATGTGAAGTAACTATTTTAATTGGTCTATTTTATTTGTTTATGCTTTACTTTAGTATATTTATAGTCATTATGTACAAAAACTATAGAGTGTCATTTATATTATCTTTAGAATGAATTTCATAGGTTAATGACTTTCACATTTTACCTTAGAATCTTGGTCACTAAATGGCTCACATTTGTGAAATAGCTAAACTTAGCACATAGTCGTATAATTATGGTTAGGCATGATTATATTTCCTTAATATCAATAAGCCTATTTATGTTAGAGACTAACCTCTCTTTTCTAGTCTACCCTCTATCTTTTATGTATTTTTGAAGAAGTTATGCACTAGTATAGGGTGTGAAGTGATTTGCAGTGAGTATTTAAGTGATTTATCAATTAAATCAAACAAACATCAAGACTTGGGAAAATAATTAACAAGTGATCTAGTAAATATAAATACTCATATCATTAAATCTTTGGTTATAGAATTTGTTGTTCTCAGAGTAAAATAGGTTAGATTGCTTAGTATTTATATTGAACCAATATGAGTCCTAAAATTAATGAGGGGGCATTCTATCCCATACACATGTTGTCTCCCCTTAGACCTCTAAAAATGGTTTGCTTCTTGGGAGGGTCATTTGGAGCGATCAAGAAGCATGATTTGTGGGGTATTGGGTTTTGTAAATAATCTATTAGTGCAATATTAGTGATAATGGAAGTTATTTAACACATACAAGTTCAAATATGGATGAGTCTAGATATAATTTAGATGGATGGATATATGATGGATCTATCCTAAGGTGGGTTTGACCATAATAAACACAAAAATAGAGGGATATGCAAGGCATAAAATAAGGCTTATGGACCAAACAAGATGAAACACATTTAATACAACATTTGAACTAAGGGTTGGACAAGCAATCAAAATCCAATGTTTGCTTCAAGATTCTACTAGCACACAAATAATCAAGAACAATTACAATTCTAAGGAAATAGGAAATATAGTAAACTTAAGCATATATAATCAAAGGTTTTCAAAATTGTAAGAGTGCATTAACAAATCTACAAGAGGGCATTATGATTAACATATAAAAGGTGTAAAAATCAAAAATATCACAATAAGAATGACTATATTAAAAGTAAAAATCATTCAGAACCAAAAAAAAAAGATACTAGAATGACAACACTTTTTACACAATACACAGGGTTGGAGAAGTATCAAAATTTAAAAATCAAAACTAATTACAAAACTTTATTCATAATTTACTATTAATCTTAATTTCAAAAATTATCCTCCCTTGGGATTGGGAGGATACAAATATATATATTCTTGGGGAAAGTCTCATACTCCAAGAAAGGTATAAAATTACATCTACACACATAGTATTATATGTCAATCATCATGCAAAGTATAGAACAAGGTGTCAATTCTCATGCAAAGAATGCATTTACAATGGTGTCTATCTAGAATAAAATTATATGACTAATATATATATATATATATATATATATATATATATATAAGTCATATAATTTTATTCTAGATAGACACCATTGTAATATATGAAAAATAAATTAGGTTCTAATGTTTAAACTTAGTTGAAACATTAAAATACATATGTATTTTTAGTGAGGTGTTGATGTGGGACTACTGGAAGAATAAAATAATGTGGTAATGGTTATGGGAATTGAAGTGGATGAAATTGATATTATAACTTGAGTTGAAGCTACAATAATCACTATCACTACAAACATGCTAGAAGTTTACACCAATGTAGATATATCAGTAAAAATTAGAAGTGGCATGTATGTGGGCCATTTCTATGTTTGCACTAGTGTTTATTTTGGATACTAAGTATCCTAAGGTGGTGCAAGTGTTTCCCTTATTATTGAAGTTGATTTCTTTGCTACTTCCATTTTTAAAAATAATGCATGGCTTGCTTGGAAGTCAATGACAATAATCTTAAAATCAAACAAAAGCCTCTTAAAAACTATGTAATATTCTTCATAAAATCATTATGGGTGCCTAATAAATCTATGACCTCCACATGAAGCATCTTACTTATAATTTTATCTCTAGAAAAATTCACTAGTTGCATAATCTCATCATTGGTCCTATAGACTGTGTCTTCAATTTTAGTTCAAAAGTTGTCAAATACAACCCAAAGGAAATTTTTAAAAATGGGTTTGGGAACCAATTTACCAAGAGGAATGCTTACCTAAATGACCCTCATCTATGTCAAAATAGATACTACTTTTCTTTCATGATTTGTAAATTATTGTCCTAGATTTCACACATCTTAATACCATTCTAGCAATCTATTTGTCTTTGAAACAACATAATTTTAGGCCCATGCATCCTCTGATGTTGTTATTATGTTTAAATGGGAATATGTCTTATTTATGGTAGCCTATGACTAACAACTAATTCACAATTAGATATACTTCTCTTGATCAAAATTAACAAAGAGAGTAATCATGGATCTATACCTTTTACCTCATTTAAATGTCAACCCAAGGATGTATACTTGATAGGATGATATCACTATATGTGCATACTCAATCTCTAATATGACATTATACTAATTGTATCTAAGATGCTGAAGTGCAGTAAATGAAATGCTTGAAATGAAACATAAACAAAGTATGGTAAAATAAATTCTTAAGCATGGAAGCTTCCTTAATTGAATTTAAGAAAGAATGTAAACCACACAATTAAGAAATAAAAAACACAATGCTTAAGGAAATAAAAAAACATGCTTAGATTAAGAAAAATTGTTGGATTGTTACTTTAGCCTTCTAAAGGGGGCCCTTCTTTCTTCCAACTTCAGCTTTAACCCTTCCTTTTACAACACTAAATTGAACTCATAATTGCTCACTCATATTAATAAAAAATGAAGCAACAAATTACTACATGAAGTTACAATCACAATAGCTTAAAACAATATACTTCTGATAATATCTATTCAACATATACTAATTTCTATATATCTCAACTCTGTTGCTAAATATTTATATACCATAGAGGAGATTATTTTATACAAAGCAATATATACATTCTATTCTAAGATACATTCAAATTGGGATAACCAAAATTGGTTCCTTCACTAAATACATCCTTCATATGAATATTGTGACTTTGATGTAGGAAAAACAAGGTTGTTTTTTTCTTCAACCACTTCCTTATTGAGCTATATAGAGGTTAGATTCATTTCTATGAGTTGATTAGAAGAGAATCAAAATATATTCATCCATGGCTTTGATCACGCATTAGCTAAAGAATGGTATATGTAATGAGATTCCTTTTGATGTATGATGCTCTATGATATATACCTATTTCTTAAAAACAACTTCAAAACACATTCATAAAAAAAGCATCCAAAAGTAATAGACAACCATCATATATTTAATTTTAATACATAATTCTAACTATTCAAAAAAGTTTGAAAATATAATGCTATATGGTTTATGAAATTAGGGAACTATATGGAAAGTGTTTAAAAGAATGGTAAACAAGCAAGATGAGTACAACAAACAGACATAATAACAAGAGATTTATGGGGCTCATCACACCTCCCAACTTAAGATCATGCTCTATCTCGAGCACCATACTTATTCATTCCTAGTGCACAAAGAAGTCTAAAATCCATGGGTTCTATACTGCCCTTGGCAAGATGAGCATAAAAACCCCACTTTTACTCAAATATTTGCCAACTTTTGGCTTCTTGAGATTCATCCATTAGGATTTTGTCCTACCATTCTAGAACAAAATGCTAGAATAAGGGTGGTTGGAAGTTTAGGTTTAATAATTGCAATCCTATGTCACTTACTATAAAATGTATTTTGTGGTCCTGTTAAATGTTGTATTTAAATTAAAATGGGAATAGGGTTCCCTCTTATTCTATGTAGTAGTGAGCTCATTTTAGTATTTGATATAGGAATCTTTGGCTGAAGGACCAATAGAAATTCTCAATACCAAATAAAAAACTTTAACCTCATCACATTTTTGTCCAAACCAAGTTCTGACTTCTTTCGTTAACATGATATTATCCAATTCAGCTAATACAACATTAGGTGTTATTGATTTATCCATGATAAGCAACTTTTTATTTTGTTCTATATTTTTCTATTTCTCTTCCCTTTTATATTCATTTAACAAATATGATGAAAATTCTTGTAATTAGACATATCCAACATATAGATTTGGATTCCATTCTCTGTCATATGGAACAACATAATTATAAAGGTAGAATTAGCACAATTATGCTTGTTCTTCCTATGAAATTACTCTCTCGCTCTCTCTCTCTCTCTCTCTCTCTATATATATATATATATATATATATATATATATATATATATATAATAAGGAAAGGGGATCAATAAATTCATGGGGTATATCAAAATAAATTCTCATAAATCTAAACTTGTGTCATTGTTCTTCAAGATAAACTTAATAAACTTTTGCAAGAGGCCTACAATCAAGGAGTTCTTGGGTTATACCAGACATGGCCACAACTTTATATTTTAGTGTGGTGATTATCTCTTATTTCAACTTATTTTCCTATTTCAATTTCCTATTTTCTTTCCTCAGTTACTTTAGAGATTCAAATTAATTATCCATCCAATTAAATAGTTTAGAATATATTACAAAATAGGAGTGATACCTAACCTCAGGGGAAAATTTATGTTCTTCTTGTTGATTGACCTCTATAGAATATTATGGAATGCTAGATGTAGGATGATCTTTGGCTAAGGGCTATAGTTTACAATCTATTGTATCAAGTGCATCTAGTCCTCCACTAGGTTGGTCTTGTAGCTACTTCCTTAGTCTCTCAATTTGTTGCAAGGCTTTCTCAAGAGTGAAAAAATACACTTTCACTACAATAGGTTTCTCCAATTTTTAAGATTATTCCTACATAGGTTTCTCATGCAACCCTTATTCTAATTATTTATGTAATGGTTCCTCATAGAATTATTTAAAACTATGTTCAACTTATTCTTCTTCCTCATGCATTTATTTAAGATTGTGTTCAACTTGCTATTTTTCTTCCTACATTGGATCCTTATGGAATTATTCAAAACTATGCTCAAATTATTCTACTTCTTTCTGATGGAATACTAGAGAACATTTTCCCCTATCTACTTCAATCTCTAAAGATTCATTACTACTAGTAGTCTGTTCTTTCCCCTATTTTTCATTTATTTAAATAATAGAAGAAGGTTTAGTTCTCATCTTTCTCCTCAATATATGAGATCTACGAGGAGTAGGGGTTACCTTGATCTTCATGGAAGAAGGTGGAATTTCCTCTTCAGACTCATCTAAATCAAGTTAGAGAATGAGTTTTTTCATTTTCTTTCCCTTAGACCTTACTGTAGGTTCTTTTGTTACTATAGGAAGACCTTCTTCCATAGGTTCCTATGTGGCTATAGGAAGTTTTTATACTATAGGTTCTTTTGGTTCTATAGGGAGGGATTATTCATATTTTGATATTTGTTTTTCAACCTCTAATTCTTATTCTAATACATCTCCTTCTATATTACTCTCTTCATTTCCTAGTATCCGAAGAAATTGCTCCCAACTGATGTTGGGTCTAGTTCTTTGCAAATAGTCTTGAACAAGTAATTGGATGAGACAATGGTGGGAGAGAGATTTACAATTAAATTTTTAAAAATCCTTTGAAATTTTGGTGATCATATGAATCAAAAAGTTTGGAATGTTTATCTCCATTCCATGTCATAAATGATTTATGAATTTGAAGTGTAGGCCATGCAACATAGAATACCTTCCTTCATAGATGAAATATCTAGAGATAAACTTAGCAGTCTTAGCCCATATTTTTAGTAGAGAAAAGCATGTGATGACCTACTTTGAATTTTTTAAGAATTAATTTAATCTACTAAACTTTCATCTCTTAGCCTCAGCATCATATTTATCTTACCATTCCTCCCCTATTCTAGGTAGTCCCATTATTCTGTTGATGGTTATTTCTGTTAGTTTTACTTCCATCCCTTTTACCATGGCCAAACTATTATGAAATGTATCAATACATTCCTCTACATTTAATTAATCTAGGGTTTGTATTTTATTGAAATACTACATGTATCTTATATGCTGGAATAAGACCAAGATTTTTAGGTTGTTTGTCAAGTGGGTGATATCTAGTGGTTCATGTTTCAACAAATTGCCTCCCATATTATGTGAGTTATAGGTATAAGTATTTGTGGTAAGGGTTTTTGGAAATGGAAGAATGATTTGTGACTTTTGAACTGAGAAGTGAAATAATACTTTTAAATTAATGAAAAATCTCCCCCCAACATAATCTGTCACTTGTCCTCGAGGGACAAAGTCGACGTGCACAAAACACTCATGGTAAGAGTAAGGGATGGAAATAACAGTTATGTCAATGGTCAAATAAATGAAGGAGATGGTAGTTATATGTGATAAGGGTAATATATGGTAGTGAATTAATAGAATTAAGTCTCATCATCTTTTGGAAATAATTAAAATGTAAGATAGGAAATAAATATAGAATAATTACTATATCACCTATAGAAATACCTTTCATACATTTACAAATGATGATGTGAAGTGGTGATCATGGTATATGATATAATTTTAGTGGGAAAAAATTCTTGAGGTAGGATGGAGTTTAGGAATACATCATATAACAAGATGTGCTTCCTGTAGCAACAAGTGTTATCTTTCAAGAACAAGTTTTTATTCTACAACAGCAAGTTTTTCACCTATAGTGACAAGTTCTCCATCCTATAACAAGAAGTAAAATATATTTCTAATCTAAGGGAATGAATATAAAAAAAACAAGTTAATGTAGTAGTGCCTTTTATCTTTTTAAGTTTTTAATGAATGTTGATTAACTAGTGACCTAGTTTTCTGAGACAACATTTGTCAGCAATGCCCAAAGTTTTTCACTGCTATTTTTTTTTCTAATATATTTTTTGGTCCAAAATCAAATAAAATATCAATAATATAGATGGTAGGATTTTTTTTATATTATTAATAACTTATTCTTGGTTACAGGAAGCTTTATTACTCTTAGAAAATATTAGATAATGGTTGATAGAAATACCCTTTATCTATAGGAACAAGTTGATTTGATACATGAAGATGGTAATCAGACATGATAAGGATAAGATATGGTAGTGAGTTAATAGAATTAAGTCTCATCATATTTTAGACATAATTAAAATGTATGATAGGAAATAAATATAGAATAATTACTATATCACCTATAGAAATACCTTTCATACATGTGCAAATGATGATGTGAAGTGGCGATCATGGTATATGCTAGAATTTCAGTGGGATAAAATGATTGAGGTAGGATGGAGTGTAGGAATACATCCTATAGAAAGATATTCTTCCTATAGAAATAAGTGTTATCTTTCAAGAACATGTTTTTATCCTATAACAACAACTTTTTCACCCATAGTGACAAGTTCTCCATCCTGTAACAAGAAGTAAAGTATATTTATACTCTAAGGGAATTCATATAGAAAAAATAATGAAAAAAAAATTAATTGTAGTAGTGCATTTTCTCTTTTTAAGTTTTTTAATGGATGTTGATTAGCTAGTGACCTAGTTTTCTAAGACAACATCTATCAGTAATACCTAAAGTTTTTCACTGCTATTTTTTTTTATTTTTTTAAAGATTTTTTGGTCCAAAATCAACTAAAATCTCAAGAATCTAGATGGTAGGATTTTATTTATCTTGAATGAAGCTATTAGGAATAACTTGTTCTTGGTTACAAGAAGCTTTATTACACTTAAAAAATATTAGGGAATGGTTGATAGAAATACCCTTTAGCTATAAGAATAAGTTGATTTGCTTCATGAAGAAGAGATGGTTGTTGTTTATCAATAATTTGGCAAGTGAGGGTTTCCTTAGAGACTGGTTTCATATATAGTTTGATCCTTTGGCCATTAAAAAGTAGTCTAAACCAAATAGAGTCAATGGTCATGAGATTTATAGATCTATTGTCAAAAACTTGTTTGATTTCATAAGGCCCAAGCCATCTAAACTATAATTTTCCTTTATGTTCCTTTTATTACAATAAAAAAGGAGTGCCTATTCTTCTAGTTGTAAATTCTTAGTCTTGATGTCTCTATCATGCCATCCTACATGTTGTCTTTGCACTATTTTAGTATGATAAAGTGCTTCCTTTCTTAATTCATCAAATGCATTTAGCTACACAATTTGATCTTGTTGAGCTTGATAAAGATATAAGCCCAAATCAAGTGTTTTCCTTAATGTCTTATGTTGAAACTCAATGGGCATAATAGGATTTTTACCATAAACTAGTTCATATGGAGTGAAACCAGTTGTAGTTTTCCAAGTGATTCTATAAGCCCAAACTTATTCTAAAAGATGAGTTGACCAATATTTTCTACACATGCTAACAATCTTAGTGAGGATATTTTTAAATTCTTAGTTTGTAACTTCTACCTGACCATTTGACTAAGGATGGAGGGGTAGATTTATTATGTTTAATTCCATATTCTTTTACCAAGGCAACTATGAGGTCTGATATGAACTATGGGCCTTGGTCTATGACTATTTCTCCTAGAAATTAAAATTGGTTGAAGAATTTTTCATAAAATAACTCAGCTGCCTTCTCATCTTAGGCATGGGTTAAGGCTTTGACCTCTTCCCATTTGATAATATAATCAGTTCACACTAGTATGTATTCCTTGTTGTTGGATTTAGAATCAATAGGACCTACAAAATCTAGTCCCCATTTGTCAAAGGGTTTTGGAACTAGTTGTGGCTATAATGGTATTTCATTAGAGTGAGTGGGTTTTCCCATACACTGACACTGATCACATCTACAAGTATACATCATTACATCCTTATGCAAAGAATGTTAATAATATATAGCAGTGAGTAATTTCATGGTAGTCTATTTGGTAGCAAAATGACCCCCATAGGGCTCATCATGGTAGGATTTGATAATGTCATAAGCTTCATCTTCTTAGATACATATTCTAATAAATGAATCTAGTCCAATGATAAATATATATCCTATAATCCATAAATAATGTATACTCTTTTGAATCAGATATTGTTTGTCCCTAGGTAAGAAATGTTGTGGTAGTGATCTTGTAGTAAGATAGTTTGCAATATATGTGAAAAAAAGAGATTGATTGTTAGGGAAAATAAATATTCATTAGGAAAATAATTCTCCACAATAGCACTATGTTTATAATTTTTCAATTAAGATAAAAAATTTGCTACTACATTATCCTTACATGGTCTATCCATAATGGTGATATCAAATTCCTATAACAAAAGCAACCAATGAATTGTCCTGCTTATTATAGTATGTTTTTTCATTAAATACCTTATTATTTCATTATTGGTGTAGATAAATACTTGGTAACATGTAATTTAGTGTTTAAATTTATTGATAACATAGATGATGAAAAAAATCCATCTACATTATAGTTTATTTAAGTTCATCCCCTTGAATATTCTTGTTGTTAAAATAGATTGCATAGCTCAAGGATTTATCTTTTTGGCCAAGGATAGCTCCTGAAGTGGTATTAGATGCATATGTATGAATATGAAAAGGATTCTTCTAGTTAGGCCCTCTGAAAATAAAGGTTGTTATGACCAGGTCTTTAAACTATTGAAAAGCAATTTGATAATCACCCATCCATGTAAATTCCACATCTTTAGTAAGCAATCCAAATAATGGGGTGGCAATTGTACTAAAATCATTGCATGAATCATCTATAATAACTAACATGTCCTAAAAGACTTCTAACATCTTTTTTGTTTCTTTGGTGAGGGTATACTTGAATTCCAACAAGGGATATGTGATGTCCCAACATAATCCCTTCAGTCATAAGCATGTAACACTTTTTATTGCTCAAAGATAATTGATGGTCCTGGTAGCATTGAAGGACTTTCTCCAAGTTGGTTATCATTTATTTGAATATACACCCATAGATAGTGAAATCATCCATGTAGATTTCAACACAATCATGGGAGAGATCAAAAAATATTCTCAACATAGCTCATTAAAAAGTATTTGGGGCATTGCAAAGACCAAATGGAAAGATGACATAGGCATAATTTCCCCAAGGGCAAGTAAAAATGGTTTTGTCTTAGTATTTTAGATTAATTCATATTTGATTATAACCACTATAGACATCTAAGGAAAAAAGTTATTTCTTCCTTGCTAACGTATCCAACACTTGATCAATAAATGAAAGGGGAAAGTGATCATTCTTGTTAGCAGCATTCAACTCTCGGTAGTTAACACAAATACACCATTTTCCCCCTTTCTTAGTGTAGATGCTAAAAATATGTACCATAACCTAAAACCTTGAAATAGGTTGAGTCTAAAATCCTAAATTCTTGAAATAGGATAAGTCTGAAATGTGGTGGAACCTCCAAAAATCTAAAATTTGCATCTTAACTCTTAGAGGTCCAAAACCACTCTCAAACAACTTGAAAGTATATACATAAAATATAACATAAAGTATAATTAAATGTCAACTTATATTTAAATGTTTATTTTACATATATACCCCTATTTAGCCATGGTAATTAATCCTATTAATTACTATTTACCATCCCTAACCACCCAAAATCTTTTAAACAACCAAAATCCATAACAATCAAATAAAAACAAAAACCATCCAACCTCCCAACAACCCTTCCAACAGCTTACCCTCATCAAAAACCCATGCAAACAACTTAGTGTTACATTCACTTACTTTGGAACGTAGTTTGAAATGACCCAAGCCAAATTTTGACCAAATTGGGCTAATCAACATTGATTTTTCATGATCGATGTTGATTCTCCTAGATTGACATCAATCCATATATACACAGGGAGCCTCCATGGCTTATGACTACAATTTTGGACTCTAAAACATTATTGAATTACTTTTGAGACTACATACATACTTAATTATACCCCTATCCATATGATAACAAACCATTTTGGAGGTTGAAATCCCATGTTTGTAGCACACATTATCTAAATTCACCTCACTTATTAAAGGTCAATTTTATGTTTTTTATTGCTTAGTTTTGGACTACATTATGGTTTATTAGCCCTTTAGCATCTCTATTTTATCATCTACTATCTATTTTCATTATTTTATCAAATTTTTAGACCTTTTCCATCCTTCATTTTTTTATTATTAGTTGACATCGATCCACTTGAATCAATGTCAATCCTAAAATATCAACATTGATCCTTGATAAAACACAAAAATAGACCCAAATTTTATTTTTGGCAAAATTCATGATCCCTAAACCCTGCATAATATTCATTCTATTTTCTAAATCTATCTCCTAATCTATTTTAATCCATTACTAAAAATTAGCCAAGCATTTATACATATTGTCCTTGAATAATCCATTTATCTTATCTTTCAATCAAAGATAATATGCATTTATCTAATCTCTATTAAGTTGTATTTTGTATTGTTTATACTTTCATCTACCATATTGTAATATCTTATCTATTATCTTAAATAATCCATAATCATTTATATTTATCAAATTATCTTTCACATCATTTATATCTTACAATCATTTATATTCATCATTTTTAGTATTTTATTCATCTTAATTGAAAATAGTGGCTTGAAATCCATTCGAGTAAGCATTGTGATTCTTAGGACTGGATTGTAATCAGGCAAACCACTCATATTCCTATTGATCTATTTTTGCCTAAGTGTTTACTTGTGATTTATAAGTCATTCCTCCCTAGCCAAAGAGGAGTTCTCACAATATTGATCAATGTTGTGCAACCAATATTCATCTCTAGGTAATCTTAAAAACCCTACACTTTATTTTTAGTAGCTAATTTTTCCACATTAAAAAAGTAAAAAAAATACTAAAACACTTAGGGATAATGACTAGGGGAAAAATCCACTAGCTATCTAAGATAGGATAAACAAATCCTACATCCAAAAAATTTTGTAACTCAGTTTTTAAAATGTATTTGACTTTAGGATTCATTTATTTTTGGGGTTAGTGAATGGGTTTGCATTTCTATTTAATGTAAATGTGATGTATGCATAAATCTGGGGGTATTCCTCTCATGTGATGGTAATCCTAGGCAAATGTTGTTGTGTGCCTTCTTAAAATTGTAAGTAACTAACTTTCTTACTAGGGTGTTGAATAAGTGTTGATGTTGAGAGTTTTATTTAGGAGGATGTCTAATTTCTTTATTAAAGAAAACATGGTATCTATGTTGGAGATTAAAGGAGCACAACTACATTTATGGGGAAGTAATTGATGGAATGCCCAAATATCTCTTGTGGTTTAAACCAATTCATTCTCAAGAAAATTATTATGAAGAGGTCATGGTGTACATTCAAACAAGTTGGTCGCTTTATAATTCTTTTGATAGGTGTTTTGCAGGATACTAGTAAAGATAATGTTTTCTTCTTGGGCCTATAGAGCTAGACTCTAGTCAATTATGCAAAGAGTCTAAAAGGAGATAGATTCTTCAATGTCATCAAAATAAGGTATTAGTCCATCATTTATGGAAGGTTAAGTTGTTCAATATAACACCGATTTATTAGTGTCATTTCTATTGGAAATTAGCATTTTTCTTGACCTACAACCAATAAAAGCATTGACAGTGCCAACCATTGGTGACCAAGGATGAGAGGATAGCCCCATAAATTAATTTTTGGCTATAGGATAATAAAATATGATAGATATTTCCAAGAATCCATAGTGATAAAAAGGTCCTCAACAATCCCCTTAGCCTTAATAGTTGATCTATTAACCATCTAGAGGATGGTAGGTGTTGGATGAAGAGTGGTAAACTTCAATTGCTGCATGGTCTCCATGGTCATCACATTGATGGCTATACCCAAATAAATTAAATTTGGAAATGGGTTGGCCATGGATTCTAATGTTAACTACAAGAATTCTCATATCAAAATATTTTGGGGGAAATATATTCCCCAACATAATATTTGCTAGTTGTCCAATGACCTAGACTGTTTTAGGATCCTTCTACTTTATTCTCAATTTTTTCAAACATAACTCTCTAAAATTTTTGTTGTAAGTAGGAACATATTCTATTTATTGAAAGAGTGGGATTTTGATGCACAAATTATTAAATTAACCTAAAATATTGAATTTAGGCTCTAGTTTAGGACATGATATGTTCAATCTCTCTAGAAAAGGAGGATTGCCAGTTTCTTTTTT
Source organism: Torreya grandis (assembly GCA_037957365.1). Taxonomy (NCBI): domain Eukaryota; kingdom Viridiplantae; phylum Streptophyta; class Pinopsida; order Cupressales; family Taxaceae; genus Torreya; species Torreya grandis. Next base: position 586,978 of record JARHVA010005414.1, on the reverse strand, counting down.
ATTTTTTTATGGACTTGGCTCAAGATTGGCTATGGGTGGCTATGGATTATCATGAAATGAAGCTATCTCAAAGTGTTATATGATTATGGGTGAGGTGGGTTGTGGAAGAACATGACCTAAGTGAAGTTGAACTTGATTAATATCTAAGGTATATGTTGGATATTGTATTATTTCAATGGATTGTGTAAGTTAAACTGACTTATTGGTACGATTAGGGATGGGTTGGGTAGGTAATTGAGTGGTTTGAATAAGCTACTAAGTGTTTTGAGTTATTGCCTATTATTTTAGTTGTTGCATTTTTTGGAGAAAGCCTTGATTTCCTCTCCATTGTTATTACCATGAATTAGACGGATAGAACCATTGCTAGTTTTAGAATTGTTCCTATTGAGGTTTTTGTCCATTTTGTTGCATCCATAACTTATTATAGGGTAGCTACCAATTTGGATTGGGTATATTCATATAAGAACCTTATTGAGGATTATTTGAGAATTGAAAATTTGTAAACATAGAGTTTGATGGCATACCTAGTCTTTATAATCATAGTTTTTATTGAGCCACAAAAAACACTTGGTTCTCGTCTTCTCTTATGGCATGAAAATCTACTATCTTAAGATTTTCTTGATGATACTGGATACCTAAAATTTCATGGGAAAGAATGTTCAATTTGCCTTCTTATTTTTGTATTTAGGGCAATAGGTGGCTAAGGCTTTCTCATTTTCTTCTTACTTTCACCATGTATATAATGTATGAAACTAAGTAGCTAGGTGATTGATGATGTCCTACTTCATATCCTAGATTAGACTGATAACTTCACCTTTAGATAGTCCTACAATATATGTTGTAGGATGGGTTTTGCTCTTACTTTTATTCATGGTTGATCTGGAGTAGTTCATACATAGAACTATTAACTCATCAAATGGTAGTGTAGAAACATCACTAATAGACATTAGATCTAGTGCCTCTAGACAATAATCTATAATTCCTTTTAGGAATATAAATTTGATCAATTCCTTGTCCATTTTAGTTTACTTGGATTTTTTGAAGCTGAACAAAAATCTTTCTATATATTCCTCTAATAAATCATCGTCAGCTTGTGTCATAAAATATCATCTCTCATGTAGTTTTTGCCCCTACAATAGTATATGTATTTCATCAAAAACTTCTCCTTCATTTATTCTCAAGTATAAATGTCATCCTTTCCAAGTCCCATGAACCATCTAAGTGTTGAATCTTTGAGTGTTTCTAGAAATATTTTGAGTTTTTGAGTGTCTTGATTATAACCATATCTATGGCATAAGATGTAGAAATCAAAAAGAAATGTATCTATATCCTAAAATGCTTTTCCTCTAAATGTAAGGAGGGTAGAGTGAGGGATATTTTTCATGGGTGCATTTCCATCAGGAATAAGGATAAGAAATTTGAAAGTAACAAACTCATTGGTAGTGTTTTATTCCTAGTGATCCCCCATGAATACACTTTGTGTTGGTAGATGAGAGGTTGTTGCTACTCGATGCCCAAAATTCCTATCAATTCTTTTATTCCCTAGGGTGTAGAAGATGGAGACTTTATATTTTTCCTTAGTAATGTATGGATTTTTATATAATGGGGATGGTGTGGAGGTTTAAGAATATTTTAGTAGTATCTCAGCAAAGATTCTTTCTAAATTAGAAGTTCTTATTGACTTGGTGTTTCTTCTAGGGGCAAGTATAGCTTTGAATGCCTCCTTAGCAAGAAATGTGGGTGACAAAGGGAAGTGAACTTCATATTCCTAAGTATGAGGAAATAAGATGGTAATTATTATAGGTGGTTCCTATAGGTATATTTTAAGGGTATGAACCTCTTCAAGATATCTATCTTGTGATACCAGTCCATCCAAAAATTATTCTTTCTTAACCTCTTTTATTAACAATTGTGAGTGATATTCAAGAATTACTTCATGTTCCTCAGTTATTGTAGGATGTATTTCAGATCTTGCATCAATGTTATATGATTTAAGCAAAAAATTTCATATATAGTCCCATTCACTTAGTATACATCAACCACTTTTTATTTTTTTACCTTTTTCCCCACCCTATCTGCATAGGGTTAGTAATATGGGGTTTTAAAAATTTACACTATCCTACTTGCAAAAAGGAAAATTTTAAACTATGAAAGTAGGAAATATTTAATCTATAAAAATAGGGAGCTTTGGTAAAACAATAATAAACATCTAGAAACAATTATTATCAATATTGAATATTACAAGTGTGTGACACCTTTCCCTAGCAATAGTGTCAAAAATGATCAGCAGTTGATCCATAATCAGATATACTTATCTTCATAAAAAAAACAAGGAGAGTAACCATGGATTTGTACCTTCAACCTCATTTAAATGTCAACCCAAGGACATAGACTTGATAAGATGATGTCACTATATGTGTATGCTCAATCTCTAATTTGACATTCTACTAATTGTGTATAAGATGCTGAAGTACAATAAATGAAATGCTTGAAATGAAACCTTAAAAAAGTATGGTAAAATAAATTCTTATGCATGTAAGCTTCCCTAATTTAATCTAAGTAAGAATTTAAATCACATAATTCAAAAATGAAACACACGATGCTTAAGGTAATCAAATAACATGCTTAACTAGACAAATAGGTTGGATTGTTACTATAGCCTTCCAAAGGGGGCCCTTCCTCCTTCCAAATTTAGCTTCAACCCTTCCTTTTAAAACACTAAATTAAACTCAAAATTGCTCACTCATATTAATAAAAAGTAAAATAATGAATTATTTTATGAATTTACAATCATAATTTCTTAACATAATATACTTCTAATAATTTTTATTCAATATATACTATTTTCTATATATTTTAACTCTACTGCTACATATTTATATACTAAATAGGAGATTTTTTTATGAAAAACAATATATACATTCTATTCTAAGATACGTTTGAATTGGTATAACTAAAATTGGTTCCTTTTCTAAATATGTCCTTCATGTGAATCTTGTGACTTTGCTATAGGACAAACAAGGTTGTTTTGTTCTTAAACAACTTCCTTATTAAGCTCTATAGAGGTTAGATTCATTTCTATGAGTCAGTTAGAAGAGAATAAAAATTTGTTCATCTGTGGCTTTAGACATGCATTGGCTATAGGATGGTCTATGTAATGAGATTCCTTTTGCTGTAGGATGCTCTATGCTATATACCTATTTCTTGAAAACAACTTCAAAACACATTCATATAAAAAGCATCCAAAATCAATAGATAACCATCGTATATATTTTGATATACCCCCTAAAAGTTATCTATAATATATATAGTATTTTAAATATTTCTCCTTTCTAATGGCTTCTAAGTAGGTTGGTCATAGATTTTAAACATTTCTTTTATCACTCCAACATCGTCCAAAAACTATAAGGATTCTCTTTGTATCTATCTAGGTATGAGGGATTCAATTTTTATCTTAATATTAAAGAGAATATGTCTTCACTCTATTCCAATTCAACTCATTGTCCTTATGCAACTACAATATCTATTTTAACCTTCCTCAAGATATTTGTTTATCTATCAAAATGGAATTTGATTGTTGGTTGTTTAGTAATTACTAAGCATTGCCTTCCTCTTTGTTCTTTTTATAGTTGATTATATTTTGGTGTTGAGCCTATTTATAAATTACAGTGTATTTTCAAATACTCTAAATTTTAAATGTACTTTACACTTTATATGTATTTTAAATTTTTTGGACCCCTTTTAATGGGAAACCATTTTGGGTTGATTATGCCCATGGTTTTGGTACCCATTATTTTGTAATACCACTTTGTTGATGTATTATGTATTGATGGATACTTTTTAGGTAATACATCATGAGAACTAGGTTTGAGAATGAAGAATAGAGTGTTAGAATTTAGGTACAAATAATATTTATTTATTGTAATTATGAGAAGATTGATCTGAGAGTGGTTTGTAATCTCATGGCTTATAATAAAATTTACTGGTAGATGTAGCCCACATTAGGTGAACCACATTAACTCTAGTCTTCTTATTTTACATGTTTATTTTATGTTATTTTTTAATCTTTATTTATATATTTATTATTATTGTGATTCTATGAAATTATTCCACATCAATTTTTTCTTTTATTCCTAGCAACTGGGATCTGAGCTTTAAGTTGTATTTGCTAAAGTATTGAATCATAGGAAGGGTTATTAGTTTAAATGGGAGCTATGGCTAATTATCATAGATAAAAGATTGAAAATTTCAATAGATATAACTTTGGTCTATGCAAAATGTAGATGGAATATTACCTCTATCAGAATGACCTCCATGCTCAACTAGGAGGAAAAGTAAAGTAACCAATGAGTCCAACAAATGAGGCTTGTGAACTGCTTGATAGGAAAGTACTTGGGGACATTACGTTATGACTTGCATCTTTGGTCATGTTTAATATATCATAGGAGAAGACAATATAGGGTCTCATGAATGCATTAGGTAAGTTATATGAGAAACCCTGTACTTCTAATAAAAAAATTTTAATGAAAAATTTATTTAATATGAAGATGTCTAAAAATGGTTCAATTGATGATCATTTGAATGAATTCAATATGGTTGTGAGTATGTTGAACTATATAAAAATAGATTTTGATGATGAAGTTATGGATTTGATTATTTTGTGTTCCTTACCAGAGAGTTAGAATAGGATGATAATGGATATGAGAAACTTGGTCTCTAATAATGCCAAGTTGAAGTTTTAGGATGTCATAGGATTAATCCTTAGCGAGGAAATGTGATGAAAAATCTCAAGGGATACTTATACTTTATGTGATGCTTTGGTGGTGGAGAGTAGAGGGAGACAAAATTTTACAGGAAAAGGAAAGCATGGAAAGTCATATGGTCTTGAAAGGTCAAAATCAAGGGCCAAGATAGTATGTTAGCATTGTGGAAAGATTAGGCATGCAAAGAAGGATTGTAGGTCTCTTTAGAACAAGAACAAAAATTAGGAAGACACCAAGGAGGTGAATGTGGAAATAGGTAATGTTTATCAAGATGCATTAATTATCTTTGTTGAAAATATTCTTGAGTCTTGGGTTTTAGATTCAGGGGCTTATTTTCGTGCTACACCATATAGGCATTATTTTATTGGTTATGTTTAAGGGGATTTTTGACATGTTTACCTTTTGATGATGAGCCTTGAAACATAGTAGGAAAAGGAAGTGTTTAGATCAATATGTATAATAAGAACACTTGGCTACTGAAGGATGTCAGGCATGTGCCTAAGTTGAGATAGAAGATGGTATCCATAGGATAGATAGGTAGTGAAGGTTGTATGGTGACATTTATAGTATATTCTTGGAAGGTAACCAAGGGTGCTCTTATGGTAGAAAGAGGTAACAAGGTTGATACCCTATACTTATCAAGTAGTGATGATTATTGTAGTTTAATTATTATAGATGCAGATGCAACTTTATGGCATAATAGGCTCGATCACATTTTGAAGGATCAGTTACTTGGATTGAAAGGATCTAATTTAGATATTTGTGAAGACTATGTGTTTGAAAGATAGAAAAAGGTAAAGTTTCTCAAGGTTTGATCTATGAGGAAGGAGAATAAGTTAGAGTTGGTTCATTCAGATGTATGAGGGCTAGCTTAGGTATCTCTTATTTGTGGGTCATCTTATTATGTCAGCTTTATTGATGATGCAAATATGAAAGTTTGGGTGTATGGAATTAAGATAAAATCTGATGTGTTTGGTATGTTTAAAATATGGAAAGCCTTGGTTGAGAATGAAACAGGTCTCAAGTTAAAATGTCTCAGGTCAGATAATGGTGGGGAATATTATAATAATGCATATTTTTATTACTATTCAAGGAATGGAATTCATAGATAGAGGATGGTTGTAATAACTCTAGAGTATAATGGAGTGTCAGAAAGGATGAACAAAACTATCATAGATCATTTTAGGAGCATGAGGTTGCATGCATGACTACCTCTTCAATTTTGGGTAGAAACAAAAAACATAGTTGTATATCTGATAAATAGAGGTCCTTCATCTATTTTGGATGGAGGCATACCTGAGGGAGCTTGGTCTAGTAAGAATGTCCATTATTCATTTCTTATAATATTAGGTTGTGAAGACTTCATTGATATTGATAATTATGATAAGACTAAGTTAGAGGTTAGGTCTAAAAAATGCACCTTTATTGTGTATAGTGAGGATGACTTTGGTTTTCAGATTTGGAGTCTTAAGGATAAAAAAATATTTAGTTCTAGGGATGTATTTAATGAAAAAATCATGTATAAATAATAGTTTTAGGATTATAAAGAGGATTATAGAAAAAAGTACACAGTACTAGAGAATATTGTAGATGATAAAGTGTCTAAGCAACTAGTTACGACACCTAATCTATAAGAACCCCAAAATCCTATGGTGAGAAGGTCTTCTAGGGTAAGAAGGGAACTTGAATTTTTTTATCCATCTCTTAATTAATTATTACTCATTGACAATGGAGAGTTAGAGTTCTTTGAAGAAGTAATGCAGGTAAATGTCAGGAAGAAGTGGGAATAAGCTATGGACGAGGAGCATCAATCTCTCATGAAAAATTAGACTTGGGATTTGGTAACCCCACCTGAAGGTAAGAGAGTATTGGAAAACAAATGGGTGAATAGAGTTAAATAAGATGATGGAGGCAAGAAGAGGTACAAGGCCTGATTAGTGGTAAAGGGGTTTGCACAGAAGAAGGGAATTGATTTTGATGAGATTTTTTCCCTAGTGGTAAAGATGACTTCTATTAGGACTATTCTTAGGATAGTGGTAGTGGAAGACTTTCAATTAGAGTATTTAAATGTGAAAACTACATTCCTTCATGGTTATTTGGAAGAGAACTTGTATATGGAGTAGCCACAGGGATATGAGGTCTCAAGAAAGAAGAAAATGGTGTACAAATTGAAGAAGAGCTTGTATGGCCTGAAACAAGCTCCACAATAGTGGCATAATAAATTTTATAGTTTTATGATGGAGTAAAGATACTGCAAGTGTCATTCACACCATTGTGTATATATCAAAACATTTGATGATGGTGATTACATTATCCTTTGTCTGTATGTGGATGGCATGTATTCTAGAGGTAAGAACATACATGAAATAAAGTTAGTTAAGGAATAACTTAGTAATTCCTTTCCTATGAAAGATTTGGGAATAGAAAAACAAATCCTTGGTATGAGAATAACTCAAGATAGGAAGAAATGAAAGCCTAATTTACCCTAGGAAGAGTACATCAAAAAGGTCTTGGAGAGATTTAGTATGCAAGATGCTAAATCGGTTATGACTCTTTTGGCAAGTCATTTCAAGTTATCAAAGAAGCAGTGTCCCAAGATAGAGGAAGAGAGAATCTAGATGTCACATGTACTATACTCATCAACTATTGGTAGTTTGATGTATGTCATGGTGTGCACTAGGATAGATATTTCCCATGCAATGGAATCAGTAAGTAGGTACATGATTGATCTTGATAGAGAACACTAAAAGGTAATGAAGTGGATCCTTTGGTATTTGAGAGGGACATGGGGATAGTTTTAGACTATGTTGGATTGGACACCATTTTGTGTCATTATATATATTTGGACATGACTAGAGATTTAGATAGTAGAAGTACAACAAGATATGTATTTACTATATGTGACACAACGGTGAGATGGATTTCATAACTATAAAAACTTGTGGCTTTGTCAACCATAGAGGCTGAATATGTTATTGCCATAGAGGCAAGAAAAGAGATGATTTGGTTACAAAAATTAATTGAAGAGTTGGGGCATAATTAGGAGGAAGGAAAGTTATATAGTGATAGTTAGAGTGTTATACATCTAGCAAATAACTTTGCTTTCCACTTTAGGATGAAGTATATATAGTTAAGGTACCATTTCATTAGGAAAACTTTAGAGGAAGAGAAGTTGAAGCTAGAGAAGATTCATAATAGTTAGAATCATATAGACATGATTACCAAGGTGGTCACAAGAGAGAAACTAAAACTATGTTCAGTTTTGGTTGGCCTTCATAGTTGATAGTGAAGGTTTGAGAAGCCAGCTCAAAGGAAATCATCTCTAAGTGGGATATTATTGTGTTGTGGAGCCTATTTCTAAATTACAATGTATTTTAAAATATTTTACATTTAAAATTTACTGTACACTCTATATGTATTCTCATCAGGGTTTGGGGGTAGTAGCCTCTGAAAGTTTTTTGGACCCCTTTTAATGGGAAACCATTTTGGGTTGATTCTACCCATGTTTTCAGTACCCATTATTTTATAATATTGCTTTGTTGATGTATTATGTATTGATGGATATTTAATAGGTAATAAATCATGAGAACTAGGGTTTGAGAAGGAATAATAGAGTGTGTGAATTTAGGTGTGATATTGAGCAGAGCTCCAAACAATATTTGTGCATTGTAATTGTGAGAAGATTAATCTAAGAGTGGTTTAAACTCTCATGGCTTGTAATAAAATCTAAGCAAGTATTTCTTGGTGGATGTAACCCATATTGTATGAACCAAAATAAATCTATTCTTCTTATTTTGCATGTTTATTTTATATTATTTTTGCATCTCTATTTATATCTATTATTATTGTGATTATGTGAAATTATTCCACATCAATTTCTAGTTTTATTCATAATAGACTCATCTATAAAGGAATATTCAATGAAACCTATTAATTTTATTATTTTATATGAATATATGAAGGATATTTCTTATGAGGAAGCAACATTATGGGGGAATATTTCCCTAATGCAGGGACATGAGTTATAGTTTTCCTTCATCCAATGGCATGCTTTTGGTTTGGTATATTGATGATGTATTTAGTTTTCCCAACTAGCCTATGAACTATATCTATAAGAGAGTATTTTTATGCATCTTGGACAATGGGCATTCCAAATTCTATAGAGATCAAATGAGGTGTGTCTTGTGTATCAAAAATGGAAGTGGACACTAGGACTTCAAATTGTGCTCCTAATGATGTTGTGGGGGATAGAGGACTAGCTCCCTTAAATAATGAATAGGTAATTTGGGTGATAAGTATATCATGTAAGTAATATTTAACTACTGTATATGGAACCTCAATAATTATAATAGTATCAACAAGATATAAAGTAGTGAACTAGTCTATAGTGGGCAAAATTAGCATTGCAACTACCTAAGGCTTATTTATTTGACTCAAAGAATGTAAAGAATGAATATAATCTATCATACCAATTGTAGTAACAACACTTGAGGGATCCATAAAAGAATGAGTGATTGGTGGAATTACAACATGAGAAGGGATATCTAGGGTAATGGTTTTTTTAATTTTCACCATTATAGCTTGAGGTGGAGGGAATGGGGGTGTAGTTATGATGACCCCTATATTGAGGTTTGTAGTTTTGATTATGCATCTACTTCTTTATCTAATACCAACTCTTTGGCCACTAAACCAACATATCCTTGATCACCCTCACTAAAATATCCTAATATTGTAGTCCTTTAGACTAATTACTTCCTTCAATCATTCATTTATATTCTTTATATGACTTAATTTCCTCATCCAATGACTATGTTTCCTTAATATCTAGATCAGGTTGGGTTTAGATCCATATATATATATATATCTTTCCATGGGGGGTTAGGTTCCCTATATATACTATATTATAGGGGGGTTGGGTATAGATTAGGTTGGGTTGGGTTTAAATCCCTATATATATCTTTCCATAGGGGGTTGGAACCCCACCCCATCAACCTGACCTATCTAGGGGTCCATGTGTCCCTCCCTCTCTCTCTCTCTCTCTCTATATATATATATATATATATATATATATATATATATATATATATATACATACATACATACATACATACATACATACATACATATATATACATATATATATGTATATATATATATATATATATAATTAGGGAATGACATAGATTATCTATGCCCCCAAAGAATATATATGCATCTATTTGGCCAATATAGATAGATAGGGGGATGCCCTAGATCTAGTTACGGTTGCCCAAATAGGCAGGGGTCATCAATATTTACCCTATCTATATATAGTAGGTCCTCAATATTTCCCATATCTATAGATAGACTAGATAGAGTTAGGGTTACCTATATATAGATAAGGGATGTTTATATTTTTATCCAATTATCTAGCGGATGTTGATATTGTTATCTAGTCCTTAATGTTGCCATCTAGATGTTAAGGTTGTCTATACCTAGATTGTGGTGGGATGGGACATCCTCAACATTACCATATGGATAGATAGGGCCTATCATAGATATATTATGATTATATATCACTATGGTTAATATTAATCTTTCCCCTATCTATAGATTAGATAAGGGGTCATCAAACTTTCAGATCTCAATAATGTATTCCCACTATGGAGTTGAGTTTGAGGTTGAGGTTGACCATATATCCCTATAGGAATACTCAACATTGTATTCCCACTATAGAGGCTGATGTTGAGGTTGATGTTACCCAAATATCTCTATAGGGATATTTAACATTGTATTCCCACTATAGAGGTTGAGGTTATGGTTGCCTGGATCTCTCTATAGGGCTAGGGTGATCCCATAGATAGAGGTAGGGTTGCCCATATCTATCTCTATCTATAGGTAAATATCAATACTGTATGACCTAGATAAAGTATAGGATGGGTATGTAGTTATCAATATTAAACCCACCTATTATATCTAATCTCTATTCATATCATCTATATAGAAGGGGAGTAGATTACAATATCATTTATGAGATTAGAAGCTCATAGACAAGCCATTTTATAGCTATCTTTGGGATACCCATCTAATCTCAGAGGTTCCAATCTTAGGGAATATTTGACCCAATATCATATACAAGAAAATATATTTATCTTATAAACCTATTCTTCTTCCATTCCCCATATTTTGTCTTCTTTAATGTCATAAATTTTCATAGGGTTTGATCTTAGTTTACCCTTTATCCTATTCTCCCTTTCCTTAGGATTTTTCTCCTATTTCTCTTTTATCTCCACCTTTTGGGGTGATATAATAGGTGTCTTACACTTCCTTTTTTAGTTAATTTTTTGTTTATGAGGAGTAGGCATTGGTCATGTAGAAGGTGGTATGGGAGATTAAGGACTATGAAAATAACATATGAAAATGAAACTAGGGGAGTAGTGACAACTGGAGAAGTTGTGTGTTGTGAAGGTGGTTGCCAATAATATTTAGGCATTATTGTTGATGGTGTGGTTATAATAGGTGGTGACCTAAGAGTATAAATAATAGATACATGGGATAAGAAAGTAAGAATACTTATTGATATATAGTCAACGGAGGCAATAGAAACATAGAAAATATCCTAAATGTTATAATATGACTTAAAGGTGTCTCCTCACTATATATGTTTAAATGAAAAGTAGTATAAACTATGTATATAGGGGAGCTTGGGGTAGTCACAATTCTGCCTTCAATATCTACCTCCTAAGATGGGCTAGCTTACTCTTTTATGTCTGCTTTTGTGTGAGGAGGTCCCTTAATAGGTTTAGAAAGCCATTGTTCATTTTAAATATTTTTTGAATATTCATTAATGATTGTAGGATCATAATGGATCCTCTACTCTAACATCATACACATGTTTATGTTGCACATCTTGATAACATTCATGAAGACACTATCATGACTATAAGATTTGAGACCATACTTTATTTTTCTTTTATTTTCATATCTCTTCATATGCTCATTGACATTATTATTGGGGTCCCAATGGTTAAATGGTGCCCAATTAAATATGTAATGCATCTGTAATCTTCCAAGAGGCTATAATTGCTCCCATATTATATGTTGCATTCATATAATGTTGAGAAGGGTAAGGTGGATGGATGCCTACTTATCCCTTCATAAATCAACATCTATACTATCAGTTAATTAAGTAACAATTTCCTACTTAGATAATTTATTAGGCATAATTTAGGGTAAGTATTAAGGGTGTACCTTGGATTCTTCTATCCTGATTATAGTGTGCTCCAAATAAAACTAGTAGTCATCTATTTTTTTAATAGTCCTATTTATAAGATATAAGAGACTAGGCATGTTCTTCTTGTATATGGATTAATACACTATAGGGTAAAAGTTGTATGTTAACCTTTTCATCTACTTTGTAAACCTATGTACATATATAACATTGAATTCATCACAAATTATATTATTTGGGTATTGTGTAAATGGTTGTCAATGATCTTCATATGTTGAATTCATAATTATAGTCACAACATCTACCACATAAGACATCATATAAAAATTACCTTTTTTTAAGCTTCTAAGATTTATGATTCATAGAAGAAATTAGAGATAATAATCTCTCCCAAGGACATGATTTTGTTGTATGTCAGTATAATACCCAATAGTGGGACCCATATCTCATTGACATAAGTAGTCGCTGAGAAACTATATATTTTGTTTAGTAGGATAATGTCAATTCTTTCCCCTAGTCTGAAGACAACAATGGGGATAACATAAGTGGGCTCCTTAATCAAGAATTTGATTGGGTTTCCCTCCCATTATTTTAATTTTTTGTGTATGTTTTTGGATAGGAGACATGAATTAATCATGTCCTTATTATAGGTCATGTCTGGTAGATGGATTTTGTAATACCTCTCAAAATCATTTCCATTTATGTATGTTGTTACAGTTTTGATAATTATCAAATGTAATGTTTTTCTAGATATTTTACCATTCAAAAATAAATAAAATAATAGGTCAATATAGGGCATTACCTCTAATTTGGATACTGTGTTATGTAACCTAATCATTTTTAGTTCCATCAAGTCATCATTATAACTTTGTGGTAAAATTAAAAGTTGGTCTTCAATCTTGTAAGTCTTGACTACATCAACCTTATCCTAAATAGTAGAGTAATGTTTGAAATTATGGTTCAAAACCATTTGATCAAACGTTGTATTAGTGTATTCAGTTAATCTTGCAATTGAATATGCAGAAGGAGATGTAGTGAGAGATGAAGAACCTATTGAAACTATGCTATGAAAATGCATGTTTTGTTAATAGTCTTTAAACACTTGGTCATAATAGAGTTTTGAATTCATAGTTTACAATAGAACTCTAAAGTTGTAGTTTACAGTTGATATTTAGAAGAGAATGTGTCAATTCAAATTATATTGCTTTAGATGTGCTAGCCTTGATAATTAAATGTATTAATTTTCCAATTCATGTAAATTAATGACAACATCATACTTTTCTCCATTTCATGTCTATTATTTCCATTTAAATTTAATAAATTTGAATTTTATGGATTTTATGGCCATGTGTCCTCTTTTACCTATTCCCAGATGTTTAGTTATCATAATGAGATAGATGTCTATTTTACATGTTTTTATACGATATTCGCTTTCACATTCAAAGAGAGAAATGAGAAACTAAGAGATAGTCTAGGGTTAGAAGATATCCAAATGAAGTCGTGCGCACCAAAATTAGACGTTGGAAGGTACTCCTCTTTGGCTATGGAGGAATGACACCTGCAAAGAAAAAGAGACTAAAACATGAAAAATGTTAGATGAGGAGATGGTGGGCTGTCAAGCAAAAGCTTGATCCCTGAAGTACGAAGACTTCCTTGAGGGATATCAACCCACTGATTAAAAACAAAATATTTGACAGAAACAAAAATAGTGAAAGACAAGATGAAAGAAATAAAAGACAAAAAGAAAAATGTGTACTTGATATGCAGCAAATTGCTCTGCATAGTCACCGGTGTCGATCTCTATGCTAGCATCGGTCAAGGAAGGGAGCTGACATCGATTAAAGTGATGGCATCGGTAGGGGTAATGACCGGCATCGATCAGGGAAGCAATTTTTGGATGGGGTCTGGTCGGGTCTGGACAAGGTTTTAGGATTGTAGAATGGTCTAAAGTTTCGTCTGAGGGTTAGGGAGCTAGTTTGGGAGTCAGAGGGATTATTTGGGGGTTTGTGCAAAAATCTGGGTAGAGTTACAGACTATATATTCCAAAAAGGGTGGATGGAGGTGATACGGGAGGAAGTCAAGTTGGGTCTGTAATCTGAATCTAAATTGGGGTGGTGATATCAATTAAATATAATAACCAAAGAACAAAATAAAAGCACAAAACAAACACTTACCTATTACATGCTAAAGATAGAGTAGGAGACATAATTGATGTTGTCAGTGTGTTGTAGAAGTTTGATGTAGCAAACCTCCAATGAGATGACTGAAGTAGAATACCTGTATCAGAGAGAGAGAATACGAGAGATTTGATTATAGATTAATTGAATGCAAAAATTGGTTGATCCTTCTGAAGGTCAAATGAAAGAATGTTTTGAAAGAAGGTCTGATAACCGATTGAGAAACTGATTGGCAACCAAATAATGAATAATGGATAATGGATAACGGATCCTGCATTCGGGTCAAGAACGCAGTATTAAGGATAATCGATGTCAGCAGGACCACCGACATCAGTTGCGTAGTGACCGACGTCGGTGACATCAGTCGAGTAGTGACCAATGTCAGTAGATGCAGAATGGGGATAGAGGCTAATTTTAGCTTTCTACTCATTTTTACATGCTGCCAGGGTCAAGGCTCATGGGAAAATGGTCAATAGGGGTTAGACACAATTTTGGTGTCTACATTTTCCCCTTTTTGTCTTATTAGTTGTTCTAGATGAATTGCAAGACAAAAATAGGAGTTGGTTGCCCCAGGTATGGGATGAGGTGTTCCCCCCTCAAAGCGAGAGTCGAGGGAAGGGAACTAGAGATTGAGTGTCGATTTGATAGAGAGAAGAGAGGGTCAAGAATGAGTGTGAACACGGCAAAGGGAAAGATTGCACATATACCACACCACATGATAGGTAGGTCAAATTTTCATGGTCAATGGGTTAAGGAGTGCTAGAATCAAAATAACTGGGACCTAGCATGTAGTCATAGCTGATTGGGTCATTCAGTTCAAGCTGTAGCTCCAATGGGTCATCATGTTCTAGGTATCTCAGGTGCAGGAAGTGCTCTTAGAAAAAACAAAAAAAGCACAAGCATGATGGATCAACATGCTCACGATCTGATACTCGTGAGGGTCGAGTGACAATTGGGCAACTAGGCATGAGGTAGCAAAGGCAATCAAAACAACCAAGGCAAAGTTGTCTCGAAAGGGGTCAGAGGAGATAGTCGTGATCTCCAAGGTCAGGCGGTCAATGGATGAAGGCAAAAGTGAACACAAGGGTGTCCCAAGGGGCGAAGATCAATTGGTCAGGAAAACTGACTGATTGCTTGTGGTCTAGGTCAAGTCACAGGTTAGAAGAGGATAGGGTTTGTCCATCGAGTAGACAAACAAATGAGGGTGGTTGACCTAACCCCAGAAGATAGTCATGTCATCTAAGTGCTGCTTACATAGCCCTGATTGAAAGGGGCCTCAGACCAATGTAGTTCAGGCTAGGAGACAAAAAAGTCAAGAGTTGGTCTTGGTTAGGAGAATAGTCTAACACGTCCATATGTCTAAGGGAACATGCTCAAAATGATGAAAAAGAAGGCAAAGGTTGTTCACCCTTAGCAATTGTCCACATTAAGCGATGGACATATGCTAAAAATGAAGTGAGTCTATTTATGTGTCAGCAAGTATGGTTTATGCTAAACATAAATTGAGTAGTCGAGAGTTTCCATGCACATTGGTTTTCATAGAAACTAGTGTGAATAGGTTAGGTGAGTGGTTTGAGCTGAGTGTGACAAATGATATAATGTGACAAAAGTGTGAAAAAAGGTAAAAAGCATAATCACCCTTTCATTAACAAGGACCAGAATGGTAGCATAGATAGGGGTTGTTAGAACTAAGACCCCCATTAATGCATTACGTCATTGACCAGATGTTGTATTAGAATAGTAATCAAATCACTTTGACATTAAAGTGAGCTCAAAGTCCCTTGAGCAAGTGTTAGGATAGGAGGAAATAGGGTAACCCATTTTAAGAGCAGAGATAACCTTTTGCCTTTTTATGGGAGACCCTGAGACAACTATACGTCAAGTCCATGACTCATTTTTTTTTTGGCATAGACTGATCAATGTGGGAAGCCTGTATAGAGATGTCGTTGTGCTTGGTGGTCAGTTGTGAAGCTGATCGATACGAGAAGCTTCTAAGATAGTGCTATTTATTGCCAGATTAGTCATAGCCATCCTTCGAGGGAGTGGTCTAGATTTTTGCTTAATATAAGGGCTTTTGAATAGTTGTCCTTTGAGGGAGCAGTCTATTAGCTACAACAATGATAGTACGTCTATCCTTTGAGGGAGAAATTTGCCTTTTTAATTTGATATTGATATGGTGACCATGGATATTTGACATATTGATTTATTTTTGATAGAAATTTGAGTCATGGACAAGACTATGGAAGTTCAAAGGCCCCCTTTTATTAGGACAAAGCATCCGTACTGTATAAAAGGGTTATAGAGGAATTATTAAGAGCAATAGGGATGAAAGGAATTAGGACTAAGAGGATGGGGATTGCTCAAGGGATGAGCTCAAGTTAAATGTCAAGTGAATGAGTACTCGACTAGTAGTAGAATGGTCGCAGATGCAATGCATTAAGAGGCTCAGGCTCTGCTCATCCATCAAGAGAGGATAGACAATAAGTCCCTGATCCATACTTGTGTGTGATGATGAAAGGTCTGAGCCAATTAGGGGCAAACTTGCCTCATTTACTTTGCTCCATATTAGTCACACTTTGATTCTCTTTGAGGACGAGGTCCTCGATATTGAAATCTCATTCTCACAGATTTTTATCATAGGCTCACTTGATGTGATTTTGATAGACATGGAGATGATTAAGGGCAGCAAGATGGCACTCGTCAAGTAACTCAAGTTGAGCTAAGTGATCTTGACAAAAATCATCATTGGAAAGGATGTCATGCAGATAAGTGCAGAGAGACGGGATCTATACTTTGAGAGGTAGGACAAACTCTGTTTCGTACATGAGAGAAAAAGGGGTAGCACCCATAGAGGTTCGGATGTTAGTGCGGTAGGCCCACAAAGTGAAGGGAATGTGAATGTGCCAGTCCCTTCTTGTGTCATTGACCACCTTCATGAGAATTTTAGTGAGAATTTTATTGGAAGCCTCGGCCTGCCCATTTGCTTGTGGGTAGTAAGGTGAAGAGAAACTGAGCTTGATGCCAAATGAGTCGCATAGCTTTTGGATAGTTTTGTTTTTGAAGGACTTACCGTTGTCAGTGATGATCTTATGAGGGACACCGAAATGACAAATGATGTGGGTGTTGATGAAGTTGATGATCTTGTCAACTTTTATGGAGATGAGAGGAATGGCTTCCACCCACTTAGTGAAATATTCAGTGGCTGTGATGATGGATTGATGACAAAGAGATGAGTGGGGGTTAATCTCACCGATGAGATCTAAACCCCACTGAGAAAAAGGCCAAAAATCTTGAGTGATTTATAAGGCGTGGCTAGGGAGATGAAACAAGTTAGAGTGCTACTGACACTTGATGCAACGTCGGACATAGTCGCTACAGTCTTGATGAAGGGTAGGCCAATAATAGCCCAGACAAAGGATGCGCTTGGCAACCGAATTCCCACTGAAATGTCTGCCACAAATCCCATCGTGGACTTGCTTAATGGCTTGAGATGCTTCAGTGGAGGTGAGACAGCAAAGAAGGAGGCCATCGAAGCCTCGCTTATAGAGAAGACCCCTTAGCATGGTATAGCAAGTGGTACGCTTGATAAAAGCTCATTGCGCATTGCTAGAGAGGTTGGGAGGAATGACAAAAAAAGATAAGAAGTCCACAAGTTGTTTATACCAATCATCTCATGGGCTAGAGTCTATAGTGTTGACATGATTAATGTTAAGAGAGATATAAGAAGGCAATGGCACATGATGCACCGTGACAAAAAGTCTGGATGCAGATGAGGAAGATGGGATATGCGAAGCGAGAGAAGCCATGGTGTCAGTAAACTTATTCATGGATTGAGGAACAATCTGTAGGAGGTAATGGTTGAAAGATGCAAGGAGAATGTTAGTATGGTTTTTGTACCTTTGCAAAATTTCATTTTTATAGAGGTATGAACCGTTGACCTGATTGACGATGAGCTACGAGTCACCGAAGATGTTGATGGACTTGATGTTGAGAGAGAGGGCGGTCTGAAGTCCCAAAATTAAGGCCTCATACTCAGCCATATTATTGGTACAATCAAAGTCAAGCTTAAAAGACAGAGGCATGGGCTCCCCTTTGAGTGGGATGAGAATGACCCCAGCACCCCCATCGAGTTGACATTTGGAGCCATTGAAGAACATGGTCATCTAATAGACAGTGTCATCAGTGGAAAGCGTGGTGATAGATTCATCAGGAAAATCACACTACAGAGGTTGATTGTCAGGAAGAGGGGCATCTACTAGTTGGTCAGCGATGGTTTGCCCCTTGATATATTTTTATTGGATGAATTTGAGGTCAAACTCATGAAGCAGCATGAGCCACCGAGCCATACGTTGATTCTGATATGGCTTGGAGTGCATATACTTAAGAGGGTTGATGTGGGTGATGACAAAGGTCTTATAGTTAAGAAGATAATGGCAGAGCTTGGTAGTGGCAAAGACTAATGCCAAATAGAGTTTCTCGGTATGAGTATGCCGAGTTTCATAGTCAACCAGTGTTTGGCTGATATAATAGACTGCTTATTCACAGTGATGCTCATCTCGATGCGTGATCATGGCACCTAACGAATGATTAGTGGCTGAGATATAAAGGTAGAAGGGTTGGTCATCTTTAGGTGGAATGAGGACTGGCGGAGAGACTAGATAGCATTTAAGGGCTTCAAAAGCCTCTTGATAGTCCTTATCCCATGTAAAGGAGATGTCTTTCTTAAGGAGATGATGAAAAGGTTGGCAGTGGTCAGAAAGCTGTGAGATGAAACATCAAATGGACTGGAGCTTCCCTTGCAAACTGTGAAGCTGCTTGAGATTGGTCGGGGGTGGCATTTCGAGGATAGCGTGAATCTTGGCGGGATCTATCTCGATGCCATGAAAAGAAATGATGAAGCTGAGAAGCTTACCAGAGAGGACCCCAAAGACACATTTATTGGGGTTAAGGTGAATATTGTATTGAAGAAGATGAGAGAAGATGATCTTGAGAATGGTCAGATGGTCACGTGAAGCTTGGACTTGCCTAGTAGGTCATCCACATAGTCCTCCATGATTTTGTGGAGGAGATCATGGAAAATGTAGGTCATGGCATGTTGATAAGTGGTACCTACGTTCTTCAAGCTGAAAGGCATGACTCGATAGCAAAAATTCCCCCATGGGGTAATGAAAGTGGTCTTGTGTTGATCTTCTGGAGCAATCAGGATTTGATTGTATCCTGAAAACCCATCCATGAGAGATAGCATCTCATGGCCGGCCATGAGATCAACAAGCTGGTCAATGTTAGGAAGAGGAAAGTCATCTTTGGGACAAGCTAAGTTAAGGTCACGATAGTCCATGTAGATCTAGATCCCTCCAGTCACCTTGGTGACTGGGATGATGTTAGAGACCCACTACGGATAATCGATGGGCTGGATGAAAGAGACAGAAAGGAGGCACTGAAGCTCTTCTTTGACAAGGAGGGTAATGCGAGGATGCATCTTTTGAAGATTTTGCCTGACAGGCTTAGCCTCTGGGTTGGTGACAATGTTATGGGTAGCGATGGTAGGGTTGATGCCAGGCATGTCACTATAAGTCCAGGCAAAGGCCTTGCTATGGTTGGAGAGGAACTGGGTATAGTCAAGCTGCTCCTGAGCATCTAAAGATTGGCCAATCTTTAAGATGTGAGGAACATCAGAAGAAGGGAGGTTGATGTCAATGGTTGATTCATTTAACATAACTTGGGTCTCAGAAGGGAGGGAGTGCTGGATGAAAGAGTCATCAGTGTCCATGTAAGAAAGAATGGCGTCATCATCAATGCAGTGGACAGTGTGAATGGTCGCCGACTCATCTTCTATCATGCTAGGAAAAATGAGAGGGAGAGACCTAGACACCCCATTGAGCTGATAAGTCAGGGGTTTTAGGCAGATGGTGTTTATGTAAAAAAAATAGGAGGAATGGAAATCACTGACTCCGTAGGTGAAGGAGGAAGAATGGGCGAGCGTGGAGGAGATTGGTCAATGGTTGGTTTGGGACAAAGGTCTGTAGGGTCTTGAGTGGGGTCATGATATCCCAGGCCATATCATTTCTTGACATCATCATTGTTGAGTAGCTCAATAGGTTGATGGGAGCCCTGCTCATAGCATTCAAAACCAAAACCCTTCCATGCACACCTATAAAGGTAAGTGTGTGCAAAGGCAGGGTTGCCAATAAATGAGAAGTCTGATGTGAAAGGTTGAGGTGAAGAAAGAGGATTGCCATTAGTAGGAGCTTGATCAAGCCCCCCATAGACAAGGTTGGTTCAGAGCTAAGGAGGACCATAAGGCATGATCATCCCGATCCAATGGTCATAACTAGGGCTGTGATGAAGGCGTCCATACTCTTGTGGAGTTTGGAACCGGTCTAAGGCCAGCAAGTGATACTCCCCCAATGAAATTCTTTGGAAGATGTCTTCCATGGGGTCTGTGTTCATCACTTGAAGGGGAGGTGTGAGGGTGACCGCCTGTTGCAAATTGGTCGAAGCTTCTGTGGATGGAGGCAGTGTCAGGATTGATGGCTTGATAGGAATGAGGATGTCATTTGGATGGTAGGTGGTGTTATAAGTTTTGAAGGGTGAAGGGTCAGTGGGAATGGTGTGGACTTGCCCATCGTGCTCGAATTTCACACAATGGTGCAGGGTGGAGGGGACACAGGCCATGGCGCGGATCCAGGGTCGGCCCAGCAACATGTTGTATTGAAACTCTCCTTCGATGATATAGAAGAGCTCTGAGACTGTGCGTGGACCAACAGGGATGTGAAGGATGACTGTGCCAATGGTCGTGGCAATGGTGTCATTAAAGGAGTGCAAGATTGTGTTAGTTTTAGAGATGAAATTCTTGGGAAGAGCCAACTGATCAAAGGCATGGGTGGAGATAATGTTGATGCTGGCACCTCTGTCGATCATAATGTGTTTAATGCATGTCTGGTAAACATAGGCAGTGATGAAGAGGGTGACATCTTGATCTTTCGTGTTGGATGTGGGAATCTCAAAATCACTGAATGTGATGGAGGCAAAAGGGGCTAAAGAGTGGACAAGGGCAGTAAGTGGCTGGGGGTCCTCAGGTTGGACCTCTACTGCCTATAGGGCTCTAATGAGGGCTTGATGATGTTGAGGTGAGGTTTGGATGAGGTCATAGAGAAACATCTTCATAGGCGTCTGGTGAAGCTATTTCAACATGGAGTCATGGATTGGTCTGGAAGAAGAAGAAGAGGAGGAGGGTTGAGACATGCCAAGGATAGAAATTCTAGGCTTTAGCGCTAGAGGTGGATTGATGAAAGGGTAGGTCCAAGGAATGGCAGCTTTTTCCTTTGCCTTGTCCTTTTGTGACCTAGTGGTTATGTGAATGGCATTGATTTCAAATATAGGAGGTGAAGGAGATAAAGGGGTTGTAACTTGTTGATGAGATGTTGATGGGTTTGAAGAGGTTAGAGGGTTATGAGAAGGAGTCAGGGGTCAGTCGAGAGTGTCCTCAAAGAGAAGAGTGTCTTTCTGCAGATAGCGGTGAATGACAGCCTTGAGGGCACAGCAAGTCTCGGTATCGTGTCCTGGCATACGATGGTATAAGCAAATCTTCATGTCTCAAACAAGGAGGGCTTAGAGCCGAGGGGTTGGAAAGGCCTGATGGGTGGAAGGGTTATGCTAGAAGTTTACAAAAGTTGGTGTAATATCAAAGAGTATGAGCCCACTAAAGGGTCTGTGCTTGGTGATGTGTGCGATACTAGTGACTTTTGCTTGGGCAGAGTCAGAGGAGGCTTTCATACCACCTTTTGGGTTGACAGTGTGGTGACAGGTGGAGATGGCACTTTATTCGTGGGAGGTACCACCTTTTTGAGAGAGGGTAGACTAGAGGTAGGCAAAGGAAGCAAAAGAGGCAACTGGTTTTGATTAAAGGTCGGAGTGGGAAGGACTCTGGTCAGGGTCGAAGGATGGGGGCCCAAAATGGAGGGCAATGGTGATGGAGGAGGAGGCATTCACCTCTATGGTTTAGTAGTCTTCTGTGATTTGGGTTGAAGACTACTATTGGTCGAGGTCTGGTCTAGGTCCACCTTCACTTGCGGATGAGTGAGGGTAGAGACATGGTGAATGCCAAGTGATTTGATAGGTTTAGATGGGGTAGATGCAGGTTTTGGTTTTGATGGGGTCGGTTGAGGTTTAGAAATGGGATTCTAGTTTTTGTTAAGGGTCTTGGGAAATTTTGCCATGTGAGGATTGGCTACATGAGATGAGAGGGCATGGGCATGCTGAAGGGATTTGAGACACTCCCACAATACCTGATGTTCCACTTTCCTTGAAGGGAGAAGTCTGATTTTCTCCACTATTCGGGAAAATGGCTAAGAGGATGTTGAATGGCGTTTGGGTTCTTGAGAAGATGTTAACGGTTGTGGGACCGAAGGTGTGGTAGTCTCGGTCCCAAGGCATGATGAAGTTGTGACAGGTTCATCCTTGGTTGGAGACGAAGGAGAGGCAGGTTCTTCCCTGGGTGGAGAAGAAACTAGAGAATGAGGCTCCTCAAGCAGGTAAAGGGCAGGGATGATTGTGCCCTCCACTTGCGGTCGAGGAGTAGGAAGGGTTGGGTCCTCCATGGGTAGCAAGAAGGAGGATGGTAAAATTGGTGGTACTGGTAAGGTCAAGGCGTCCTCCAAGATGAGAGAGGTTGATGGAGAACTAATCAGAGAAAGAGGTTCATCCACATGTGATGGACTGATGGATGGACTCACCTCTTGAGGTTGGTCGAAAATGAAGGACGAGACCGTATTGACTATTTGAATGTTGTGTTCATGAGTGTCGTCAATCAAGGTCTAGACATTGTTTTGAGTTGGTGGATGATTGGGGAATGGTTGCTTGAA
Source organism: Torreya grandis (assembly GCA_037957365.1). Classification (NCBI taxonomy): domain Eukaryota; kingdom Viridiplantae; phylum Streptophyta; class Pinopsida; order Cupressales; family Taxaceae; genus Torreya; species Torreya grandis. The sequence goes on along the minus strand of JARHVA010005414.1, from coordinate 563,964 downwards.
GATGTCAATACCCTGATTAGGTGGTGCATTGGGATTGTCTAGGATGAGGTCACCCTTTTCAAGCATGTCTTAGATTATGTTTTTAAGGGTTTTGCAGTTTCTTGTGTCATGTCCCTTAACATGGTGGTAGTTGTAGAAGTCATTTTCCCTATACCACATAGGGATGGTGCGTGAGGGATCAAATTATGGAGGTGGTCGAATCTGGGGGAGATTGAGGACCCCCTATTTGATGAGTTTTTCTAGCACAGATGTGTATGATTCTCTGAGTGGAGTATACTATAGTTGTACGTATCTCTGCTAGAATTGGCAGGTGGCACTCTGGGTGTGGATGGCTCAGGATGGTTAGTTGAAGGGGAAGACGAGGAAGATCTAACGACCACAGCATTTGTTGAAGCTTTAGATTTAGGATTGGATGAGGAAGGCTTAGAAGAGGGGTCATTGGTCTTGGAGTTGGGATTCTTGCTCCGCAACTTGACTTTATTCTCCTTGATGGCATGTAACTCAAGTTTACGGGCCATCGTAAGGCTTCATCAAAAGTGTGGAAGGCCTGAACCCTTAAGGTGGAAGAAATATGTTTAGCGCAGGCTTGGGAGAAAATTTCAATAAGTTTAGGTTGGGGTAAAGAAAAGGAAAGTTGATTGATGAGGCCCCTCAATCGAGCAACGGAATCAATAATGGATTCATCCTCGAATTGGTGAATAGAATAGAGGTCTGTGATTGAGACCTTCTTGGTGATATTGATAGAGAAATGATCAAGGAAGAGCTGGGCCAACTGAGTGAACATGAAGAGGGAATGGCTGGCAAGGGAGTTGTACTAATCAAGCGCAGCACCTAAGAGAGACATAGGAAACGTGTGTAAAAGCAATGCATCGTCGTGGGTGATAAGGTAACATGCATGTCTGAATGCCCGTAAGTGCTGTTATGGGTCTTCCTTGCTTTGAAAATGAGAAAACTTAGGAAGTTCCCACTGGCTGGGATATGGCCTAATTGGGACAGAAGGATGAATGGGCTCATTGTAAATTTGTTTGTATGAGAGAGTATTGTGTGAGCCAAAAATAGAGGTCTCTAGGCTAGACATCTTGTCCATCAGCATTTTGATGATATCTACTAATGGATTGGTAGGTGGAGTGCCCCCTAGATTGTAAGGTGCTTGAAAGAGGCTAGAAGAGGCATATGACATAGTCAGTTGTACCAGTAAGGGTGCAATGTATGGATGACTAGTCGTAGGGATAGAAGAGGAGACTAAGGATGGTTGGGTAAAAGGCATGGCTAGGCTCGATGTTGCCATGGGAGGTTGGTTAGTGGTAACATGGGCCAATGGATAGGTATCCACCCTTGTGTTGATAGGAGCAAGGGTAGGTGGAATAGAGATGACCAAATTGTGAAAGGGGGTAGAGAGTGGTTGAGTGGGCTGAGGTTGATAGGGGGCTGAAACCCCAGTGGAAGTGGGCCCAAAGATGGAGGGAGAGGCCACACTTGGATGGTTGGTAAAAGGCTGGTCATTGGTCGAGGCAATAGCCTGGGTGTCTAAAGGTTGAACTATGGATGCTGTTGATATGGCTGCAGTCTCAAGAAGAGAGGTCGGCATTCTGTAAATTGGATTGCCCAAGGAGTCTCGCGTTTGGCTATTCGTGAGATAGTGCTACAAGGCTTTGACATTGAGGTCCAAGAATCATGCAAAATCTTGGTCCCCTTCTGGGACAATAGGAGTCTAGGTCGGGGATGGTCTAGTAGGAGTTCTTTCAGTCTCTGAGTGGAACTCCATTATAGGACTGGTTATGGACGGGGTAGACGGAAGTGGGTGATGCTTCACGTGATCGACTAGAGCCTTGGCTTGGCTACGAGTCAAAACCATTTAAGGCAAGAAAGAACGTCCTCACAAGCTCAAACAAGCAGATAAGAATAGAAAAGATGAAGAACACAAGTAGATCCTAAAAAAAACCCTACGAGTAAATTATTAGGATTATAGTAGTTTATGCATTAGAATATGTGTAGAGGAAGATTGGCTTTTGAGTCAGGTCCTAGAAGAAGTAGTCTATGGATGGTTTTGGGTTAGTTATGGTGCTCAAAAGTTTGTGTTAGGTTCCGTACTTGGCCTGGTGCTAAGGAGCAAGCTCCCCTCACCTCATGAGTCCAGTGATAAGCTAGTCTCACTTAGCCAAAATATACTTCCCCTAGAGATTAGACTCTGCCAGAGAACAAAGTGGGATTTCCCCTTGGTGATGAAATCCAAGTAAGATCGCTGGGACGGGTAAGGTATCCATTGGGTGATGAAATCCCAGTCGGGCCTTGTCTCAGGTAAGTTAACATGTTTGTTTTGTGCAAGTGGTTTGGTTGTGTAACATAAAGTGGACAAGATTAATTCATGATGCGGTTATTAATTAATAGGTGTGGTCTAAGAAATGCAAAGCAAGCAGAAGTGAAATGCAATGTGTTTTAAGCCCAAGTCGAAATGTGAAGTTGGAATGAAAACAAGTTGAGAAAGGGCTGAAGAATATGATTTTTGACTAGTCTAGAAGTGCAAGAAAAGAAAGAAAAGTTCTTTTTAGTCCTGTTGATGGTGTCATTTAGAAGAGACGAAAGAGGTGAAAATGGGAGAAACCTAATGCACCTATATGAAAAGAAAGAAAGAAAGAACCCAAGGAAGGCCCTAGGGTCCCACCGGGCATGCCAAAATGTTTCTATATGATATTCACTTTCACATTCAAAGAGAGAAATGAGAAACTAAGAGATAGTCTAGGGTTAGAAGATACCCGAATGAAGTCATGCGCACTGAAATCAGACGTTGGAAGGTACTCCTCTTTGGCTGTGGAGGAATGACACCTGCAAAGAAAAAGAGACTAAAACATGAAAAATGTTAGATGAGGAGATGGTGGGCTATCAAGCAAAAGCTTGATCCCTGAAGTACGAAGACTTCCTTGAGGGATATCAACCCACTGATTAAAAACAAAATATTTGACAAAAATAGAAATAGTGAAAGACAGGATGAAAGAAATAAAAGACAAAAAGCAAAATGCATACTTGATATGTAGCAAATTGCTCTACATAGTCACCAGTGTCAGTCTTTGTGCCAGCCTCGGTCAAGGAAGGGAGCCGATGTCGGTTAAAGTGTCGATGTCGATAGGGGTAATGACCAGCATCGATCGGGGCAGCAATTTTTGGACGGGGTCTGGTCAGGTTTGGATAGGGTTTTAAGACTGTAGAATGGTTTGAGGTTTTGTCTGAGGGTTAGGGAGCCAGTTTGGGAGTCAGAGGGATTGTTTGGGGGTTTGTGCAGAAATTTGGGTAGAGTTACAGACTATATATTCCAGAAAGGGTGGATAGAGGTGATACGGGAGGAAGTCAAGTTGGGTCTATAATCTGAATCTAAATTGGGGTGGTGATATCAATTAAAAACAATAACTAGAGAACAAAATAAAAGCATAGAACAAACACTTACCTGTTATATGCTGAAGATAGAGTAGGAGACATAATTGATGTTGTCAGTGTGTTGTAGAAGTTTGATGTAGCAGACCTCCAGCGAGATGACTGAAGCAGAATACCTATATCAAAGAGAGAGAATACGAGAGATTTGATTGTAGATTGATTGAATGCAAAAATTGGCTGATCCTTCTAAAGGTCGAATGAAAGAATGTTTTGAAAGAAGGTCCGATAACCGATCGAGAAACTGATTGGCAACTGAATAATGAATAATGGATAACGGATAACGAATCTTGCATTCGGGTCAAGAATGCAGTATTAAGGATAACTGATGTTAGCAGGACTGCTGACGTCAGCCAAGTAGTGACCGATGTCGGTAGATGCAGAATGGGGACAGAGGCTAATTTTAGCTTTTTGCTCATTTTTACATGCTGCCAGGGTCAAGGCTCGTGGGAAAATGGTCGATAGGGGTTAGACACAATTTCGGTGTCTACATTACACACTTTCAAGTTTGGCACTCATGTATTGTTATATGTTTATGTGACTGATGGACATGCATCCTCATATCACTACTCCATTTATAACTAAGCTATGGCATATTATACTTTATTATTTTTATCATCAGTTAGTGGGATGATATGATGACATATAGATGTCTTTCATTTCTCTAATTGATCAAGATGGTTCATTTGATGGACTCTAATAACATCACCTCCAAGTGAGCAAGATGATGACACATGGATGATTCATGATGATCTACTTGCCTAGTATGGTATGTATGAAGGAATCTAATGATGTCACCTCTAGGTGAGTGAGACGATGATATGTGGATGACTCTGAGTGATTTGATTACTTGGGATATCCTTTCGATGGACTCTACTAAGATCACCAATAAGTGAGAAGGATGATAACACATGGATGAATCTCATCAATTTGCTTACCTTAGATATTTATAGGAAGGAATCTGTTAATGCCATTTCTATGTGAGAAAGATTATAACACATGGGAAAGTCACACTACTTCACTTACCTAGGATGGTTTGTATGACATACACTATTAATGTCACCTCTAGGTGAGTGGGATGATGACACGTTGATGGATTTCACTAGTGTACTTGCCTAGGATGGTCTATATGAAGGAATCTACTTATGTAACCTCCAAGTGAGAGAGATGATGATACATGGAAAAAATATCACTACTCCACTTTTTTATTATGGTCCATATGAAGGACACCACTAACATCACCTTCAAGTGAAAGAGATGATGACACATGGATAGATCTTAGTACTTAACTTAGTGACTAATTTTATTTACATAGGATCTGAGTTAGTAGAATAATACCATGTAGTAAGAATAGATGAGATATATAAGTGTTTTGAGGAATCCTTTAAGTGTATAATAACCTATTTGAGGAAAAACATAGGAAAATTACCAACTAGAAGAAAATACTTCAGTCTAATTAGTCCTTTAAATAAAAAATGATAAGTAAAAGTTTTGAATTGAAATAAAATTAAAGGTATAAGATAAGTCATGTGTATGGATTATTTATAGCTTTGATTCCTCTTATTTTAACTTCTAAACATACAAGAAACTTAAAAATGACCTTAAATTTATGATTTTAAAAATCTTCATCATGGATTTATGGTCTATGAGACCTTAAATTAAGATAATCAATAGTGGGTACCTCTTTCAATTTTAAAATGAGGGTGTGTGTGTTAGGGCACAATAACTTTCGAAACACATTTTTATGGATTTAAACGATTGTTAAAATTTTATAATCATTCAAATATATGTTGTAAATAATGAGCATCATCTTTTTGATGCTTTGATTTGGTGAGTAAATTGTCCACATAGCCCTCAATATTTTAATGAATAAAATCATGAAATATATGAGTCATGGACCTTTGATATGTTACTCTGACATTTTTAATGTGCCCCACAAAGAGGTAAATTTTTTTTCTCTTGATCTAATTGGTTAGTTTTAATTTTTTTATATCTCGTAAATCTGTCCATAAATGAAAATGTCTCGTATCCAACTCTAGAATTGGCAATCGTGATGATATTAGGTAATGGAAAATTTTCTTTTAGACAAGCCTTGTTTAAATCATGATAATCAGTTAAACATCAAAATTTTCCATAGGCTTAGTAATAGTAATGATATTATATACCCAATTAGAATATGCAATGGATCATATGAATCCAGCATCTAAAAAATTTTAAATCTCTTTTTTAACTAGCAATACCATTTTAGGATGCATTTCACAAATATTTTTGTTAAGAGTATTTGCATTAGAATATAATAATATATTGTGCATCACTACTTATGAGTTAATCCTAGACATATCTAAGTAAACCAGGGTAAATTTCTCTAGGTAATCATGTAGGACTTGTTGATATACCTTGTTTTCATCATATTACATCATTGTTGTAATCAATATCAATCAAGGATATTTTTATATTCCATAGTTAAATATTATTTTTTATTCATTTAGAAACATATACCACTCTTCAATAAAATGGTGTTGTAAGAATATTTTTATTAGATAGGTTAAACATATGGGTTAAAGGGCCTTTTCCCAGTACATATAAAATATCAAAAGATAGATGATTATAATCAGTAGGATAAAAAATGCAAATAAAGTAATAAAACCCAATAAAATAACAATGACAATGAACCATGGTCACATCGACATCAAAAACCTATAAAAAATACAATAAAAAACCAATAACTAGGAATTTACTAATCCAAGTCCTTCAAATATGAGTAAATCACCAACTTAGTGGTCCCAGTATTTTAGTTATGCTTCTCCCTACCTCTAGTTTGACTTTTCATACCCTATAGAGAATCTATGGCTTCCTTCTTCCTCTTAATCCTCATAGTTCTGGTTTTTGCCTTTCCCTAACTTGTATTTCTCCTTTCCTCTTCTCCTCCTCTGCTCTGACTATTCTTCTTAACATGTGGGGATTGGCCCACATTTTCCTCTTCCTCTTTATGGTTGTCTCCCTTCCTTGTGGAAAAATCCCCTAGTGACAGTAACACATTCAACTTGTCAAATTCATTATAGATTTTAGATCTCAACATCATCTAAATAATGATGTTCATCTGAATATTTTATATGGATTATTATATTTATTTATTTAGATTAAAGTTAAAATAAAAATGACCCATGTTAGACATAGGGTTAATAGACATAAGGATACCCTTCTGACTATCTCTAAGATGGAAATACCCCAAAGCATTTGCTTCACCTAACCCTTCTATCTTCCCCTCTTTAAATTCCAAAAAATCCTTGCTAACCCTATCAGATTCTTCCTAGTCACTATGGATATGGATATCCTCAAAGACTACTCTATTCCAGATTAGTTCCCCCATTTTGACAATTAATAGAATAAGTACCTAATGGATAATGTCAATCGATGGCTGATTATTGAAATTATTAATAGAAAATTCAAGAGAGTTCATCTAATAATATTATTATGTTCATAATGTTGGACATTGGTATCATCACTTTCACCAAAATAAATAGGAATAAAGGTGACATGAAGAAACCTATTCTTATGGTAGAAGGGACAAAGATCTTCATATGCCCCTAGTAGTTTAATAATTACTCATCATTTTAAAATTCATTAAATGTAAAAAAAAATTAGAGAAGTGGTTATTTCAATCAAATGAGGGTGAAACACATGTAGATATGTTGTGTAAGTATGCATACATTCAAAATTTATTTTTTAGAAACAAGGCACAGTGTGAGCAAATTGATTATGAGTTATATATTTATCTAAAAAATTTTAAGCCTTACTAATTTGTGTTATTTATAAAAGATATGTGTTGAGATATACCCTACTTATGTTTTCCCAACACTTTTCATTTGTATCCATATTTGACAAAATATCAAGAACCAAAATCAAGTTTAAAGGATTACAATGTAAGATTATTTGTTTGTTGGAATATGTCATAATGTTTCAATTGATTAGTATCCATCAGACACATGTAAATAAAACATTAATGGATAAATTTTAAACATGTGTGAAAATTAAATGGAATCACATACATTTCATGTGTCTAAGGTTGTCCCAAAAATATATTATATTTTTAAAAAAATTGGCATAACATGGAAAAGAGTAGGTAATATACATGGTCACACAATAATTTTCAAAATTAATTTCCCCAATGCTTGTCATGTAATATTATCAAAGCCTTTTAAGTTCATATTAAAAGGTTCCAAAAAATTAGGCTTGATGCCTATTAAGGAAATAAAAAATATGTTGCAAATGTTGATCCTTGAACCATTGTCCACAAGGACTCTTTTTACAAAGATATTACACATACAAACCTAAATGTATAATGGAAATCAATAATTTATGAGGTCTTGTAGTGGTAGGTATTCCTTTTCAAAATATATATTATGTTCAGTCCATTTGATGGAATTTGAACTAGAAGCCACATATGGAGGTTACACATTAGTTGGTAAGAAGGTCATGCATAATACATCCAAAAGAACATCCTTGTAATGGGATTAATTGTGGATAAAGTCCCAAAGTGAATCATGGGGAGATTTTATGACATGGTGGGAAGAGAAATACTATTTCATGCATTCCCTTTGGCATTTTTAGTAACATTTAGGATCTAATTGTAAACATTATAACAAGAGGAGGTATGCAAGAATACATGTGATTTATAGTAAACTTATTCGGAACCCCTTATTTATTGTATTGATTTAAGTTAGATGAAACATAAAAAATAACAAATAATATGAATTAATACAATATGAAGTGAATGATAGATATATCCATATTAAACATGCCTTTTTGAAATTTAAAAAAAAATCTATTTTTGAAAATTATAAATCAAAATCAAAGAAAAATAAAACCCTAAATCAATATCTAGGGCTTTTGGGACTAGAGATAGGGTTCACTAAATTTTTAACCCTAGAATATAAATATAGATATTATAGGGTTTGAGAGGGAAGAGATAGCCTAGGGAAAAAGGATGATACACTATCTCTAGAGTAGGATAATTGTTTATAAAACTCAGATAAAACATATACTAAATTTATTATGCTAAGATGATAAAGATATAAAGTAAAACTATACTAGATATTTAAATATAAATTAATATAAGATACTTAGATAATTTTATAAATAATAATGGATTCTACAACAATCGACTGATTCTATAATTTGTATTTGTAGCCTTGGAAACTTGTATCGACTTGGGATGGTTACGTCAATTCTAGAGTCTGACTCATATATAGGTGTTCAATATAGAATAATTTATAAAAGAACATGTGACCACCTAGATGATTTTGGGTTTTGTGTCACCTTCACTCTCATTCATTCATATATGGGCTATAGACTATTACTCCTTATCAAATATAAAAAACCTAGTTATTAATATTCATATTAGCTATGGGAAAAATGGGTTAGTAAGAACATGGTATCAAGTTGCCACAAATAACCCTATATTAATGAGCACTGCTTACATAACCAATACTTTGAAGAAGTACTCAAACTTATATAGTTATCACACATGATATGTCTTGTATGTGACTCATGTAATGTGTGATTAGAAATTACAACAGTTACCTACAATCTAACATGGAAAATATGGCTCATGGAGTTCTCTTTCTATACTTCAGACCTATTTATGTTTTGTTCCTATGATTGATATGGAAATAGGAGAAAATATATAATATTTTCTCGCTTGAGTTATTTATTTAATGCTTTTGGTAGGTTTCCTTGGTATCTATAGGTATTCTCTATGTGAGGAAGGAACACAAGTTGATCTTATATTTAAAACAATCCAATTAGAGAATATATCACATTAAAAAACACTTAGGAAAACCTTTAATATATGTTCCATTTTAAAATTATATGATATTAGAGTGTTGGACACTTATGTTAGGCTAGGACACTTTCTTCGACATAGGCATCTAACTAGGACCAAGTATCTAGGTAGTTGGAAAATAGGTGCAGGTCCAAAATTTGTAGAGATGAAAGATACGAAGGTTTATAACATTCTAATAAAGATAGAAGGTGTGAGTCATTATAATAACATATTTCATACTGATAAATACTGAAAAAGAGATAGTCTATGTGATCCTTTTGGAAGCGGTAAAGGTCTATAAATTGAAGATACATCCATGATCTATATTTTATTAGTGTACAAGACTGAGGTGTTATATAATTTAGAAATAGTTTTTAAAAACATATGTTAAGAGAGATTGGACCAATTATCTCTTTCATATCCATGTTTGATACTCAGTGGTAAGGTCATTGTATGTCTAAGGGTATAATAAAAGCATGTTTTAGGTTGAAATTTGTAACTCTGGCCACCTAATCACCACTCCTATGGGGTCATGACTTCCAAGTTGTATAAGTGTGACTTGTATGAGACACATGGAATTATTTAAAGGTTATTCTAATGGGGAAAAACATGTACCCACATTTTGTTAGTAGGGGTTAATAAAGCTTGACTACCCAAGAATTATGAGACACACTTTGCATTACAATTATTTTATTATTATTTATTTTTAAAAAATTTAAATTTGATTTAAATTTTCACTTGGATCAACTCAAACATTATGATTTTTTACCATTTTTTTGCTCAAACCAACTTTGTTAAACCTTTTGACTTGACTTGAACTCAACATTGAATCCAAATATTTTATAATTTTAATGTTGCTTATTGTAATCACCTAAAAGTGGTAATTGGATGTAACCAAGATAATTATAGATTGAAAAAATTACAATCAAATATTACATGAAAATATTGAAACATTAGAAAATAAATGTATAAGGCAAAGGCCTCCAAGGCACAATAGTGAAAATCATGTCTGTACATCATCAACTAGTCAATATATGGAAAATAATGATACATATTAGAATATGAAATCAAAACAAAGTACATATAAAACAAGTAATTAAAAATTCAAATAAGGGATCTAGTGAGATACTAAGGGACATGATTAAAGCTAAGTTGATCACCCTACCTCCTCAACTGCTCATCTCCATGAGGGTGATAGTTACTTTCTCTCTAACCAGGTCTATGCTCTCATTCCTTAATGAGATGATGTATCCTATAACACTATCACTAATCCTCCTACTCTACCTATTCACAGTTATTCCCTACATGGTGTGTGTGTACATATTCAAATAGAAACAACTAGGTTTTCCACTTGTGAGACTCTATGTGATCAAATTATCAGTATGACCAAGATAATTATAGGTGTAGTAAATTGGAATCAACTATTACATGAAAATATTATAACATCAAAAAATCAATTTACAAGACAAAGGCCTCTAAGGAATAATAATGAAAATAATGTTTATACATATTCAACTAGTCAATTTATGGCAAACAATGTTACATATCAGAACATGAAATCAAAACAAAATACATCTATAACTAGTGATCAAAAAAGCATAAAAAAGTAAATAAGAGATCTAGTGAGATACTAAGGGACATTATTAAAACTAAGCTGATCACCCTACCTCCTCTACACCCAATGAGGTGATACATATAATTTTTTGCATGTCATATAATGCATGGGCACCATACAGATTCTTGTTTAGCATTGAAAAGGAAAATATAAATAGATAATGGATATAAATGACTCACATAGTGTCACATCATCCATGCAACATATAATGGCACATATACCAATTCAAAAAGGGTCACATTATTAAATAATACAAAAATGGTTACTAACTCATAACTCAAAACAACCAAAGGTTCCAAAAGCAAAATCAGATCAATATATAATACCAAAATCATGGATAAATCAAGAAAGGCTACCTCTCTAAAAAGAGGCTCAAAATTTAATATGGTATTGATTTGGTCAAAAGTATATACAATGGTGCGATTATCATGGTCAAGGTTTGTGAAAACATTCCCAAGGAATCACTTATCCTATTTTAGAAGTTGATAATATTGTCAACAAGGTTTGGGGTTTATTAAACATCCTAAGGCACATTAGTCATAGGTAAATTTTATCAAGGAAAATCACCCATATACATAGGGAATATTATAAAAAAAGTAAGATATTCAATTGAAAATTTAAAATCAAGCTCATCCAACAAGCATTCTAAAATAAGGTTTTCTATTAAAAGAGCCTAAACACCATAGTATGTCTATGATAAGCATAATTTCAAAGGGAAAAATCACAATCAATCTTCCAAAACACAATTTAGAAAGGTCAACTCCATAGTATGAGGCAATTCCTTTAAGCACACTAGGTTATTATCATTCCTATGTGGAATAATATTATGATTATGAGAGGAATAATACTTAGATTCTTACTACAAAAACAATCAACTATAACATAGTAATCACACTGCACAAGAGATTACCATTCCTATTTTCAACATTGGCCATAGTGATAACGAGTCTCCCATGAGGCTCATTGATTAGTATGGTTCCTACTCATGTACATACTTGTTTATAATCCCTTGATCCTTGTAAATAGTTTCTTTTTAGTTTATTGTGCATATCTTATACTCAAAAACCACAAAAATAATATAACATGTCAAAATACAAAAACATTTAAATATTTCAAAAATGCAAAATTTACAGATTATATGCATTGTTATTTTTATATTTCTACTACTTGCCAGATATTGCATATTGATATATATCCTAGTGTATCTAGTTTTAACATACACATATGCTTCACTTTTTCTTGTCAATTGCTTCTAGATTCTAGATAGGACTTCAGTCCACTACACTGATCTATATTAGTTATCACCTACCCATTGGGGGAATTTACACTGATTCAAGTTTATGCATTACTACATTTTCCCACTCGAGGGAATATCCTAAATAGTTTCTATAGATAGGTTATATCTTTACATAATATATATTATGGTTGTGCATTGATTTATCTTGATATTGATAATTAGTATTCATTACAATTTATTATCAACTATCACTAGTTAGCTTCTATATATATGCACTTTGGCATCTACATATATTTATATTACACAATTATACATGATTTTAATTCTAGTTTTTATATTATACTTGATTATGTTGATATGTTCTTTACATCTTCGATGGAATTTGAATATTCCATTGTTCCTTAGATTCTATGCCACTTCTTTAGATGTATGCCTTAGACATGTGCCCATGTCCCATATGTGTGCTCTTTTATGATTCTATATGCACACATTTGATCATGTCCTTCTTTGTGGCTCCACACTAAATTAGTTATTATTTATGTATGTGGACATATAAACATGTTATTTTATGTTTTTAATATACCTTAAATTGGTAAAGCAGCCACACATATCATGTGTTTTCACAATCCTTTCACAACAGACTCCAATTGGAGAATATGATATTTTTTCACATTTAGCCATGTCTTTTTTATAGTCATCTCGGCCTTGTTACATGATCTAGACATGTTTTTGCATACTCCCAATCATCCAAATCCTTTCAAATGGTCATTCCACCTTAGCCAGGTAAAGTTTTCTATCTTCTTTCCATTCCCTTAGGTCTTAAGACTATGGGATAAGATCATTGGGGTTGGATAATAGCATCGATACCATTAGTATCCATTTTTAGTGCTCTTATCCAAAGCCATTATCACCTCGAATAGTTATTTTCCTTTGCTCAATAGGTCCCATCCCCTTTCTTATTTGTGTCATTAAGTTTCACAATGTCAGCCTATTTCAAATAAAGCTCCCAAATTTGAAATAAAGAGTCTCCTATATAAATTACTTCACAAGGCATTTTATATCTAGCACTTACTACTTTGACACATTAGACATAAAAAAGATCAGTCAATAGTATAACTCATCATTCTGCATCACACATAAATTTGCATGCTTGATCAACGAAGGGCCTATAGTCATTCTTAAATCTATCATACATGTTGATTATTCATGTTCCTTAAGGGAGAACTACATTTGATCTGAGACCCTAGCTTGAAGGTTAATGTAGATAGTGATCATGATAGTATGGGCTCTAGATCATGATATAAATCTTCTCCTAACCTAGTTTTTCCCCTATTTTCTTTGATGCATTTTTTATTTTTGTGTAGATGAATACATGGTTTTAGAGATTAAAACAAACCTATAGTGAGCTCTATTGACTTCCAACCTATAAAATTTAATACATAGGCTCACACTAACCTAGGGAACAAAACCTAGAAAACTTAGATCCTTAAGAAAATAGAGGTAGATGTATACAATAGCATGGGTGCCACTCTTATCCAATTTTGATGCTCCTATCCAAATAAAAAATGAAGTCTAGATTTAGATTCTAGATAGTGTCCTAGTCTTGCATCTCAATTTCCAGCCCCTAAATCATCCATTTCAGCCTATTTTTAGATAAGTTTACTTTTATTCCTTATGAAAATTAATTTATAAAAATCTATATTTCACCATAATAAATTATATTTTCCCATTACTCTAGACCCCTTATTATTTAAGAACTAAACACCAATTTCCCAAAAATAATAAAATAGTTGGTGAACCTGACTTACTTTGAACAAAAATCTAAAACCTTAGGTACCCTTAGGTTTTATCCTTCAAAATTTTGTGCAAAAATTCAAATTCAATTTTTTTTGCATTTATTCTATTCAAATTTATTTTTAGAATTTAAATTATTGACATAATTTTCAAAAATTCTAAAACTCTGGCTCAATATCCTAGATTTCCAACCTAGGTCCTTAAACCCTAAGCCTACTTTCCTTACAACTTTTATAAAAATATTTAGGAATTTTTACAAATTGTTTACTTTGTCAAAAATAATATCAAAATTACTAGTTTTCTTGTGCAAAAATTCAATCTCAATTTTTTTTGTTTTGTATATTTTTTTTATTCTATTCGAAATTGTTTTTAGAGTTTAATATTATTGCATAACTTTCAAAAACTCTAAAACCCTAGCTCAAACCCTTAGATCTCCAAACTAGGTCCTCAAACCTCAGGTTTTCCTTACAGTTTTTTTAAAAATACTTTGGAATTTTTACAAATTTTTTGTATAGTAAAAAGTATTTTCAAAATCTCTATGTTCATAGTTATTTTTGCATTTATTTTCTTAATATTACTTTTCAATATTCTCTTTGGTGAAGGAAATAAAATGGACACTAGGGAACTTCTTCCCTCTCATCCCATAGATTAATTTTTAAATTTTTCTCATAATTATGACAATGAATGGACTAAATTTCAAAATTGCGCATTAGCTAAAAATGTGGAAAATTATTTAATTTACAATGAAGATAACTACTATTATTGTAATGAGAAATATGATGATATATGTGATAGTGATAATGAAGTACAAGTAGATGCATCTTCATCTCTCAAACCTATCTCTTTTATTCCCTCTTCTAAATAAAATAATTTTGGTAAATGGGAAAGGTACTTTTCACCTTATTCTCCTATACATAATGCGCCTAATGAATAAATTAGTTATACACTTCCAAGTGAACCTCTTATTGGTGATAATTTGATTCTACATGAACCTAATATCTCTCTCTCTCTCTCTCTCTCTCTCTCTCTCTCTCTCTCTCTCTCTCTCTCTCTCTCTCTCTCTCTATCTCTCTCTCTCCTTTACTACTTTAATGTTCAAATTACAATAATATAAATGTAATAGAATCAAATTGCCTGTGCATAGTTCAAATGATACATCTCATGTTCCTAACTCTAGTTTGTCAAAAGAATGTCTAACTAAAAGTCTTCTTATCTTATCTCTCATATTGCACCTAAAAACCATGAATACACTCCATAAATGGATACCATAGATACACATGATATTCCAATTTTAAATGATACTTTATTTCATACTAGAAAATAATTAAATTCTTCTCTTACCCTCTCCCTAGTTGCACTAAAAGTGATAATGAGTATGATAGTGAACATGCAAATGAATATGAAAATGAGAGTGACTATGAAAAATATTCCAATGATGACAATGCATGGAATAGTGATGATTATTATGCATATAGTGAATAAGAATATGCATCTCTATTTATAAATCTTCTCTCGCTCTTCCTCTCAAACATAATGCACTTCCAAATGTTATTTCTACTTCTATATATAATTTTATTTCAAATAATGTAAATGTTCATGATAATAACACATCTTCTACTCAATTAGAATGTGATACACTAAAAAATAGAGATACCAATGAATCTCTCAATCCACCCCTTACTATATTAGAACCTACTTTTCACCCTTAGCCTAAAGAGAATGGTAGTCCACATCCCTCTAGTAAGGCCAAGTTACCATTACTCCCAAGGTTCAAGTGAGCAGACCCACTCTTTATGATCCAATTGTTAAATGTAGAATTCCCATGGTTAAAATTAACAATAAAATTCAATGATTAAATAAACCACTTCAAGATGCTAATTTACCATCCCAGGAGATTATCTCTTTGATGCATGTAGTTGGTGAATTACAACACCAAGTACATCTCCTTACCTTAGAAAATAAGGCTTATAAGTCTTGGATGGATGGCAATGATCTACATTGTAACCCAATTCTAAATAAATTCATAAAAGTTTCATTTCTTAGGCATTTATAATTACCATCATTACCTCGCTTTGATGGAACTAAATATCCATTCATACACCTTCAAGCATTTTAGAAGGATTTACCATCTCACCATCTCATGCAAGTCCTTTGATTCTAGTCAAGTTATTCAAGTAGAAATTAGTGGGGGAAGCACAAAATTGGTTCTTTCATATATTTCCCATTGTTACTTGCACACATATGATGACTTAGAGGAGGAATTTCTTAGACATTACATAGCAAACATGGGCCCTCGTGTTACATATGATAAACTTGTAACTTTGCATCAGAATACATTAGAGCCAGTTAGTGATTGTATCTTATGATTTAAGAATCACATGCTAAGATTGATATACAACATATCTTTATTAAGGGGCTTCATCAACCTCTCCTTGAACATCTACTATATTAGTTAGAGTCTTCTTTTAGGCACTTACTATATAGTTCTAGCTTTGGAAAAGAAATTGGGATTGATTGAGGTAGATTCAGTTAATTGAATTACTCTATCTTTCATATCAATTTTTATATCTCCTAGCATACAAGATCTACCATGTCTTAAATAAGATAGGATACCACAACCAAAAAATCAATTGGTTAAGAATAAAGAGCTAGTCTCTAGGGTACAACCTACAGTATGCACTACAAATAACAATATCAAAGCACCATTATTGTTTTATTTAGAGTAGGATAGCCCATTTATCATAATATAAAAGCTTCTATATATGAGGTTAATCACATTACCTTATACTTATTGACAAGATCCAAATATCCTATATAAATAGCCACATCAACCCTTTCACAACTATCATCATATCTATGGTCACAAAGATAATGATTGTTATGGACTTAGAGATTACATTAATTGATGTGTTGATAATGGCATCATACATTTACATAATGGGAAATAATATGTCATCAATCATGGATCCAAATATCTCATTCTTCTATGCTTGAGTCATCCTAGGACATTCCTTTATAAGAATCATTGGTCACTCATCATGAGAGTAATGCAGGTTCTAGGATAGAGCCTCATAGGAGATCTCATATTCCACCTACTCAAAAGGTTTGGACACCAGTACAGTAAAATAATCCTACATATAGCATTTTAGTCTAAGGATTACATAGTGTAGTTCCATATACATATCCAATAGAGTCATAGTCACCATAGTAGAGTACTACTCATGAGAAATATTCACTACAGCTAGATTTCTTAGGTCTTATCTCATGTAGCAATCCACTACAATTAATTTTAAATTAACCCACATCATAGATTATCTCTCATGAGAAATATACACTATGACTAGATTTTTTGGGTCCTATATCATGTATTAATCCACTACAACTGAGATTAAATGAGCTTGAATCACATGTTTTAGTTCTAGCTTGATATATGGCTTAGTCATACACATCATAATAGAGGCCATAGGGTATACAATTATAGATAGATGAGCCTTATTAATAGCACATAATTCTAGTTCCATGTCTAGTAAAGCTACATTTTATATAGTATCCATCTCTAGCTATAATTTGTACACAATAGATAGTATCATGTATAGATCATATTCCTACACAACATGAGTAGTATGGACACTTGTTCAATTGGCTAATAGGGTTAAGATAGTGATATAGCATAAAGTGATACAATACACAATCATACAAGTTTTTAGTTTATAAAATTCACTTATCATGGAAATAATGGATCCAAAGGTCTATATATCCTTTGTATTCTAGAGCCACTCTTGGGGAAGTAATACACACAATGTGCTATCTTACATCCCCACATTTTTAGGTCAAATTAGGACACTCCTAGTAAAAAACATGATTTTACACCTATAATTGGGTATAATATATTTTGATGAGGTGTTTCATAGGTTAATTTATGTCAATTGATGTTATATTATCCTTGATCAATTAGTTTTTAGGTCCATTTATCATTTTGGGTCACTTTAAAAGTCAAAAGAGGTGAATTTAATGATTTGTATGGGTTTATTGGGAAATATGAAAGTGTAAAAACAATATTTTATGTTTAATGTGTCCTTAAAATTCTTAATTAAATAACAAAACTAAAAAAAATTATGTTCATTAGAAGATCAGTTTTCTTAAAGAAATGGAAGAGTTTGACACTTGTATAGTCTCCTTGAGAAGAGTGCCAATTGAAAAATGGTGAAAAGTGTATATTAATCTCCCCTTTAAATAATTTACACATTTTAGTTTCTTTTTAAGTCGTAGTTTTATCCCAAAACTATTCTTCTCTATTTTCACCTTTTTCGACATGTAGAAGTGCCTTGTAGGTTTATATTTGGTATGACCAACATAAAGGGTTTCAGGTAAAATGATTTTGGTAGGTGTTAGTTAATACTCAAGGAAATCCATTTTTTTTATAAATAAGATTGATAATTATTCACTATGATTTATGAATCAACCATTGTAAGTTGACCTTCCAAAACAGCCTATCAATCTATGCACCCTTCAGGGTTTAGTCTTGTTTGGGAAAATGCATAAAATAAAATTGTTAAGTTTGGTTATATATTATGTTGGATTATTATTATTATTATAGTGTTTTTTATGATTATTTTCATCTTTCAAGTTTATTTGATAAGTCTAATAGCTCACTTTGTAAGAGGGAACCACCATGAGTAATTTCAGTCAATTATCCACTTACTGAGGTTTGGATTACATATATAGGCTTATTTTGAAATTGAAATGGTGTATTATATGTTTAAATTCCATAATGGTCACCTCCTTAAAATTTTTGGTCTCATAACCCCATAGCTTAATAAGAAACCCATATCTATTCTATGTTAGACCAGTCATTCAACTTACTTCTTACTTTATTCTAGGTGTTTGTAAATGTTTTCCATGTTGAAAGGATGTTTTTGAAAAATTTTAAAGATGTATTTGGAACCAATCATGAATTTATAAGGATAAAATTAGTTCTAAGTTCCCATATGGCCTTTTATCAACTTATTATTGCTCCATTCCACACTTGCTGCTATATACAATCCATTTACACACACATGGATCTTGTGATGACATCATGCTATGATAGAGTATTTTGTAGTGGTTTCAAGACATTTTAGGTGTGTGTAATGTATTTTAATGTTTTAATATGGGTACTAAACCTGTTGAAATCCAATTTTCATACTCATTATTCATAGTTACATTCTCTACTTGTATACTGATAAATGATCACCAACATGTGATGAAATAAGGTATTGAGGTACTAAATAGGGTGTTAAGTTATGTGGTATAACCTTAATTAGAGCCCTTTCATATTTAATAGACCATGAAATTTTTTTATGATGTGATAATATGGGAAAAAACTATGATAAACCTTTTCAAGGATGGTAGCTAAGTTTTGGGATCAAATCCTTAAACTGTGAAAATAGAGCACCCAATGATTTTGTTAATGTCATAGGAAGAGAAGTCATAAGGCCTTGGGACATATAAATTATCATAATTTGTAGTATTTATAATGTAAAAAGACTTTTTAAAGTTTATAATAAAAACAACTAAGGGAAGATAGTGCTAAAAGATCCTAACGTTGCCTACACAATAATAAATTACTTCAGTAATATCTATAGGCTTAACCCTAAAAGGAACCTTCTCCAACTAAAGGTTGCAGAATATGCCTTACCCCTCTTTTTGAATATTAAAAATGGTTTAAGTGGAATTTTATAAATTATATTAGAATCAATAATAGATGAAAAGGTGTGTTTTATACCTTCTTATGCACCCATAGTCTATACATTGTGGAAATACATACTTTTAACCAATAGGGGGTAAAGAGGGGTGAAGAAGGGTAGAGAACAAAGTGTTTGATTTTATTGAATTATATATGAAATTAATATGATTTGGATTAATCTATATATCTAAAATGGATTTTTTAAAGTGATAATGGGACCTAACCACTATTACCTAGACCTAATCCATGCAAATGACACAAATAGGGTATTCCCAAGTAGGAATACAATCAACTAACTGACTAGTGATAACAAGTTAGATAAATTAATTTAGAGGTAAGAAAATGTTGAATAAAATATAGACACATCTTGGTACAGATATATATACTTTTAAAGTAGCATTAGACACCACTTCTAAGGTTCCAACAAGTCAACTCTACATACATGCAGGGTTAAAATCAAGGTTTCTTAGTCAAAAGGATAGTGAATTGAGGAAGAGTGATTCAAAGGGTGTTTAGACTAAGATACAGGTGTATGGTGGATCCCTTTAGTGTAAAATGGTCATTTAGGCTTCATGAAGATCACATCCACCATTTTCAAGCTTATATCATGAAAAACAACCTATAGGTTCACCCTAAAATAGGTCAGCATAGTCAATGAGAAAACTCAGTATTGAGAGGTTCAATAATGTGAAGGGTATGAAAGGTCAAGATATTGAATAAATATTGGGGTCACTCTATCATGATATATAAAAGTTAAATTTAAATTTTGGCAGTGGATATCAAGCAAATATATACCTATAGGGTTTTTAAATAAGAAAATGTAGTATAAAATGCAAAGAACCCTGCAGGCATGAATATGAGATTTCGAAATGGAAGAAGTTGGAGGGTTGATAAGATTTAACAAGGGTTAAAACCTGTTACATGGCACAAATATGGGTTGAGTAAGCTTCTAAATCTTTTAAATATTTTGATAAAATATGGGAACTACCCCCTATTTTATCTTAGACAAGAGGTACTTTCCCCATGCATAAACTTACATATTTTAGAGGAAATGGGTAAGAGGATAAACTAGAAGCCAAGGAAAACCTTAAATATGGTTTTTGAAGTTGGAAAATTACTATAAAAGAATAATAAAATTATAATAGAATCATGGAACATGGTAGGCTAGTTTAGATAGCAAAAGTTGTAGTCATGACACAACAGCAAGGTTTAAGGCCTAGAAACCAAATGAGATACCAATGCCATTTCTAGCTCTAGGTAAATATAATAATGTATTGGAGGATGAAAATTGGTTCATAAAAATTTTGTTATATATTTTGGAATATAATAAAAAGTCTAGAGCATTAAATGTTACAATCATAGACACTAGGCTTATATAGCTAGGTGTAGTACCCAAATCAAGAGGTAGTCACTCTTCCATCACTAGATATGGGTTATAACTCATTTTAAAAGGTTAATAGGATGAATACAAAATTTTTAAACCTATAAAACTTTATGGGAAACAATAAGGAAGCCTTTTTGGCTCAGAAAAATCCACTTAGACCTATGCAAAGTGAAAGAAGAGCTCGAATAGGTGACTTCAAGTGCTCATATCTCACTTGAGGTTTTGCATGGGAGTCAAAGGCATTTGGATATGTTATAAGGGTCCATGAAAACCATTTTTTTGAATTTTTTTATTTTTGGATGTTCAAAATGTATGAACCAACCTTAAGAAGAAAAATAGGCCTATAACCCTACTAAACCCTTACCAAGGACCAATTTTGGGAAATGGAGTTGGATAGCTACTAAAATTAAATATTTTGTCTATAATTATGATTTTATGTTGTATAATACTCAATCAAGATACTTAAAAACAAGATGAGTTGTATAGACTTGTACAGATGGGGTCAAAAATAGGGTTTTACTCACTATTTTATGTGATGTGAAGGACAAAATAAGAGTTAAGAGATGAAAAAAAGTTTGGATGAAATATTAAGACTTAATATAACTCAATATATTCATTTAATTCCATAAAAAAAACTTTTAAGTGCCTCAATTAGGTGATTGAACTTAGCTAGTCAAATCTGCCATATTGGACAAACTAGTGAAGAAGATGGAAAACTTCAAGTGAGATGAATTTAAGGTGCCCATGATGATTATAAGGCCATTTATGGAGTTTAAAATTTTTATTCACTCCCTCTCATGTATTTTCATGGACAACTAATGCCAATTTTGGAGCCAAATGTGCAAGTTACGTGGAAGGGTAGTTTTTTGGATATTAGATGATGATGGCTCACTTTTAGAGGTTTTTAGAGGATGAGAGATGAAAAAAATGCATGGAGAGGTATGAATGAGAGTATCCAATTCCATTATAATCATTATACCTACTCCATATTAGTTATGGGATGTTCAAAGAGGGCCAATCATGAAGGTAGTTTTTGGTGCAAAAGAATGAGTTTTGCGCTACTTTGCAAGACTTTGATGACTTAGATTGAAATTTTTACTTCATGAACTTACATTTTATGAACCATATCCTCTTATCATGAATGAATAACTTATTTTATTATCTCAACAAGTTTCCTTGTGACTCTTGGACTTCTCTTCTCTTTCTCTCTCTCTCGAGCTCTAAAAGAGTTAGACATTTTCAAACTATGTGGAATGATCCACCTAAGTATGGTGAATCCTTGATTAGTTGTATAAATTTTGATAAATAAAATTAGTAAATGTAACCTCTTCCATTACAATACTTAGTGTGTTTTGCTTGAATGTTTGATTTTGCTTAAGTGACACTCTTGTTTCCTTAGCATGTTATCTCATTCTTACAACCTATTTGTAGTTGGAAAAATTCTTATAAAGAATGTGAAGTGTTTTATGATGCTTCAAGGTTGAGTGAGTTATTATTTTCATTAGTTCCATTTAAGGCCTCTTGTCTAGTCCTCCTAGACTATATGTTCATCTTGACCTAACAATGTAACATTGATGTGAGAAGTTGTAGATTAGAGAAGTGTATGTTTGGTTTTCTCTTTGCTTTCATGTGTAACATACATATGGTTGGAATTAATGAATCAATTTGGTGTATAACCTCCATTAGTTTAGCTTTGCTTATAGTTTATTTCTCCCTTTTCACCCCCTAAGTTAGTAGTAGGTTCAATCTTAAGTGGTACATCAAGGGAGTTAGCCCTATCTAAAGACTCACCTAATTTATTAGGCTACCCACAAGCCTATAAGTGATTCAATTGTGTCACTTGGATGAGGAGAGATTTACATCTCCTAAAAGGGTGCATATCTAATTGATAACACTAACAACTAACATTCCTAACTTCTAATAACTATCCATAGCCAAAAACTAGCTTATCAAAAATATATATCTTATAAAATATTATTTTACAAATATTAAGCCAACTCAACCCATCCAAATATTTTACCAATCTCAAACTAGTTCAATTTATCCCAACAAATTACCAATTGAAAACCATCAATTTTTTTGCTTACACATGATTACAAATCAATTCTAAACATCACACCTAAACTTATTAACAAAATTCAAGTCAAAATATCCCAAGTACCATTTTATCAAACATATACAACCTAAACATCAATTCCAAATCAACTACTTCTACAACAACCATATGAAATGAATATAACAATATATTTCAAATCCTATAACATAATACACATGAGTCAAAATCAAACCAACGTCCATATATATAACTAATTTTTTAAATACATATACACCATATCAAGATATAATCAATCAAGAATGGGTGTCATGCCCTCACATTCAATCTCACTCTCTCCTCCATGACTAGACCAATAGTCTAGCCTCACACTCAGTGTTGTTGCACCTCCTCGAGTGCCTGAATGCCTCTTACACCAACTATCTTTCTATAGCAATCGACCATAATCCTCATGTAAGTCTACATACCACCTCTATAAATTAATGTACTCATCCATAATCTAAATACTCACCAATCCATAATCAGGTGGAATCATCTTATGCCTATCTCACTCAACTCTCAACTCATCTCTCTCTCTTTTCCTACCTTAACATATGCAACTATAGCTAGAGCAACCTTGTCAAATAAATGAGCATAAATGATAGCTATAAATGTCACTTGATCTATCAAACCCTCTATAGCATTATTAGGAAAATGTTGTGTGATCTCTCAAAGTGTAGACTCAATGATGGTCTCCCAAAACCCATCATCTCCACCTCTTGCTCCAACTTATGCTTCATCTTGAGCACCTTCCACTCCACTTGAATGAAAAATTACAACACTAAATTAGACATACATTTTATAAAATATGTTAAAAAATGCATAAAATTGAATAACGAATTATAATATAATCAATGCCTACCTCCCATCATCTAGATCAGAATAGGGTCCTTATACTCAAGGGCATCCCCTCCATTAGTAGGATACAATGGATCCCACTGATGTCTGTCACACCATGTGGTATATGCCTCTATGGATCCAACATCATCTACATCAAGAATATTTATAGATGTATCTCATGCATCTAAAGGTAATGGTGTTAACTCAACCTTGATAGGCCTCCTATGAGCTACTACCCTCACTGATGCCCATGTACTCCTCAACCACACCCATGTTGTTGGGGAACATCCTGTAGTACCCCAAATTATTTATTCATGTGATCATATTAAAATCACTTATACACTCTAACCCAATGGTCATGTAACTAACAACTGACCCTCATATACCACAACTACACTCCATATTTTGGCCACCTAGGGAATCCTCTATAGGGCCTCTATATGATATCCTAAGACACCAATCTATCTAAAAATCATCTATAGTGATCTATCCTAGGAGATTGGATAACCAATGTACTCATCCACCACTCCCCATATGGCTATGGGGGTGCCCACCTCTCCCTTAATAATCTTGTTGGCTGCACAACTACTATATGATCATAATCCCAACAATGTAATAAGGTAGCTACACTCACACCACCACTGAATAAATCCTAGGTAAACTAGTAAATATCCCTATATAAGTTGGCAAGGATAGTCCTACCCGATGAGAACATAGTACCATACACCTCTATACTACACATGATCCTATGCATACTATATGAAATCGACACTCCACTCTCATCTACAATAAAAAACAAAGACAAAAACATGGCCAACCACTTTTTTAGGTGTGGAACACTTTATTGCACAATAATTGACAATAATACATTTCTATCATTGTGTCTTTTATGTATGCTTGAAGGCACACTAAAAATATATAGGGATGCATGGTCAATATCATCTACACCCATGTCATCCTACAGTGTCACCCAACATCCACTAATCAATAAGTTAAAATATGCTACACATCCTTTAGAATAATCATTATCTCCCTAATAAGAAACCAAAAAGTACACACATAAGGTGGTAATCAGATACCTATCCCAATATATAAGGTGTAGGTAACAAACATGACCTAACCCTACTCTATCTATCACAACTCTCTCATCAAATGGTAAAGGCAAAAATCTCAGTATCTCCATCACCTAACCTCTATGAAACTCCCTCATCCATACCTCATCCTACAAAAAATGTAGAAAATAACACATGTATTAGTCAAATATGCCAAAGTAAACAAATCAAGATAAACAACAATAGATAGCCAATCAAAATCTTAGAACACTAGCCCTAGTGGACAACAACATTGCAAAAGGACACTAGCACTAGACAATAACACCAAAACCTAGATAGCAACATTGAGCACTAGACATGAGCATTAGAACTAGTGGAAATTTCCTAAAACACTTCAAAATAGCTCAAAAACATCAAAAATAAGATTCCAAATAGGTAAAAATCACACATTTAATCTACATACAAAGGTAATCTCCCCACCAACCCTAATCTGAGCTACCAACTACTCAAATTGGGTCATGGTTGCTACTCATCTCCTCAGCATAACTCCCACTCTAGAACTCTAAAATCTCAATCTAGTCAATACACAAATGAATCAAGAATCAATCTAATTCTCCTATATCAAACACCTTTATCATTCAAAGAAAAATACCATTTCTCCTATAACTTTAACCCTATAGCTCTATTTTAAAAACCATTTTGTTTGACTGAATCATAATAATGATACCTTCAACATCACATGAGATTCCCTCTCTTACTACATCATCTACGTATTATGGCACACACATCTCAACATAAAATTTGGTCCTAACCAATAAAATACTCATTCAAATTTCAAAGCAACTCAGTCTAATCAATCAAGCAACTTCTCAATCAATTCAAACTATACCAACCTCATTGTTATCATCATGCCACCAGTCATCACTTTTGGATCAACGTCCTCTATCATAGATCTCATCTCTCTCCCCAAAAGGGGGAATCATTCTAATTATTCCTATTCCTACACTTATCCAACATACCTATCCACTCTCATAGATGGATACACCAAGATTATATAGATTGGAATGGCACTAGACACTATTCATCTCTCCATCCACTTCCTTAGCTAGGAAGTGAGGTGGGATCTTTTTCATCACACTTATCTCCATGTAGGTAGATTCAAGTACTCATTTTCTTTTCTTTCTTTTACTCTAGTATTTCATTTCATTACATCAATAGATTAAAAAGGGGGAAAATATATACACCCTAAACTAGTCAATTAGCCACATATATCATGTCTTTTCACAATCCTTTCATAAGAGACTCCAACTAGAGAATATGAGCTTTGTTAACATTTAGCCATGTCTTTCATTTTAGTCATCTCAGCCTTATTAGATGCTCTACACACCTTTTTTCCTATTCCTAGTCATCCAAAGACTTTCAAATGATCATTCCACCTCAACTAGGTCAGGTGTCTTATCTAATTTCCATCCCTATAGGTCTTGATACTATAGGACAAGAGCATTGGGGTTGGACAACAATGTCATTTCCACTAGTGTCCATTTCTAGCGCTATTGTCTAAATCCATTTTCACTTCCACTGATCAATTTCCTTCACTCAATAGGTCCCAACCTCTTTCCTATCTTCATCCTTAAGTTTCCCAATGTTAGCCTAATTTAAATAAATCTTCCAAATTCAAAATAAAGAGTCTCTTATAT
Organism: Torreya grandis; assembly: GCA_037957365.1. Taxonomy (NCBI): domain Eukaryota; kingdom Viridiplantae; phylum Streptophyta; class Pinopsida; order Cupressales; family Taxaceae; genus Torreya; species Torreya grandis. Next base: position 537,281 of record JARHVA010005414.1, on the reverse strand, counting down.
AAAGTACTTCATAAAGCATTTTATATCTATCACTTACTACTTTGGCACATTAGACATAATAAAAATCAATCAATAGTATAGCTCAACATTCTACATCACACATAAATTTGTATGCCTAATCAAAGAAGGCCCTAGTGAAATTTATTCTTCCATCTATTGTGCACTTAATTATGCATGTTCCCTAAGGGAAAACTACATTTGATCTAACACCTTAGCTTGAGGGTTAATGTAGGCAATGATTAGGATAGCAGGTGTTTTAGATCATGCGATCATTTCTTCCCCTAACCCAGTTTGTCCCCCTTTTTCTTTTTATGCTTTTATTTTTTCCATGTGTGTAGATGAATACATGGTTTTAAAGATTAAACAAATCTATAACAAGCTATGTTGACTTCCATCCTCCAAAATTTAGTATGTAGGCTCACACTGACCTAGCAAATAAAACCTAGAAAACCTAGATCCTAAGGATAAAAGCATCAAAGGTGGACCAAAGCACTAATGCAAATCCTATCCAATTTTAGTGCTCCTATCCAATCAAAAAATGAACTCTAGATTTAGATTTTAGATGGTGTCCTAGTCCTGCATCTCAATTTTCAACCCCTAAATCATCTATTTCAACCTATTTTTAGATAAGTTTAATTTTATTCCTTATAAAAATTAGTTGATAAAAATGTATAATTTTCCATAATAAATTAGGTTTTACCCTTACTCTAGACCCCTTATTATTTAGGAACTAAACACTGGTTTCCCAAAAATAATAAAACAAATTTCATTTTTAGATTTAATGACATGTGCCCATGTCCCTTTTAGTGTGGCCCATTTGTCTAATTATTGCATGCATCATATTCTTGTATGTTTACTTCCTTGTATGCTTCTACACCATGACACTTGTATTTTATTGTTACATACACACACCCCAGTTTTTGATGCCATGAGAGTTCTCATGCATCTACCTATCCTACTTGGGAGCCTTGATGGACATCATGCCATATCCCCCTTATTTTTATACATTAATTACATCTATATTTACACCCTTGTTTAATGCTTAATTACAAAATACATATTACATTTCCTATCATTGCTCAAATACATTTATATTTTGATGTTATGTTTGTACATTATATTGGAATATGATGCTCCATAAACTTTGTAGAGCTACTTATTTCAAAGGTAGTTCTTCCACTAATTCATAATTACCCTAAATAGAAGGGGAATTCATAGGGATTTTCACATATATTGAGATATTATTTTGTTTTTCATAGATACATTTCATCACATAGACTCAGTTATAAAGATTAGACTCAGGGCCGACACAAAACAAAACATAGATTTAGTAGCCAATTCAGACCATATAGAGATCATACCATGAAATCATTAGTACCTAGATTGGAACACTATACATAGAGGGTGCTATTATCCACTGTAGGGTATTAGTTTCTAGTAGCCCTAGCTTCAAGATAGTTTAGATCGTTTAGACTAACACACTAGGTATAATACATATTTACATAGATATAGTCATAGGGTTGGTAGTTCTTTTTAGATTTATCTTAGATTTAGTCATTTCAATTCATATTCATATTAATTATTCAAATTTTGGGGAAAATTTCATGGCATGATCACTCACACATTCATATCAATACATAGCTTTACCTATTACATACTTGATTTAGATTAAGTATACTTAAATACCATATTGGGGGCATGTGCATGACACATAGTTTTCATATGCTTAGCTTTAAATAGGTTGATCAGATGGAATGAAAAATTCCATGTCATTATCTACACTATATACACCTCCTATCACATTCCATTTTTTAACCATATTCATGCCTTACTCCATCTACAGTGGTTGGCATTCTCAAGTGGCCACAAAGATGAATACACAACTAGATTACTCAATTAGATAATTGTATCATGTTGTGTAGTAAATTTATAGATACATCTACTTCATAAAAGGGAAAATGATGGATTCATGAAATAATTGAGATCTTGATCCATATACATAAGAGGGTTTGACACACATATAATCTTATCCAAGATATTCACAAAGATCAAGATCCACCAAGTACAGGTAGGCAATGATGGAATAATAACTAGATTTAGTTCTTGACCCACCCATATGAGGATTGATCAAGCCATAAAATTAGTTAAATTTATTCAATGATATTATCACTATGCACATTCACACATACAGGTTGTCACCAAGTTCATGCATTGGTTCACGTAGCCAATGTGGTGTATTCATTACTTTCTCTCTCTTTACTCAATTATTTTATTTCAACATAGTCTTTTTATTTTGATTATGTCATAAACAAGGACTTATTTTTGCATGTTTTATTATAGGACATTGATTTGGATCATGTTTCACATATGCAAACCTAGATTCACATATTTAAACTCAGCGATATGGAATTCACTTCCAAGGTAAGTCTAAGTACATTTATTTTTCATTTGTACTAGTTATTTCACTTTGTTACAATAGTAGCATAAATGGGGGGTGAATGTAATCACCTAAAAGTTGTAATTAGGTGTTAAGAGTGTCACTTGAGTTACTTTATCCCTAGGCTTGTCATAGACCTATTATAGAGACTCAAAATTGCATTCCTAGCCATTCAACAGATCTTGTTCACTTACAACTAGTCAAGACATAGTACCTAAATTGTCACCTCTAATGCCAATCAAAATTTATTAGAGTTCTACTGAAAAGACATTGGTACCACATTTGGGACATTACAACCACATGACACTAGTGTCCCCAATTGAGTACTACTATCCTTAGCCACAAATTTTCCTAATGGATAATTTTTCAAATGCATTCCCCTCCTAAGGTTGGATTAATGTCATTTTATTATTTGCATAAGAAACATAACCCTACAAATATAAGTCTAATCCACCTCTATTAACTACATGGGAAATAGATGCAAAAGCTATTCAAACCTAAGACTAAGTTATGCAAAATCAAGGTACATTATCATTATTTTAACCTATTTTATGCATACTACCATCTAAAATAACCCTAAGTCTAGTTTTCAAGGATTCTAAAGCTCAAGCACATTCAAAGCATCTAGGGCCACTCTCATTCCAGCATTCACTTGCACATATAACAAGCGCCAATTGGGAGAACTATATTAAACTTTATCCCTCTTTTAAGTATTAGTATGTAGGCAAATCTTTACACAATAGGGTGTTGAGGATATCTAGTACATCATACTAATACACTCAAATATTTCTCATATCACACTTATAAAGTTAACTAGGGTTTGTATACAAAATCAATATTTTTATGTATAATACATAGCTACAAGATTTGGTCTCAAAGGAACAAAACACATAAATAAAAGCACAAGTACTCCCCAAAATAGAAATAGTCCTATAAATAGGACATTAGCACCACATATTAGACACTACACATGGATGGAACTATTGTCCAAATTGGGTGTTATTATCTACAAAATATATGAATATCAAAATCCTACTTGCGAAACTCAGATCTACTTAGATCTCCAATTTTAGAAACCAGATCATTCACAATGTCATATTTTTCTCTAAGTCTATATTTATCCCTATTTATTTCTCTTATTATAAATTCAATCAAGGTTAAAATCATTTATAAATTACTAGGTTAATTATTGCATATTTATATAACTAATTTAGACATCTCAACCCTTTAACCAAACATAGGTAATTACACATGTAAAACCCTAAAAGGTTAAATCATTTGTTGAACCTGTCTTAATTTAAGCATCACATAAAAGCATAGCTTTAATTAATTCCTATTTTTGTGTATTAAATTCAACGATGGATACTTGTGATTTTCTAGTTTTATTTAGACAACCTACCTAAATAAAATCAATTTTACATCAAGTTTTTATTTATTTTACATCTAATCTAAATTATTGTAAATAAACCATATATTTAAAAAAAAAACCTATACACACTTAGGATTTGTATATATTTCTATTTATACTCAGATTTTACTTCCAAAACTTAGATTTTAGATTCACATATCTTTTGATTCATATCATCATGATAATAATGATAAAAGAAGTAAATTACTTTTTATTGCAAAGCTTCATAATTTCATTTTCTTGCTTATTCCCTTTAATTTGGAAATAACTAATAAAATACATAAATACATGTATAGATGATGCTTACTATCAAATACAATATTCATCATATTCCATAGCATGGTATCTTTCTTCTATGTGAAAAACAATTAAGACATTACTCTTTAATCACATAGACATATGCATACATGTTGATTCAAATCAGCTAAAATATATTTCATGTTTCATTATTTCTTTCTCATGTTATCTTTATATTATATGTAATTGCATTAACAAGAAAAACCATACACATATAGAGGATTTACCACATAAAATAACCACTATGTTTCAAGTTTGAATGTCATATCTTATGAACAAGAAATAATATTCTTCTTCTCCTCATCTCCATGAGAGTGATAAATAATTTGCCTATAATGAGGTCCATGTTATCATTCCTCCATGAGATAGTGTATTCTATAACACTATCACTAATCCCCTTACTTAGCCTATTCACACTTCTTCCCTACAGGGTATGTGCTGACATGTTCAAACAAAAACAATTAGGGTTTGCACTTGTGAGACTCTATGTGATCAAATTATTAGTATGAAAAAGATAATTATATCTTTAAAAAATTATAACCAACTATTACAACATAAAAAAATCAATTTATAAGGCAAAGTCCTCCAAAGCACAATAGTGAAAATCATGTTTGTACATATTCAACTAGTCAATTTATAAAAAAACAATGATACATATCATAACATGAAATTAAAATAAAGTACATCTACAACTAGTGATTAAAAATCATTCAAAATTCAAATAAGATCTCTATTGAGATGCTAAGGGTCATGATTAAAGGTAAGTTGATCACCCTACTTCCCCTACACCTAATGAGGAGATCCAAATACATTTTGTGCATATCATAGAATGCATGGGCACCACATAGATTCCTATTTAGCATTGAAAAGGAAAATATAATAGATAATGGATATAGATGACTCACATAGTGACACATCATCCACACAACATAAAATGACACATCTACCAACTCAAAAAGGGTTACATTTTGTAATAGTACAAAAATAGTTACCAAAGCATAACTCAGAATAACCAAAGGTTCCAAAATAAAAATCATATCAAGAAATAGTAAAACAAGAATAGATAAATCAAGCAAAGATACCTCTCCAAAATGAGATTCAACATTTAATATGGTATGAATTTGGTCAAAAATATCTACAATAGTGTGATTATCATGATCAAGGTTCAACAAAATAGGCCCAAGGCATCACTTATCTTATTCTAGTAGTTCATAATATTGGTCAACAAAGTTTGGGGTTTATTTAAGATCCTAAGGTGCATTAGTCACAAATACAATTTATTAAGGAAAAACATATAGATACATAGGAAATATTACTAAAATAATAAGAGATTTGATTTCAAATTCAAAATCATGCTCATCCAACAAATATTTTCAAACAAGGTTTTCTAGAAAAAGAGCCTCCACACTATATTATGTCTACCATCAAAATAATTTTAAAGATAAAAATCATAATCAATCTTCCAAAGCACAATTATTAAAGGTCAACTCCATATTATGAGTCAAGTCCTTCAATCACACTAGAGTATTATGTTTCTGATGTGGAACAATATTAGGATTTTGATGAGGAATAATACTTAGATTTTTACTATAATAACATTCAACTATAACATATCAATCACATTTCACAAGAGATTAACTTTCATATTTTTAACACATTCCATAGTCATAGTGAGTTTCCCATGAAACTCATCAGTTTATATGGTTCCTACTCATGCACATACTTACTTGTACTCCCTTGCTCCTTGTACATAGTTTATTTTAATTTTATTGTACATATCTTATACTCAAAATGCACAAAAATAATATAACATGTCAAAATACAAAAAAACATTCAAATATTTCAAAACTACAAAATTTATAGATTGTATGCATTGTTATGTTTAAATTTCTACTACTTGACATTTATTGCATATTAATATCTATCCTAGTGTAGTTGAGTTTAGTGTACACATATGTTTCACTTGTTCTTATCAAGTGCTTGTAGATTCTAGATAGGACTCTAGTCAACTACACTAATCTAGATTAGCTATCATCTACCCATTAGGGGTATTTACATGGATCCAAAATTATACATTGTTACATTTTCCCACTCAGGAGCATAACCTAAATAATTTCTATAACCATATTTTGTGTTTACATATTATATATTCTAGTTACACATTGATTTATCTTGATATTGACCATTTTTATTCATTTCTTTGATTTATTATCGACTATCACTAGTTAGCTTCATTATATATGCACCCTAGCATCTACATATATTTGTATTACACAATTATACATTCTTTCATTTCTAGTTCATAGATCAGAATTTATTATGTTACTATGCTTATTACATCTTTGAGGGGATTTGAATATGCCATTGTTCCTTGGTTTCTATGACACTTCTCTATATGTATGCCTTGGGTATGTGCCCATGTCCATTATGTGTACTCTTTCATGACTCTATTTGTACACATTTGATCATGTCATTTTTTGTGTCTCTAAGCTAAATTACTTTTTTTTGCATATTTATAAATTTAAACATGTCCTTGTATGTTTTCATTCTCATATTTAATGACATGTGCCCATGTCCCTTGTATTGCATCCCCTACTTATACACCATGACACACTTGTATTTTATTTTTACACATACACACACCAAGTTTTGATGCCATGAGAACTCTTAGAATCTACTTATCCTAATTAAGATCCTTGATGGACATCATGCCCCATCCCCCTAGGTAGATACTAAGATATTATTATTGTTATACATTACTAATATCTATCTTGACACACTTATCTAATGTTAAATTACAATATACATTTTACATTTCCTACTATTCCTCAAATACATTTACATTTTAATGTTATGTTTATAGACTATATTAGAATATCATGCTTTGGATAACACATTTTGTAGAGATATTTCTTTATATGGAAGTTATTATACTAATTTCATAACTACCCTCAAAAGAGAGGGAATTTACAAGGGTTTCACAGAGACTAAGCTCCTATTTTTCTATTGATAAATATGTTTCAACACATAGGCTCAATTATAGAGATCAGACTCTAGGCATGCACAACATAGAACACAAGTTCAGTAGTAAGTTCAAACCACATAGAAACTAGACCAAAAATCATTAGCACTCAGATTGGGACACTTGCAACATAAGGAACTACTATCCATTATAGGGTGTTACTATCTAATAGACCTTGTTGTGAAGACTAATTACATAGTGAATACCAATTTTTTGAGTCTAATTAACATCAATTATCAACCCAAGGTGCGTATGCTTTTTAAGGATGTCAGCACTATATATACATTATTGATTCATAAATCAACTTGCTTTACTCGTTTTAGTACAATGAAATTTTGTTGAATTCAATAAATAGTTATACTAAGAAACTATTATGATAGAAATATATAAATACTTCACACTTATAAATCACACATGCATCACACTTTATATAATCAGATTAATAATAAAATCTACTTACACATTCTTAACTAAGGAGGATTAGGATCTTCACTAAAACCCATTCTAAGGGGCCCTTCCTTATTCAAAACTGAGTTCCAATCCTTCTCTAAGAGATTTGTAAAATATTTTTATAGATTGCTACAGAAGATTACAATGCAATGACTTATATAGTTCTATTAACTATCTAATCTTCAATTTCAACTCACTAACTCCTAATTTGATATAGGCTATACCATCAAATATAAAAGGTAGTTTATTAAATTCTAACCAAAGACACCAAACTAGGAAAAATACAAATACTTTAGAAACTACCCTAGTCAACCTTCAAGTGGTTAGTAACTGAAGTTACTTATTTTAGGCTTGACTAGGTTAAGGACAAGGTATACTTCTTTTATTATTTTATTTCCTTTTATCTCCTTCCCATTGTCCTTGTCTTTCTCATCTTTGGTATCACATCCAAATTTACTTACATGTAGGGAGTTTGTATAATAGTTATGGTCCTTTAGAATTATCCATTTGGTTCTCAAAACAACTAGATGTGTCATTAATATTTGATCACAAAAATAGCTCTATTTTATATAGTGGTTGTAAGAAACCTATAGGTGAAGCCTATAGTTACTGTGGGCACTCTGAAATGGCTATGAACAACCTATAGGTGAATCCTATAGTTGTTTTGGGAAACTTGTAATGGCTATGGGAAGCCTATAAGTGGAGCCTAGAGTTGTTGCATATAGTCTATAAGTGTTGTGCCCAAATGAGATCCTATGGCCTTATGTTATCTTTCAAATTCTTGTTAAATAAAGTTGCATAAGTATAATATAATCAAGGAAAAAGCATCAATAATTCATAATATAACATTATATATATATATATATATATATATATATATCAATGTACACACAAAATCATAAATTCATTCATTAATTTGTAGAGTCATGGATGGTTGTGATGATTTATGTAGGAAAAGATATATACTGGGTTTGGATAAGGCTTATAAAATAGAGAAATTTGTGGCCTCATCACACCTCCTACTTAACCTCGAGAAAGCCCTGTCTACCTTTTGAAACCATAGAGTTTTCCAAAATCAAAGGGCTCAGTGCAAGCTATCCCTTCAAGGATATATAAGCCTTTAACATCATCAATGTCTTACCATCTTTTCTTCTCATCCTCTCTATCGACTAGGACCTTTCCCTTCTAGTCAAGAATTAGGTACCAAAATAAAGGAGGTTGAAACATCAATTCCAACCATTTTACATTTCTCCTCTTAACAAGCTCAATGTACATGTATACTCTGTGGATGGCCTCTCTAAGGTTTTTATGGGAGTAAGGTTCCTTTCTTTTTAAGGCATTAGAGAGTTTTTCCCATCTATGGGAACAAGAAATAAATTTTTTCTTTCCATCTCCTTCTATAAGACTCAAATAATTATTCTAAACTTCTACCTATTTTTTGATAGCCCATGCTTGTGGATTACTTGAGTTCATGAAGGAGATCCATTCTTCTATTATAGCATCTGGATTACTTGATTCATCCTTGATCATCAGGGTAGCTTCTTTATATTTTTCTTTATACTCTTCCACTTGTTTCCTTCTTCCTATTTCATTAAAATCATATGAAGAAAATGCATTTATTTGGACATCCCCCAAGTAAATGTTTGGATTCCATTATACATTACTAGGTACAACATACTGGTGGATGTAAAACTCACTTAACTAAGATTGGAAGTTAGGATTAGCATTTCTATATACTTCAAAGAAATATTTGGGGTCATAAACCATGTAAGAATAATAATTATAGATCCTATCATATCTGAGTTTAAGCCATCTCTCTTCTAATTAGATAGCATACACCTTAGAAGGTGGTCTACACTCCATTAATAGTTCAGTGGCTTCATGCATTTTATCAATCTTTTCTTTCAGATACTTGATCCTAGTTTTAACTATTTCTAGTTTTTTTCCAAGTCCACTTTTTGTTCTCTTGTTTTAATATATACTTTGAATATTTGTACTAACTTCTTATAGTGAGTTTCATCATCACCAAATTGTTCTTTAAGAAAATGAAGGTGGTCATCAGGTTCTACAAGTGTGGCAATTGAAAGATCTACATCAATAACTTCTTCTATTGTAGGTGTTTTTGTAGTGAGAAATGGAGGAATAAATCTATTATAGAAGGGTACAAAAGCTATAGCATAATATACTGTAGGTGCTTATGTGGCCAAGGTAGATGAAGTTTTTCTAGGTTCTTATAGGGAAGCTATTGTAGGTTGTTATAATAACCATTCTCTATTCATAAAAGGTTCTACAAATTTTGCTACCCCTAGAAGTGTTTCATCACCTCTCTTACCTTTCAATTCTATTATCTCATTCCTCAGCCTATATATTTCTTTCATATCTTGTTCCAATATTTGGAACTCCTAGGCATGAGGAAATATCCCTTGTTCTACTTATTTTTCCATAGTGTCTTCTTTAATCAATTCCTCTTTTACTATAGGTTGATTTATCATTCTTAATTCTTATTCTATATACACAGTGTGTCTAAGGATACCAATGTATTCCGTAGTGAATATGGATGTCTAGGGTGACTATTCTTCTTCTTCCTTGACAAATTCCTCATCAATAGAGCATTCTTCAATTTCAAACCCATCAAGGGTCTTACAAAACCTAGGCTCTTTCTTTAGCTTTTCATCCTCCCTAATGTTTATGGGTGAGGAGGCTATAGTTATATTTTATTTCTTAATTTTTTGAGATCTCCTAGGAGTATATCTCCTAGGATGAGGTCTCCTTCTTATTGATACAATTTGTTTATTTTCTTTAGTTTTCATCTTCCTTTCAGGAGGGTTGGTAGATAGAACTTATTCTTCTTATGCAGCAGTTAATGGAAGAACTTCCTCTTGTCCTAAGAGAGCCATGGTGGAGGAATAAATCTATGGTGAGGAGATAGTGGGAGAAGGAATATACCACTATGGACTTCCATCCTCTATGTCAGAAGGAGGTAGGACTAGTTTCCTTCTCTTTCTTCTACCTATAGCAATTTTAGATGGACCCTTAGTAGCTATAGGTTGGCCAATAGAACTAGTGCCCGTATCATCTTCTTGTACAATATATTAGGCCTAATACTCAATGGATTCCTCATAATTATTACCCTATTATTGGTGAGGTTAATTATTCCCTAGGGTTAAAATTTATTCCCAACTTAGATCAGGTCTAACAAAATTTATTCCATTTTTAGTTATCAACCATATTAGGCAATGATGGGATATGAATTTTTTAATACCCTTTTGGTACTCTTTGGACATCCTTTTTATAATGTTTTTTAGGTGATTTGGAACATTAATGTTTCTATCATGCCTTAAAAGATTCAAAAATTTAAACTAAAGAGTATAAATTAGGGAATACCTTCTTTCACAGGTCATATATCTGATGACATATGAGGCTATCTCCCTCTAGGCTGTAGGTAAGTTGAGTCTCTCCACACCACCTTTATTTAATATTAGTATTTCATCTCCCTAATAAAATTTTGTCTAGTTTATTGACAATTGGGTTTGTCTTGCCAATTCTCTCCTATACTTGGTAGCCTAGTTGTTTGGCTCCCTGGTTCTCTAGTGACTAAGAATGTGGTGCCATATACAGTAGCTTGGTCTCTAGTAAAGGATCCTAAAAATTATCTAGAAAGGGGTTTTGAGAAATTCTATAATTTTTCAAAGTGGTCCAACTAGCTCTATTGAAGATAACGCAATTGGCTTGGTCTCCTTAAAGTTGCCTATGATTATAGGTTCTCTCTTCACAATTGACCATCCCATTCTACTAAGTTTAACTTTTTTGTCAATCCTTTCAACTAATAATTATCAACACACTCTATTTTTCTTATAAAAATTTGCTTATAGAAAATTAGGGTTTGTTCAACAATGGTGGTTTGTGGTTGCAGGCTACAGGGTTACAGGTTATGACATGCTTCAACTTTGCGTGAATGTTTTACTTATAAGGGAAAGTAATGAAAATGATAATTTTCCATATAGGGTGTTATGGATTCATTATAGTATCTAATCCAACACATATAGATCTCATAGTGCATTGTATTCTTACCTACAACATATTCCCCTCCACGTGAGTCATCACATATCCTCAAGTGATGTGGAGTGAATAGGATGAAAGGGATAGAATTGGGTCAAAATTAGGGGTATAAGTGTAGGTTTGGATATCATCATGTGGGTTTAATTATGAGTTGATGGGTTTTAATGAATGACATGTTTCATGATTTAATATTATTTTCAATATTATACATGTTATATTAAAATAATGAATACTTTTTAATGATCAAACTATATGGTGTACCTTTTTAATGGTTTACCTAGGGTTACACTAAGGGTTTGCATGTGAGTGTTTACATGTGAGTAATTGATAGACTACAATGATTATGGTTGTAGTTGTAAATGGACTAAAGTGGGCCCCTTTGGATTAATTATGAGATCATAGGATGGTATGTTTTATGGTGCCCTCAATGTACCTGTATGTGATTCATGATAGCCTACATAGAACTAGAATAGGGTTCTTATACTTGGATGAGAGATTATTAGTTTCCTACCTCAAGATGGTAATTGTAGAGCTGGGTGATCCAAGTTAGGTGTTGCATGAACATGGAAGAGGGTAGATGAAGGTGTTATTTTATGATCTTATTCTACATGAGCTTGCATGATTTGCCACTGTGTTATCTTTTTGCCTATGGATTTTGCCTAGTGACATTGCCTTGTTATTCAAGGTTAGGCCTAAACATAGTAATGAAAATGATTATTTTCCATATAGGGTATTATGGATTCATTATGGTATCTAATCCCACATGTATAGATCTCATAGTGCATGGTATTCTTACCTACATCATATTCCCCCCCATGTGAGTCATCACATATCCTCAAGTGATGTAGAGTGAATAGGATGAAAGGGATAGAATGGGGTCAAAATTAGGGGTATAAGTGTAGGTTAGGATATCATCATGTGGGTTTAATTATGAGTTGATGGGTATTAATGAATGACATGTTTCATGATTTAATATTATTTTCAATATTATACATGTTATATTAAAATAATGAATACTTTTTAATGATCAAAATATATGGTGTACCTTTTTAATGGTTTACCTAGGGTTACACTAAGGATTTGCATGTGAGTGTTTACATGTGAGTAATTGATAGACTACAATTATTATGGTTGTAGTTGTAAATGGACTAAAGTGGGACCCTTTGGATTAATTATGAGATCATAGGATGGTATGTCTTATGGTGCCCTCAATGTACCTGTATGTGATTCATGATAGCCTACATAGAACTAGAATAGGGTTCTTATACTTGGATGAGAGATTATTAGTTTCCTACCTCAAGGTGGTAATTGTAGAGCTGGGTGATCCAAGTTAGGTTTTGCATGAACATGGAAGAGGGTAGATGAAGGTGTTATTTTATGATCTTCCTCTACATGAGCTTGCATGATTTGCCACTGTGTTATCTTTTTGCCTATGGATTTTACCTAGTGACTTTGCCTTTTTATTTAAGGGTAGGCCTAAACATAGTTTTGACTTTTCTACTCTAATCCTCCTTCATTCTTCCTCAAGCTGGTCTGGTGTCTTCCTTATGTGCTTAGAGAGATGTTAGGGTATGCCTACATCAACTAGAGATGGTGCTTGTATCAACTATAAGGTTGTGACCAACTATGGCAAAAGTGCTCACAGTAGCTATAGAAGAGTCTGTAGTAATATAAGGAGGTGCCTATAACAACTACAAAAGAGCCTATAATAATGAAATGAGGTGCATTTACTATCTACAAAATAACCCTTAGCAATTGGAGGAAGATGAACAATTTTCTTAGAATGATTATTTATTTTTCATTATTGTTTTTACCTCTATATATTTTGTAAGTTAGTTTTCTATTTAGTCTCATTTTATAGTTCTTGATAGCTAGTAGGTTGGTTTTCTACCCAAAAATTGCTGAAAATACCCAAAAAGGGTTTTCATCATTGGGATTTTGTTTTTTGACTCTAACTGTTACCTATAGTAGAATGATTATTCTAGGTCCTTACCAAGTTAGCAATGACAGTGACTAGTCAAAGACCAAGTGAAGGTCTCAATCTTCATACTAGAGGAGGGCTAGGATGTCCTCCCCACCTTCATCTATGTGGCTTTTGGTTCTCCCTTTGTTTGGTGAGACATCATGCTAATATAGCACATCCTTGTATCTATTTTGTAATTGTATGTGTATGTTCTTCAAAAACTACTAATTGAGTGGATTTTTGTTCAACTTTAATTTGACGTCATTGACTAGTAAACAAAATCTTAAAGGATTAATGGTTTAGAGTTGCACTACTCCATTTTCATAAACATGTTCAATCTTATATGGACTAAGCCATCTAGTATAGAGTTTGCCATTGTGATCCTTGTATTTTGAATAAAAAAGAAAGGCCCAATCTCCTACATTGAATTTCTTGGTCTTAATGAACCTATCATGATAGCTAATCCACTAGTGTTTTAAAAGTTCTATTTTCTACAATACCTATTGTCTATATTCATCTAAGGTATTTATTTGCATAAGGCTTTCTTTTTGTGCTTCAAATATATCCATCCCAAGTGCTAGTGTTGTCCATAAGGTCTTATGCTTAAATTCTATTTCTAAGACAAGTTTCTTCCCATAGACCAACTCATATGGGTTGAAACTTGTGGTAGTCTTCCACATGATTTTGTAAGCCCAAAAAACTTCAAGGAGTCTAGCCTCCCAATCCTTATGGGACATACTAACAATCTTGGTCAAAATATTTTCTAATTCCCTCTTGGTGACTTGCACCTATCCATCAGATTGTAGATTATATGGAGTTGATTTCTTATATTTAATCTCATATTTTTTGACCAAATTACTAATTAAACTAGTAGTGAATTGGGATCCTTGATTGATAACTATTTATTGTGGCATACCATATCTTGTGAATATTTCTTCATAGAGGAAAGCTTATGCCTTCTCATCTCTGGTGTGTGTAAGAGCCTTGCATTTTATCCATTTAGTGACATAATCAATACATATAAGGATGTGATATTTGTTGTTGGATTTTAGATAAAAGGTCCTATAAATTCTCGGCCCCATTTTTCAAATTATTTAAGTACCATTTGAGGATGCAAATACATCTCATCTAAATGTTTAGGTCTCCCCATATGCTAACATCTATGATAATGAGCAATATACATTATTGCATATTTATGGAGCGAGGGTCAATAATATCTTGTATTCAATAGATTTACTATTGTACACTTGACTACAAAGTTCCCTCCACAAGGTTCATCATGGTAGGCTTTGCAGATATCTGAAACTTCATCTTCTCTAAGACATCTACTGATGTTAGAGTTAGGCCCAATATAGAAAGAAAATCCAGATAGCCATGAATACCTGCCACTTTTTTGAATTAAATATCTTCTTTATTTAAGGAGGAGATATTGTGGGAGTAACCCTATGATAAGGTAGTTAGCAATATCATCATACCGAGGTGTGGTAAGGGTGAGAGAGAATAGTTGATCATATAGAAATGAGTCATCTATTATGGTTTCTCCTTTAGGGGATTGTAGGAATGATAATAAATCAACCATGTTATTGTCCCTACTAGGCTTATCTACAATGATGACATCAAATTCTTGTAATAAAAGCATCCATATTATCACTTTGGTTGAGATAGTTAGTTCGTTCATAAGGTACCAAATAGTTGCATGGTTTATATGAACAAAGACTTGATACCCTTTGATGTAGTGAGAGAACTTATTGATAGCATAGACTACTACCAAGAACTCTCTTTTAGTAACTATGTAATTTAATTCTAATACATGTAGGTTCTTTCTTACTAAATAGATAACATAATTGAGTGATCCTTATTTTTAGCCTAGCATAGATCCTAGGGCAGTATATAAAGCATCTATGTGAATATGGAAGGGAATCTTCTAATTAGCACCATGTAGAATAGGGGTGGTAGTCAATAATTCCTTTAATTATTTGAAGGTTGTATCACGGGCAAGAGTCTAGAAGAATTCAACATCTTTAGTCAAGAGAGTGAATAATGGTGTTGCTAATTTACTAAAATTATTGATAAATCCCCTATAGTAACCAACATGTCCTAAAAAAATTCATGACATATTTCTATTTTTTAGAAACAAGGAGATTTTATATGATGCTTATTTTTATAGGGTCAACATTAATTCCTTCGACAGATACATGATTGTTTAAGACAATGCCTTCTATCATAAGCATGTAGAATTTTTTTTGACTTAAGACAAATGGTGCTCTTGATAGTAATATAACACTTTCTCCAAGTTTTTTAGGCACTCATCAAATGTTTTTCTATAAATAATGAAGTCATCCATATAAATTTCTACACATTCATTTGTCATATCTGCAAAGATACTCAAGACAACCTTCTAGAATGTTTTAGAAGCATTAAAAAACCTAAAAGGTTATTATCATAAGAATAACTATCCTAGGGACAAGTGAAGGTTGTCTTCTCTTGGTCCTCGGGAGCAATACTGATCTAGTTGTAACCACTGAAGCCATCTAGAAAGGCATAATATTTACTCCCTACTAGTGTGTCCAATACCTAATCAATGAAGGGTAGAGGAAGATGATCATTTTTTATTGTTTTATTAAGTTCCCTTTAATATATACATACATTTCATTGTACATTTTTCTTTAGTACAATTACTAAAGGTGAAACCCATTCACTTTCTGATATGGGGTATATAAATGTAATGCTTAGTATTTTCTGCAATTCCACTTTGACTATTTCTCTAAGAGTTGGATTCATCCTACATTGTGACTATATGATTGGTTGACATCTTTATTTGATATAGATATGATGTGTACATGTTTCTAGGCTGATTTTATGCATGTCCTCATAATTCCATGCAAAAGCATGTTTGTTTGTATGTAACATGTTGACTATGCACTTTTCCTCATTTAAATCCAACTTGCTATTAATAAGCAATGTTTTTTCTTAAGATATTTAAATTCATCATGAGATTTATTTCATCATTTATATATTAATAATGGATCTAGTTTTACTGTAGATATGAGGCAAAAACTGGTGGAATATTAATTTTATAGATGCATTAGATTTATCTACTTCTCAAAAGTTGAAAAATGGGCACTCAACATATTGTAGATGGTTGAGATATATAGAATGAGTTTGGTAATCATTCTAGAGAAAATTAGAGAGAATTTTATTGTCTTCTTGATCAACCAAGGTGCATGCATGGTCTATGGTGAATATAGGAATCTAGGGAGGCTACTATGCCTTTTCTTCTTCAACCCATAATATATGCTCTAGTGCCAAGGCTAGCTATGCTGGGGGATAGAGGACCAACTTTTTAGTGTGGTTGCCATTAGAGATCAACATGTCACCTAATATGCAACTGATGAAGGTATCAACTATGACAAGCCAAGGACATCCAAAGATAAGAGGATATCCATACAAATTAGACTTAAGCTACATCACAATAAAATATATAAGATACTCCCAAGAATATAGAGTAATGATAATAACTTCAATGATTCCTTCTAGTCTTACTATATATCTATCACCATTTGCATCATTGTAAATGTGGGATGAATATTATTCAACTGTAGTTTGTGCATGGTTCCAGTTATCATTACAATTATTATAGACCTCATGTCTATCAATATAATAGACAACTATTGATCATGGATCTAAACTATTACTACTAGGCATCTTGGATCTGAATATTTCTTTTGTAGAGTGTTTCCCAACATAATGTCTACGTATTGGCCAATCACATTTACTGTATTGGGATATTTTTTCTTCCTACTAGGTTTACATAGATATAAGTCTCTAACAGCTTTGGAATATATGGGCACATCATTGATGGCTTGGAAGAGGAGAATTTTAACATTAATATTTTTTAGTTATCCTATGAAATCAAATTCAAGCTCAATTACATGGTGATAAAGGGTAAGATGTTATGGAAATGGTGGAGTTATTTTAGAAACAATTTTATTTGTTGGTTAAAAGAGTTCTTATGGTAGTGAGGGTGGATTAACATGATCTTCTAGAGTTTCTTGATTTGAATCCATTATTATGGGTGGGGTTAGAAGTGGTATAAATTTCCTTAAATGTAGGTGAACTTTACCAATGTTCACCGCATATGTCAAGTATTGGATAGGTTCAGTACTGAATGTTGATTTAATTGGCTTATTTTCAATGTTCTACATGGATTGGGTATGGATTTGATTAGGCTTGGGTGTATCTTCTATATTGGGCATAAGATCAGGGGGTTGTTGTTGTTGTTGTGGAGGGAATCATCCTTGATGTTTTCCCAAGGGCTGATTGGGTCCAAGGTAGGGATGCATTTTATGAAGGTTGCCAAGAGGTAGTGGGGTAGCTTGTCTAAGGTGGCTACTAGTTAGAATTAGGAGGTGGAAATGCATTTTTTGGAGGTTTCTATGAGGTGGTGGGGTAACTTTTCTAAGGTGGTTGAATACTAGAATTAGGAGGTGGGACATTCATCCATGGACTAGTCCAATTGGGAGTAATATGTGAAAATTGTGAGTTAAAGGAGGTAGAATTTGCAAAAGGTGGTTTTGTCCCATACCTAGATAAGATGGTTATTAAACCCATGGATTTATTTTTATGACATAGAATACCTTGTTTCTATCTCCTCATTTAGTATGTAGCTCTACTATTTTTAGTTCTTTAGTTGTGATGTTAGCTTCTTTATCCTGACCCTCATGACACCTACAATTTATCTTCTTTCTCTTACAATCTAGATAATAGATGGTCAAAGATTGATCTAAGGTTGTTTTCTTTTACCTTGAGTATATTATATCCATTTGGGTGGTCAAATGACTAATGATATTATGTTTCATGTCTTGTAATATGTTACTAACTTTAGATTTTGATAGGCCACTTATAGCTATCAGTGGAAGTTTGCTTCCCCTAACTTTGTTTATGATAGACTTGGAATAGTTCTTGCTCAATTCCTTGATGTCTACAAATGGTAGATGGGAGATATCTCCCCCATTCATTAGGTCTAAGGCTTCCAGATATTCTTCTTAGACTCCTTTTAGGAAGATGATTTTTAGAGATTATTTTCCTAGTGCACTTTTCTTGAATTTTTGTACATTGAACATGAACCATTCAACATAGTCTTCCAAAGATTTGTCCCCTTCTTGAGTTAATCTAAAGATGTCATTTATTATATAACTTATTCCTCATCCATATTCCTAATAATTAGCTAGATTTTTTTTTTTTTATATTCTCCCAAGTGAGGATTGGATTACTACCCAGTCCCATGAACCAATGAAGTGCTGAGTCTTTGAAGGTGGCTGGAAGAAGTTTCAATTTATGTGCATCCTACTTGTAGTCATAAATTCTATAGAGGATATCAAATTTAAACAAATTTTTTTTTGAGTCTTTTGATAATGTACCTCTAAAATTAGGTAAGGCTGAGGGTGGGCTATTTTTGATTTGTGTTATTCCTATTGCATTTGGAATAGGAAATTCAGAAGTAACTATGTCTAGAGTCCCATTGTCATCCATAAAGTCTCCTTTTCCATTCATGATGGCTTTTCTTATGATATGGATACCAAAGGTAGTCAATATCAAGTCTTCAAATCCTATACTAGTCCCTTCATCAGTATGATCGTAAATATTTATCTACTACTTCATAGTCTTTTTCTTGATGAGAAATCTGAAGATTCTCTTGACATTTCTTGGATTTTTTTAATAAATCCTTGATGGAATGTTTTTGTAATGCTACTTTCTAGAGTGTTTGGTTCATGAATTTCTTCTCCTTCATTTCTGCTTACTAACTTAGCTAATGATTCCTCTTCTATTGTTTCTTTTTTCAAAGCCACTAGTACTTCTTCTACAAGCTGCTTCCTTTTGTTTGTAGTGTTGTGTTCTTCAAGAGCCTTTTGAATTATGGTATATTTTTTAATAATATTATTAGTTACTATGGGTACTTATGGTTCTTTCTCAGTAGCAACTTGTAGCTTGTTTTTCAAGAATATTCCTCAAGAATCTCTTTCTCTCTACATAAACATTGTGCTACACCTTTCAGTTGTCTTGTTCCTTCTTGCATAGGATTAGTGTCTTTTTTTTTTTAGTGTTATACGGGGTTGATTTAGAATAATCAAAAAGTATAATAAAGGAGTATGGAAATCAAAATAATTGGAATTAAAATTTTACGTATAGAAAGTAGTAAAATTATCTACTAAAATCAAAAAAACTACTCTAAGAAGTAGAAAATGAAAGAAGGAAATTTATCTTAGAAAATAAGAAATGAAAGCAATAAAATTATCCTAGAAAATAAGAAATGAAAGTAGGAAAATTATCCTAAAAAATATGAAATGAAATCAAGAAAATTAAAGTCACACTTTATATAAAATAAATATTAAAAACATGAACTAGGTAAATTACAAGATTGCAAAGAGGTATTCAAGGCTATGCACCATTTACTTCTAGAAACTTAGATATATGGCATAAGACACTACAGTGCTCTCAAATGAATTTTTAGGCTAGAACTATATGTCCAAGAACTTAGACATCTGACATAAGACACCGTAGTGTCCTTATTTGACTTACTCAATTTGGTAGAATAGTATATTAACCAATCTTAAAAAACAATGATTAATTTTAAACAAATAATTGACACCCTCCCTAACAATGGCACTAAAATTTTATGCAGACTAATTACCTAGTGAATGCCATATTCTTGAGTGATTAACATTAATTATCAACCTGGGGTGCATACCCTTTTGAAGGATGTTAGCACTATATATACATTATTGATTCATAAATTAACTTGTTTTACTAGTTGTAATATAATGAACTTATGTTGAATTCATGAGATAGTTATAATATGAAACTATTGTGATAGAAATATATAAATATTTCACATTTTCAAATCACACATGCATCACACTTTATATAATTAGATTAATAATGAAATATACTTACACACTCTTAACTAAGGAGGATTAGGATCTTCACTACAACTCATTTCAAGGGTGCCCTTCCTCATTCAAAACTGAGTTCCAATCCTTCTCTGAGAGATTTGTAAAAAATTCTTATAGAATCAACTTTTTCATTACTCAAATTTGTAATAATTAAAGATTTCTACAAAAGATTACAATGCAATGACTTCTATAGTTCTACTAATTTTCCATTCTTCAATTTTAACTCACTAACTCCTAATCTAATTTAGGTTCTTCCATCAAATACAAAAGGTAGTTTATTAAATTCTAACCAAAGAAACCAAACTAATAAAAATATGAATACTTTATAAATTACACCAGTCAACCTTCTAGTGGTTAGTAATTGAAGTTACTTGTTTTAGGCTTGACTAGCTTAAGTATAAGTTATACTATTTTGTTATTTTGTTTATTTTTATCTCCTTCCCATTGTCCTTATCTTTCTCATCTTTGGTAGCTTATTCAAATTTTCTTGCATGTGAGGAGTTTTTATAATAGCTATGGTCCTTTCTAATCATCCATTCACTTCCCAAGATAGCTAGATGTGTCCTTAAAATTTGATCACAAGAATATCTCTATTTTGTACAGTAGCTTTGGACAACATGTAGGTGAAGCCTATAGTTACTATGAACACTCTATAGTGGCTATGTCAAACCTATAGATGAAGCCTATAGTTTCTATGAGTAACTTGTAGTGGTTATGGGTAGCCTACAGGTGGAGCCTATAGTTGTTATGGGCAGCCTGTAAGTATTGTGACCAAATGAAATCCTATATCCTTACATTATCCTTAAAATGCTTGTTAAATAAAGTTGCACAAGTATAATCTAATCAATAAAAAATCATCAATAATTCATTGTGTGTGTGTGTGTGTGTGTGTGTGTGTGTGTGTGTGTGTCAATGCACATAAAAAATCATAAATTCATTCATTCATTTGTAGATTCATGGATGGTTATGAGGATTTACATAGGAAAAAATATATACTAGGTATCGATGAGGATTATAATATAGATCAATTGGTGGCCTCATCAACTGTAGCTTTAGGATATTCCATATAATTTAGACTATCACACCATGTATAACACATATTTTCATGTATACAGTCATAGTTTTGGTAGTTATGTTCAGATATAGCTTAGATTTAATCATTTAAATTCATATTCATATCATTTATTCAAATTTAGGGGCATTATGTGTTAGAGGTGCAATCACTGAAAGGGGGTGAATCAATGAGCCCATATATTTTCAATTTAAATTGAATTCCTTTCAATATATTAAATAATCATCATATCAACTTGATCAAGTAACATAAATAATAGATCTCATTCATTCAATGCATACACAAGATCAAACACATAACACAAAGTTCTTATGGAAAACCCTCATGGAGAATAAAAACCACTCTGAAGCTTGTAAGACATGGACCATTATACTATAAAAAATTTCAAACAAGAGACTGATCAAATCCTTTAGACCAACAAACCTTGATCATATCCTCTTGACCAAAGGTATTTAGTGAAAAACCTATTTCAAAAGGAGAAACTAACCCTAAGGAATATCAGGTCCTTTAGACCCTATTTTAAACACCTTCACCTTAGAAATGATATCTTTAATACCTGATGATCGATATCTATTTATCTAAACCCTTTACAAACTTCTCTATCTCAAGCATGCCTCTGGCATAGGCATACCACAAACTTTCTCCTTCTTCACTCAAACTATCCTCATATGCACACTCAGACATCTTCACATACCCTCAAATTACAAGAGCAATATTCTAACATTAGGAACATGAACTATAGTTCATACACATAGTCAACAAACTATTCTACTCATTAACTTAACCAATAGGCACACTACCTATCCTTCCTTCTTTGCTTTAATGAATACTCCTTACCCAAGCCTTCTACATAATCTCAAATATAAGTATAGAAATCATCATCTTTGATTTCATTGTATTTATAGATATCATGATTTATCAACATCTTGGTCAGACATAATACATGCCTTCACCCTTAAATCATCTTACATAGGTCACACTTAAGCATAATCCACTTTCAAATAGTCCTAAGTCACTTTTAGGGCATATGGAGACCCATTTACCTTTTTGACACTTCTCCAAGAAAATTAAAACAAAAGAACACTTTACAAATGCATTTAACCAATCAACATGATCTATACATCCTCATTAAGTGCTAAAAACCATCATAGAACCCTTTTGTTTAATCATAATTTGATCAAATAACTCTCTATACATAATCATTATGAGCGAACACACATTCACCTTATATAACTTTATTCATACTACATATGATTGGTCAAACCTTCATAATGCACACAAATCATCCTCATGGATTTTAAAACACTCCAAAATATCCAATTCATCATGAGATATTAGAACAACATCAAAACAAGCTCAATTACCCTTCTCAGGTTACTTGCAAAACATGCATGAACACATAGTCAACTTTAGATCTCAATATATTTGTTTGTACACACTTCCAAATCTTCAAATATATATTTATAGATGTGCCTTGGATTTCTCTACCACTTTTCTTTTAATTACATGGTAAAATTCATTTTGGATCAAAATATATGACTTAAAAACCAGACACTATTTTGTCCCTTGTTAAATTTAGATATTTAAATATCAACGATCATAGTTAAAGTTTGAACACTATACTCACATCTCATGTAATCACTAATTAGATCAAATACAAACCATTAATCATGTTTTATATTTAACACATAGGTGCCAATTCTCAAATGTTAAACATCTGATAGTTGACCTCATCTTGTGTACTCTGGAAACTTTGACCTCAACGTACTCTATCAATCTTTTATACATAGCTTAGTCTTTAACAAAGTAAAAAAACTATCATTTTTCCCTCTTAACATTAATATGCACTATTGATCTCTATCAATATGATCTCCCACTCATCATTGATCCTTGGAAGCATCTCAATCTTTATCTTTGCTTAGTGTTAAACATAAAACACATGGCACCATCTCGATGCTTCCTGCCTTCATATAGAAAATGTGCATTGTCAATATATTTAAGAGTTTCTCAAACATTATGTTGTGTAAAAATTACTATGGGGACCATTGCAATTTGTCTGAGTAGCTAAATTTAAACCTCAATAATTTCTTCTGTGCTTAGATGCATGATTTAAAATTTATACCATATGATCACCTTTCAAAAGAATAATCTTGAAACCTTAATATGAGTGAGATATATTTCCATTAAAATCCCTTCTCAAAATTTTCTACCATAAAGCCAACTATGTCAAAAACTGCTTGGGAGGACAACTTTGCACTTACATAACTTTTCTTTCACTTCAATTCATGACCTAAAATTTACCACAAATAAATTAATATAAAAATTTAACAACCAATATAATTATATTTTTATGAAACATCCACACATGTGAGATATGCCATCATCAAAATTCTTACTCGGCTCTTCTTGCCACATTACAAATATGGCTAAGTATGGGAAAATACTATCAAAATGCCTAAAATCCTAACATTACACTCATATATCTTTGATTTCACTAATGTGCATGACCTAATATTTCATGCATAGAAAATAGGGACTAATTTTATCACAAACATATGACCAACTCCCCTTGACTCATCCACACATGACAATGGTGACATTAACAAATTGCCTACTTAGATTTTATGCCACTAGACCCAAACTATCTAGATGAAAACTATGGACTACTAGATGAATTACACTCATTCACACAAGATATACAATCATCCTTGACCATTTATAATACCCATTTCACATGCTCAAATCACCATACTCATCCCTAAACAACTCTAATCAAGCCAAAACCAAAGATCAAACAAGCCAACTTCAAGCACATTAAGACAAGCATATTTCACACTTTATCATTATAATTTAAGATATCAAATTAATTCATCCACTCACTAGGACACCTACATAACATCACCATGACATCACTAAAAACTCTTCAAAAATATCCCCCTTTGTTATTGATGTAAACAAACATCATACAACTCACTTTCGTTCTCTTCAAGCACTCTCACAATAGGAACTTTCTCCTCCTTTGCCACAATGACAAAGTGGGAACCAATTGATCCTAAGGACATAAAAATACAATCAATATGAGAGGACCATATTATAAATATGATACAAACCCCCCCTTACCTTGAGCCAACCTATTCATGCCTTGACAACTTCCTCTTACTCTATGCCAACACTTGTTTTCAACGAAGCACTAAAACTAATAGGAAAGACCATATGAAACACTAACATCTGATGGAACTTACAAAGATACATTTTAGAGGGAATCCCCCTAATATTTCTAAGAAATTTCAATTTTTGAGCATCTTCACACCTCCACACACCATGAAGAACCACCACACATGCTTACTAGCCTTCTCTTTCAAGCTACTCAAGGACCACCAAGAAAACTTTATGCCACTCACCAAAAAGTAAAAATCAACTAAACCAACCTAATAACTCACCTTGAAATACTTATGCATTTCTCTTCTAGATAAACTTAACAAAAAGCACTCTTCTTCACACTAGGCCTGTGTAGTCTCCTTGTAGCCCTACCTAAAACTTGTAGAGCCCACAACTTTCAATAGACACATCTTCAAGACCTAAAACGTCATATTTGGATAACTCTCATATGCCCCCTTAGGTTCACCTATTTTCAATATCTATCTTGTTGTTTTAAATATACTTCCCTCATAGACCAACTTATTAATTAGGCTTCCATCTTGACAAAAACATGAATAACTTGAAAACCACAAACCTTCAAATCTTTGTGAAGCTTGATTTGACACCCCATTTATCCCATTCATCCTATTAAGAATCCTAAAAATTCAACTCATAAGGTAGACCACTTTTCTACTAGAGCCCAAAACCTTAGAATCTCAAAACAAATAAGGTCAACACAACACCTTCTAGTCAACATCCACCTCTGAAACTTATTTTACAAATAAAGACAACCATTACACACTTTTGGACAAAGATTTCATCTTCCACACCATTTGTAACCTTGACTTCCTATAACCCATTGTAGGACCTACAAGCTCTTAAGCAAAAATTGGGAAACTTGAGAGCTAACAAAAATACCCAAACTGACTTCAATATACCCTCAAATCACAAATTCACTTCAAGCATGCTAAAATAAGGTTATTACACCTTTTTATGAAAAAAATATTATCTTGACAAATCATAAATCCTCATTTTTCATATGGGAACATTTAATCTGACCCTATAGACTATTTCATATATAGTTATCAACATCACGACATCACCTTAGAATACTTTCCATAAGGACATACCTATTCTAATTGAGAACACTCAACTCTAGTGTTATAGGACCATCTCAAGAACACTATAACAACACTTCCTTCTCCATTGAAAGGAGTCTCTTAATAAGCATAGACAGAGATATTCTTTACACCATAATGTTCTAAAATAAAGTGAAGCCATGAGGGGCTTACATCACCTCAGTAACCATTGGAATCCTTTTGTAGATATAATATTTCTTACTTACGTTCTTCTTCTCTTTAGTCTAAACTATGACAATTGGTTCCTTTTCTATATCACTTTCCTTCTCTTCTAACATAGAATTGACAACATATACAACAATTATGGAATCTTGACATACCTTTTGATTTGAAAAATCAACCTTGAAACTTGAAACCTCATCACTAAATATTGTTAATTGATGTTCTTTACATGAATCTTGCTCAACAATAGCAAGATGTTCACTTGGATACATACACATCTAAGGACTAGCCTCAACCATTACCTTGGTCTTCTTCTTGAGCTTGATCTCTTCATTTAGAACATGAGAATTCAATGAGAGATCTTAATACTCTTCACCTTCTATGGTATTCTCCACCATAGCAAGCATAGTACTTGGACTTGTAGACTCATCATAACTGCTACTAACCAGCGTTGGTCTCCATGAGTTAACTTGTCTTATTCCATGTACTCTAGGAGCCTAATTGAAACTATTATGACTTGTAACACTTTTCTTGTAGAATATAAAAATATGACCTCTCTATTCATAGTTTAAGCACACCATATGTTTTTAAAGAAACTCTTTTTGACTTTCTATATTTGGACAAAATCTTGCAATGTGTCTTATGTCATAACAATTATAGCACTCAACATTTATTGAAGGAAACTCAGCTTGTCTTACCTTAAATGGACAACATTTTGTAAAGTATCCTACATCATAACATTTGAAACACTCAAATTTGCTTACACCTTTTGACTGATGACCCCCATCATAGTCCCATGCAAACTCATTTTTAATAGGTCTTCTACATTCTCTATCTCTATTCCCAAACTAATTACACGTATAATAGTAACCATTGAAATTTTCATACCTCATGGAATTTGGTTGTCTGATCTATTTTTTAATCATTCTAGATAACACCTCCATTCTTTGTCTACAAATTTGTCTTCAAAGTCAAATTGTTCTTGTTTAAATTAGTCTTCATCTTGTCTTGACTTGCACTCTCTAGTTCTTCTTTATATCCAAGACTAGTCTTATCACTTTCATGTTTTTGATCATTAAAAACGTTTTCTAGATCATTTTAGCTCTTTTCAAATATCAAAAATGACATTACCGTACTAGATAAATTCTCTAACTCAGATTTCAATGACTCATTTTCAGTTACATATCTTGCCCATTCATCTTCTTTAGCTTTTAAGCTTGTAGACATGATTTCCAATTGATAACTAAGATGACTGACCATATCTCCATGCTCCTTGGCATCTTCCATTCTTTCTTCAAACACATTAAATTTATCATCAAAGTCCTTAATTTTGGATTTCATCTTCTTATTGATCTTATTCTCAATATTTAGTTCTTTATGAACATTAGTCAATGTAGTCCCATAGTCCTCCTCATATTCATCATCATCTAAATCACGCCAAGTAGACCCCTTTTATGTGAATAACTACCTTCCTTAGCCATGAACAAATCTTCATATTCAATAGGACCACCATCTTCATGATCATACTCTGAGTCACTAACTTCACTCTCATTTTATGAGCTACAATATTATTTGGTGTAGAGACTCTTCTTGTCTTTGATGTACTTATTGTTATCAAACCTTTTAAATCCCTTTTTTCTTTTATCAAACCTAAATTTTCTTTTGAAATCATCATGAAATTGTTCATTCTCTTCATCATCATCCTTAGTATACTTATGAGGGCACTTATTAACAAAATGTCCTATTTCACCACAATTGAAGCATTTCAGGGGTAGTTTAACTTTATACTTGCCTGAACCTATTCTTAATTTCTTTGAAATCAAAGTAATTAGTTCATCCTCATCTATATAAGTAATGTCATCCTTTGTGAGTTTCTTACCTTGTAACTTCTTTGTCTTCATTTTAGTTTTAAAAGTCAATTCCTTCTTTGGTGGTATATCGTCATTCTTTCTCATCTCATAAGCAGTAAGGGTGCCATGCAATTGATTCTTTTTCAAATGAGAAAGATCGTGACATTCTTCCATAACAAATAATTTTAGATCGAGCTTTAGGGATAAAGACTTTAATACCATTTGAACAATAGTAGCCTCTTTAAGGTTCTCTCCAAGACTTCTAATGATGTTCACAATCTCATCATCTCTCTATAGAAAGGATGCCACATAATCTTCTTCATTTGTCTTGAAACTTTCAAATTACCTTTTATGAGTATGTAATTTAGTAATATTTACCTTTGAATCTCCTTAATAAATGATCTACATTTTATTAGATATATCTTTATCAGATTTATAATGGATTACCTTGGTATATTTAGTCTCTAAAAGACCATAAGTAATAACATTCATTGCCTTCAAATTATTCTCAAACAACTTTTTATTTACAACACTAGATGGAGGAATAGTAGGAGTAACATAACCATCAACAATAGATAACCATTCATCAAACTCTAGGGACATAATGTATGTCCTCATCCTAGCACTCCAAAATGTATAATTGAATCCATGGAACATTGGTTCTTGATTCATAGATAAAGCTCCTTGATGACCACCCATATTATACCTTGGATCACCTTCAAGATATTAAGCCTTTACCAAAGGACTTGGTTTGATACCAGTTTTTAAAGATACAATCACTAGATGGGGGGGGGTGAATCAATGAGCCTAGATATTATTAGTTTTGATTATAGTCCTTTCAAACTATTAAAAATTAGCATATCAACTTGATCAAGTAACATAAATAAGAGATCTCATTCATTTAATGCATATACCAAATAAAACACATAACACAAAGTTCCTATGGGAAACCCTCATGGGGAATGAAAACCACTCTCAATCCCATAACACATGAACTAATATTCTATAAAACATTACAAGAGACTAATAAAATATTTTAGACCATCAAACCTTGATCATATCCTCTTGACTAAAGGTATTTAGTGAACCACCCATTTCATAAGGAGTAACTACCCCTATGGAAGATCAAGTCCTTTAGACTCTCCTTTGAATACCTCCACCTTAGAAATGATGTCTTCAACACTTGATGATGGATCTCTATTTATATAACCCCTACAAAAAATCTCTCTATCTCAAACAACCCTCTCACATAGGCATGCCATAAAATTTCTCCTTCTTTACTCAAATTATCCTCATATACAAACTCAAACCTCTTTACATATCCTCAAATTGCAAAATCACTATTCTAACATTAAGAATATGACCTACAGGTCATACACATAGTCAACAAACTATTTTTCTCATTAACTCAGCCAACAAGCACACTACCTATCTTTCCTTATTTGCTTCAATGAATATTCCTCACACAAGCCTTCTACATAATCTCACATACAAGTCTATAAATCATCATCTTTGATTTCACTATATATAGAGATATCATGATTTATCAACATCTTAGTTAGCCACAATGCATGCCTTCACCCTTAAATCATATTACATATGTCACACTTAAGCACAATCCACTTTTAAATAGGCCTAAGTCACTTTTATGTCCTATGGAGACCCATTCATCTCTTTTCCACTTCTTCATATGAGAACTTTACAAATGCATGGACACATTAAACATGATCTATAGTTCCTCCTCAAGTGCCAACAACCATCACATAACCCTTTTGTTTAAGCATAATTTTCTCAAATAACTCTCTATACATAAAATCATTATGATTGAACACATAATCACATTTTAAGCATGTGTTCATACTGCATATGATTGATCAATCCTTCATAATTCATATAGAGCATCCTTATGGAGTTTAAAACACTCCTAAATATCTAACTCATCATGAGATATCAAAACAACATTAAAATGAGTTCAATTACCCTTCTCGAGTTACTTGAAGAACATGCATGAACACATAGTTAACATTGGAGCACAATTTATTTATTTGTATATACTTTCAGATCTTCAAATCCATATTTCCAAATGTACCTTGGAGTCCTCTAGCACTTTTCTTTTTAATGCATGGTCAAATTTATTTTGAATTAAAAGATATGGCTCAAAAATTAGACACTATTTTTTCCCTTGTTAAATTCAAATATTTATATCTTAATGGTCATAATTAAAATTCAAGCACTATGATCACATATCATGTCCTCGCTACTCAAATCAAATACACACCATTGATCTTGTTTTATCTTCAACACATAAGTGCCAATGTTCAAACATTAAACATCTAACAGTTGACCTCAACTCGTGCACTCTAGAAACTTTAACCTAATGCACTTCATCAATCCTATATACGTAGCTCAGTATTTAATAGAGTTAAAAAGTTATCACTTTCACCTCTTGAATTTAATACACATTGTTTATCTCTATTTGTATGATCCCCCACTCACTGTTGATCCGTCGAAGAATATTAATCTTTATCTCTACTTAGCATTAAACATAGAAAACTTGACACTATCTTTTTTCTTCCTAACTTTTTGGAGAAAATGTGCATCATCCATCTCTTTAAGAGTTACTTCAACACTACCTTGTGCAAAAGTGACTATGAGGACCATTGAAATCTATCTGAGTAGCTAACTTTGAACCTTAATAACTTATTATATGCTTAGATACATGATTTTAAATTTGGACCATATGATCACCTTTTAAAAGAGAATCTAATCATATATCAAACCTATCTTGAAACCTTGACATGAGTGAGATATATCTCCATTAAAATGCCTTCTAAAAATTATCTACCATAGATCCAACTATGTTAAAAACTACTTGGGAGGCCAACTTTGTACTTGCATAACTTTTGTTGCACTTCAACACATGACATGAAATTTAGCATAAATCAACTAAGCTAAAAACTAAACAAACCCATATGACCATATTGTTATAAAACATCCACACATTTGATATATGACATCATCAAAATGATTACTCAACTCTTCTATCACATTAAAAATTTGGTTCAGTATGGGAAAACACTATCAAAATGCTTAGGAGCCCAAATTTTCACCCACATATACTTGATTGCACTTAGGTGCATAACCTAAGATTTGACACATAACAATTAGGGACTAATGTGATCAAAACCATATGACCAACTCCCCTTAACTCATCCACATGTGGTAATGGTGATTTCAACAAACTACCTACTCAAAATTTTTGCCACTAGAGCCAAACTATTTAGATGAAAACTATGGACTACTAGATGATTTCTACTCATACACATAAGATATACAATCATCATTGAGATTTGATAGGACCCCTTGCAAATTCTCAAATCACCATAATCATCCCTGAACAACTCTAATTAAGCCAAAATTGAAGATCAACCAAGCCAACTTCAAGCACACTAAGATAAAAATATTGCACACTTTGTCATTGTCATTTAGGATATCAAAGAACTTCATACACTCATCAAGACACCTCCATGACATCACTATGAAATATCTAATAACTCTCCAACATCATGCATGACA
Organism: Torreya grandis; assembly: GCA_037957365.1. Classification (NCBI taxonomy): domain Eukaryota; kingdom Viridiplantae; phylum Streptophyta; class Pinopsida; order Cupressales; family Taxaceae; genus Torreya; species Torreya grandis. The sequence goes on along the minus strand of JARHVA010005414.1, from coordinate 505,755 downwards.
TGGTCACTCATACATTTAGATCAATACATAGATTTAGCTATTACATACTTGATTCATATTAAGTATACTCAGATACAAAATTAGGAGCATGTGTGTCACATATAGTTTCCATACACTCAGCTTCATATAGGTTGATCAAAAGGAATAGAAAATTTTATGTCATTCTCTACACTATATACACTTACTATCACATTTTAGGTTATCACCATATTCATACCTTACTCCATCTATAGTGGTTGGCATTCTCTAGTGGCCCAAACCTTCTTAATATACTAGAGTGGACATAGAGGCCAAATACTTAATTAGATTACTTAGATACTTTTAGCACTTTGTATAGTATAGTTATAGATGTATCTACTTCATATTGGGGGAATGATGGAGTCATGGCATACTTGAGTTATTGAGCCACCTACATGAGAGGGTTTTTTAGACACCTAAAAGTGGCCACCAATGACCTCTAACAAAACTTTAGACTAATTTATACAAAACATTCACAATTTGGGCTAAAAACACTAAAACATGCTAAATGGTTCAAATTTATCATATACAAGTGTCAATTTTGGCCAAATTATCCCTAAATAGGGAAATGCATTTTATGAGACTATTAGTTTTTCTTGAATCATTTTGATCCAAAATGCCAAAAATGCAATTTTACACTCTAAACCACTAAATTCCCCCAATTCAGAAGCACATGATATGTGCATGTATTATTATAATTCAAAAAAATCCTAAATGGGATATTGGTCTGTATGCAACTAACATCAGCTTCTAATTCCACTCAAATCAAATTTTGACCCAATAATATGACATTTAGACCAATTTGATTAATTTTTGTAATAATTTACAAAGAATTACACTAAAAATGTTTAAACCTTACTTAGACAAATTAAAACAAATTATGATCCTAAGAATTAATTTCTTTAATGGAACTTATTGAATATCTACTTATTGTAAAATGGTTTCTAATAATAGCATCATCATGTGACATCATTTTTTTAGGTGGCTTCCATAGGCCATAAATGCAACAAATATATAATTAAGAGATCTATTGGATTATTCAAAGAAGGTAAGAAAGTTTGCTTTCTTGCAATTTAGTTGTGATTTATTAATGGTTTTTCCTCACTAAGATTCTCTTAAGATCTAAGCTTAAAGTGTTAATTCATTAGTGTGTTTGTTTTTGGATTTGATTTCCTATGCTAACATGATACTAATATCCCTTTATAAGATTCCTATGTTCACAAATGGAAATCCTAGTGGGACCCTACACATCCTATGTACTAAGAAGATTAATGTGCAAGTGTTAAATTAATATTTGGATTCTTGAAATGTTTTACAATTGATTTTCTAACTTTGTTTGGCCATATTTCATATTCACGTGTTTGCACAGGGACAACTAATGGTCAGGTGTGATCACTGATGGTTAGGTCCAATCATCAATGGTTGGGTTGTAGAGTATAAAAATGCATAAAATTTACATTTTGATGCTTTTTATAGTACCCATTCTTGATTTTTAGGGTTGAAAGGAATATAAAAACATCAATTAAACTTTTCCTTTTAGATTTTCTTTTTTTCATTAAAACTTGTCTAATCTAACATGTTTTAGGTTTGGGTTTTGCCTTTAGTTTGACAGGTCATTGTCGATGATCATTTATCAATAGATGACAATTATGCTTAACTACAAATGGGTACTACTAATTGATCAATAATGGTTTCCTTTAACCCAATGACAGATGTCTATAACCACATATGATCATTATGTTTTATTTAATCCAAAATTCAACTGCTAAAATGTAAACTTCATTTACTAACATTCATAAGTGCTTCTAAGTAGGGGGTTACTCTATTATTTTTACAAGGTCAAGGAAAACATTAATCATCAATTTGTATGTTTAAATTGTTTATAACACTTAAATTTGGTGTTTTAAAAATAATTAGGCTAGATTCAAACATTTGAATTTGGGTTTAAAATAAAATTGTATGGTTTAGACTCACATTTGAATTTGGAGGCTTAAAAAGGGCTTTTAGAAACATTTCTTTTGGTGCTTAAGGGCAAAAATTTGCTTGTCTAGATTGAATGTTTTATATTTGTTATTTAAATTTTTTGAAACTTAAGGCCAAGGGGTCAAAGAACACCACCAAACATTTCAATTTGGTGTTATAAAATTGAACTCACTTCAAAGCTAAGTTTTGTTTTCATTTAAATCTTTTGATTAGTTAAATTTGTTTGAACAAAAAGGAAGTTGTGCATGTATGCTCTCTCCCTATCCCCTATAGGGAACTTGTGGGATCAAAAGTTCCATCTTCATTAACATTTTTGCCTTAGTCCAAAGATGTAAAAATGATGTTGTGAAGGCTCTCCCCAAGACCCACATGGCTTGGGTGATCTAGAAAATTTCATAAAGCTTTTTTATTTAGTTTTTATTTCACTCATTTTGGCTTCTAAGGGGGACTTCATTACCTCCAATAAGTTATATAGGGAATCTTTGACTAGGGGATTCATCTCCTAGCATCATATTCAACCCCTCTCTATGGAGGAGGTATATAAATTGGGATCCCCTCACTAGGATAGTTGTTTGAGTGGTTAAACTATATCCATTAGTAGAGGCTAAGCCTAAGATGTATGTCATTTTGGACATCATACTACATTGAGAAAGTGGTGGATGTAGTGGTTATGAAAAGGAATAGACTTTTTCACAATAAAACATTTGATGTAGACCCAAATTATGTATTATTTATCTTGTGTTATAACATGAAAGTTTGTATACATGGGATTTATCTAAATAGTCAAAAATTGTAGAGTTTTAGACAAACCCCACTTATCATGAAAATATCGTTGATGTGAGGTGCACCCCAAGGTATTTGGCATTGTATTATCACTTGAGAGAAGGGATATGTAAAAACCCTACTATATAGTGCACTTTTATTTTTGGATGAATATTTAAATTCCTCTCAAGTGCATGTATAAATATGGACTTAAACAATATCATGCAACCTTATTAGTTTAGGGATTAGGATGATTACTTAGCTATTTTTGTCTTTGTCTTAGATTACTTGGTCTTGTTTTGAGTCAAAACTTATTTGTTAATAAAATCCATAACTAAAAACGTTGTCCACCAAATTTCTTGAACAAGGAGGTGTTATGTTGTCCAAGTGAAAATCATCTTTTTCCTTGTTCAAAATTGATCTTAAACATTGTGTCATATCATCTCATAGTGCAGTTATACTACCCATTTGAGTCTAGACCATTTGCTAAATTTTCTTAAATTCCTTCATTGATAATTCAAATTTGTAATTGTACCTTACTAATTTCATAAGGCTGATTTGTTAAATTAGGTTCACCATTTTCACTTAACTTGAGAGAATTTGGGTTCAATTTCTAATTTGGATTGAGGGTCATTTATAGACTCATTATCATTTTTCATTGGTGAACTTAGGTCTTCTTATGCATTGATTATGATCTAAGTTCAAGAATGAAATTTAATACCCTTTGATACTTCCTTTCCTATTACCATTCTTGTTTTTCCATGTAAAATCAAGTCTTGAGTCCATTTGATGCAACAATTTTGCCTTAATTGTTTTTCAGACTTTGTGTGTGTGTCTCATTTGGGTTGAAGAGAGTAGTGTTACGATACCCAAAAATTGTCAAACCATTTTCCCTTAAGTCTTGAATCAAAAATTTGCTACACATTTTGAGAATTTTAACATCATTACACTACCCAAATGGTTTCTTAGACATATTGGCATAGAGTCCAAATTTTCCAAATTCTAACCAATTCTAGTGCACTTTGTGAGTCTTTATCTAGTACAACTATACTATTCACTTTTGTCTAGATTATTAGTCAAAAGAGTCTAGTTTGTGCCATTATTTTGGATAAAATAATCTATATCCAAGTACCTTTTGTTTCATACCTCATACCCATTTATCAATTTTATGTCCAAAATTCAAATGCCTAGTCTATGCTGAAGTGTTTCAAACTTGTTAGAGTAAACATATCATCTTTATTTCAAGTCTATATTTTGATGTTGTTTGGCCAAAAGTCTTATCACAACCTATTTGAGCATAGATTTTGATTCCACATTTAGCTAAAAGACCTAGCAACCTTTGTTTTTCTAGGATTAGACTTGTTAGAAGCACTTTGATCCTAGAATTTGGCATTTTAATTTTTGGTCCATCTACTTGACTTTTTTGTGTGGGATGTTTAACATTATACATTTAAAATTAGCTTTTTTTATCTTAAGTCATTTCATAAACCTTTTTGGATATACAAATCCATATTTTTTTCTAAATTAGACCAAGTTTGAACCTCCTTTTAGACATTAAGTTTGTAGAGTTTATAGAACTCTATTGCCTTTTGGTAGATAAACATTTACTATGGATCCCAACATGTCTTCCTACACTCATAGTGACATAATATATGATCTAGGGCTTAGTATTGTAGTTACATAAAAATAAATGGTTTGAGACCCCTATTTAGATGTTGTTGTTTATGAGATGGATCTTTATCCATTTTATAACACTCAAGAAGGGGCATAAAACCAAGACCCATTGACTCACTATTTGATTAACATGCCTCCATACTCAAATCAGGATCAAGAGCAAATAGAGCAATACCTAGATATGGTACATGTAGTTGAAGAACCATTTCCTCAAGAATCATAATATGTTACTACAACATAAAACATATGATCCATATGTGTTTGAGTGTCACTTATTGGAAAACAAGGATGATATTTTGGTAATAGATATAGAAGTAGGGGTTAAGTTTCCTATAGAATTTCCCCATGAGAATTTTTCAAGTCTAGTAATAATGCCACATAATGTACTTTGCATTCAACACAATGAACAAGGTTCTTCTAGAAACCCTCTAGCTCTAGTCTTGATGACATATCAAGACCCTCATATGCTTTTCAAAATAAAAAGGCCAAATTGAGGATCACTTTATATAGATGTAGATAGCATACCAATCTTATTTGAACCTAGCATGTAATTTTAATGGTATGACCATGTTGAATAGGCTTCTTATTGATTTATCTCCTTTAGTAGGAGTTTTAATAGAATTGTCTAGTTAAGAAAATTAGGGTTTAGACCCATTTATGAAAAACTCTTCAATTGAATTTTTTTTAATATGCCAACCATCTAGGAAGTCTCTTATAATTCTAAACAAAATGTTGATCAAAACATAGTGGATAATACACAAGCAACATCTAATCTAAATCAAAGTGGTGTAAGTGCACAAATAACTAGTCCAAAAATAAGTGTGCCTTTAACTAGCACCCTTATTGGTTCTAAAATAAAGGAGTAGGATTTTTTACATCTTAATCTCAAATAAATACCATTAATATTCAACCAACTATTTATTTAAGCATTCAACCAGTAGGATTAGGTAGTCACCCAATAACCAATACTAAGCCCCAATAAAATGTGATGAGTCTTACTCTTCCCCAATAGGTCATGAGTAATATTCCACAAAAATAGATATCATCCAATATATCAACACAATAGAGGTAGAACATATTTCCACATCAATAGAGGAAACCAATGTTCCACCTTGCCAAGTAGCAACTAATAGACCTCTTTCATCATAAACTAATATGCTAATTCAAAACCATATAATGTCTAATTATAGTCATATAAAATGCCAAAATTAGTAGCTTTAGTGTGGCTTGTGATACCCAACCCATAGGTATTTATTACATGCTCTCATGACCCTTATAGACACCTTTTTTCTTATTACCAATCATCTTGATCTTTCTAAATGATCATTTCACCTCAACTAGGCATCATTTCCTAGGCCAATCCTATCCCCATAGGTCTTGCACCTACAGGATAGGAGCTCCCAGCTTGGACTATAGCATCAAACCCTAGTGTGTCCTATTTTAGTGCTCCTATCCAATTTAATTTTGAGCTCTAATGATTATTTCTTTCTAGTTCTTATCGTTCATCATGTTGGCCTAGCATGAATGCATTCGACCCATAACCAATAGATATTTAAAAAAGCCCATTAAAAATTAATTTATAAAGAGATGTTTGAAAATATTACAAATTAAGAAATAATAAAATCAAAACCACTAAGGTAAATTTCTCTATTCTCTTCATATAGCCATCTAGAATAGCTACAAGCATATCTAAATCCTCACACCAATCCCTAGCCACATCAAGTACACCCAATTAAGCATTTTCCATCTATATTCACACTATTTCACAAAGCACATTAAGTGGTAGAACTACATATGGCTTGATCCCTCTTTAGAGTATTGGTATGTAGGCAATGTGCCCATATAAAGGGTGTGGATACATGTTTAGTGCATCTTACACACACTAACCCCCCTTTTCTTTCTTAAGTTTTATCAAAGAATTATGAAGCATCGGATTTGAATATTAAATCATCTCTATAAATAATTTCATAGAATTTTAGTAGTCAAGATTTCATACGTAAGATCATATAGGGACAATTAATAAAACCTAGAAAACATAGGTCTCTACAAGTAGTTTGGATAATAGTGGTAAAAGAGGAAAACAATGCCAGACTCTAGGGTGTATTGTTTTGACATTCCTATCCTTTCACAAAATGAAATCCAAATATTGATTTATGATATTTTCTTAGTCCTACACAACCAATATCAGAACTTGCAATATCCATTTTAATTCCTTAAGCTAAATCTTATTTTCTCCATATTTATTGCTATTTATAGAAAGGTTAAAAATATAAAAAAATTATACAAAATAGTGGTTAAATTAATTCAATATTATTTATTGATTTAGTCAACCTAGACCTTTAACAAAAATAGGAATAAGACATCAACATTCCCAAAATTAAATCATTTGGTGAACCGAAATTACTTCAAACAAATCTAAAACCCTAGGTACCCCCAAGGCTTTACATTTAATTTTTGTGCAAAAATTCAATTTCTAATTTCTAATTTTTTTATAGTTTTTGGTGCATTAATTTTATTCAAATTTGTTTTATAATTTAAATTATTGCAATAATTTTGAAATTTTCTAAAAACCCCAATCTAAAACCCTAGATTTTCAAAATAGGTCCTCAAATTCCAAGCCTTCCTCACTTACAATTTTTAGAAATTTTGTAAATTGTTTGGAGTGTCAAAAATATTTTCAAAATATCTATGTTGGTAGTTATTTTTGCATTTATTTTATTAATAGTAATTTTCCATATTATCTTTGGTGAAAGAAATAAAATGGCCACTAAGGCACTTCTTTCCTCTCATCCTATAGATAAATTTGTAATTTTTTCTCATAATTATGACAATGAATGGACACATTTGTAAAATTGCACATTAGCTAAAAATGTGGAAAATGATTTCATTTACAATGAAGATAATTACTATTTTATAATGAGGAATATGATGATGTGCATGAGAGTTATAGTGAAGAAAAATTAGATGCATTTTATTCTCTCAAACCTATCTCTTTTCTTCCCTCTTCCAAGGAAAATAATTTTGATAAATGGTAAAGGTACTTTTCACCTCATTCTGCTATGTAAAATGAATCAAATTTAAAAATTAGTAATGAAATTCCAAGTGAACCTCTTATTGGTGATAATTTTATTACATATAAGCCTTCTCTCTCTCTCTCTCTCTCTCTCTCTCTCTCTCTCTCTCTCTCTCTCTCTCTCTCTCTCTCTCTCTCTCTCTCTCTCTCTCTCTCTCTCTCTCTCTCTCTCCCCTTATATGTTCAAATTACAATAATATAAATGCAATAGAATCAAATTACCAATGCATAGTTCAAATGATACATCTCGTGTTCTTAACTCTACTTTGCCATTTCAAACAATGGAAAAAAATGTTTAAATGATAACCCTTTTACTCATACTTCTCATATTACAAATGAAAATAATGCATATGCTCCATTCAAGGATAACATAGATACACATAGTATTCCAAATTCAAATGACAATTTATTGCATATTAGAATATAATTAGCATTTTCTCTTGCCCCTCTCCCTAGTGATGATGGAAGTGATAATGAGTATGATAGTGAACATGCAAATAAATATGAAAATGAGAATGAATATTAAAAAAATATGATTATTATAATGCATGGAATAATTATGACTATTATGCATATAGTGAAGAAGAAAATACATCTCATGTTTCTATCACTTCTCTTACTCCTCTCAAACCTAATGAATTATGAAATATTGCTTCTACTTCTATGCATGATTATATTTCAAATGATACACATGTCAATGATAACACCATATCTTCTATTCAATTAGAATGTGATTCATTAAAATATTAAAGATAGTGATGAATCTCCCAAGTCACCCCCTACTACAGTAGCACATGTTTTCACTCTTTACCCATAGAGAATGGTATCCAACATCAATCTACCAATGCCCAAGTTACCATTCCTCCAAAGGTTCAAGTGAGCACACCCCCTCTCTATGATCTAATTGCTAAATGTAGCATTCCCATGGATAAAATAAATGATCAAATTTAGTGTTTAAATGAGCTACTTTAAGATACTAATATACCATCCTAGGAGATTATTTCTTTAATGTATGTAGTAGGTGAATTATAACACCAAGTACACCTCCTTTGAAAAATAAGGATTATAAGTCTTGGATGGATGCCAATAAATTACATGGTAACCATCCCCTGAAGACATTTGTCAAAGCTTCATTACCTAAGCATTTCTATATACCATCATTGCCTTAATTTGATATAACTAGAAATCCATTCATACATCTTTAGGACTTTCCAAAGGCTTTTCCATCTCATGTGAGTCTTTTGATTATACTTAAGTTTTTCCAATAGACATGAGTGGGTAATGCAAAAAATTAGTTCTTTTATTTCCTCCCTGTTAGTTCCTTGAATACATATGATGACCTAGAGGAGGCATTTCTCAAATATAATATGGAAAATGTGGGCCCTCATGTTACATATGATAAACTTGCCACATTACATCATAATTCTTCAGATCTAGTTAGCGATTATATCTTATGATTTAAGACTCATATTTTATGATTGATCTACAAACCAAAAAAATCTATATATTTAGCATATATTTATTAAGGGGCTTCTCTAACCCCTTATAGATCATATATTATACTAGAAAGAGTCCTCTTTTAGGAAGTTATGCTATATAGTTCTAGCCTTGGAGAATAAATTTGGATTGATTGAGGCAAATTCAATTGATTAGCTTAATATAGATTTCACAACATTACCTCCATTTATAGCTCCTTATACATAACTTCCATGATGTCCTAAACAAGATAGGAAACCAAAACCAAAAAAGAAACTAGTTTAGAATATAGAGCCAGTCTCTAGAGTACCACCTACAGTATTCACTATAGATAACATTAGCAAGACACCACTATATTTTGATTTAGAGTGTGATAGCCCATATGTCATATTATCTAACTAATAGATACGATTTTAATCACATTGCCTTCTAATCATTGATGATATCCACATCTCTTACATTGTAATATCCCTTCGAATATCAAAACAAAGCTCCAAATTGCTTATCTGAATTTCTGCAAAATATCTTCAAATAGATGAATAAATCACAGTATAATTTCTTATTTATTTGCTCATAAGCTTACAATTAGTGACCCTCTGTCAGGTATACAAAGAATATCAAAAGTTCGGCCTTATAGCCTGAATATTCCGCAAACTGGGTAGAATCTGGCACGTCTCGGCCTGCTGTGTAAAAACACAGTCGCCGACGTCGGTTATACTGCCGTCGTCGGTCGACCTGTAGTGGTCCCCTTGCCGACGTCGGTGATGAGTCGACCGATGTCGGTCTCTGTAAGTCCCTGTTCGCCGATGTCGGTACCCTGAACTTCCTATAGATGCGTACGGATTTTCACGGAGCTGTACGGAATTCGTACGGCCACTGATATAACACACCCTGTATGCTTGATCCTGATCTGTAAAATTATGGGCTGACACAAAAGATCTATATCTGGATAATTCTTGAATCAAAAACCCAAAATAAAGAAAATACCTGTAAACCCTTGTGATAGCTTCTGAGTGAAGTTATCTCTCAAATACCTGTAATACTATGATAACTTCTGGGTGAAGTTATCTCTCAATTCGGCAATAGATCGACTGATCTTTCACAACCTCTGAATCGCACACAATGAAGAGTTGACGTTCTTCAATGCAATTGGAATCCTGGAACCCTTGGATCAGTCTTCACAGAAGAATTTCTTAACAAGAATCAATATCAATAATAAGCTTCGATACAAACTCTCTCCCATGAGAGATTCTTATACACCTCCAAAGGTGTGCTTGCTAAAATTAGACTCCCTTAAATTAGACTTCCTTAAATTAGAACTAGGATCTTAAAATTAGACCAAGTCTTAATTTAGAATTTGCATCCTCAAATTAGACTAAATCATTAATAATTAATTAATAATTAATTAATAATTATTAATTAATTAATAATTAATTAAAATGAGATCAAATAATTAATATTTGATTAAATCAATCAAATATTAATATCTCCCTTAATTCATGTCCGAAAGAGCCCGAACGAATTCCAACCCATCTCTATCAAGACCCTCTATCCATTTCATTAGCCTACGAGGGTCACATAATAGGCTAATCATCTACTCCGCACATGTCAACTAAAAAGGGGACATGACATACATAGACAACCACATTAACCCTTTTGTAACTATCATCATATCTATAGACACAAAGATAATGATTGTTATGGACTTAGGGATTGCATTAATAAATGTGGTGATAATGGCATCACAACATTCACATCAGGGGCACCAATATAGCCTCCATCATGGATCCATAAACCTCTTTCCTCCATGATTGAGTCATCCTAAGACATTCCTTCATAAGAGATCTCCTATCTCACATACTTATAGGGTTTGGAGACCTGTATAGTAAGAGAAACCTACATATAGTAGTGTATTTTATGGATTACATAGTGTAGTTCCATATACATATATAGCACACTCACAAACACTTTAGTAGATTTTTAAGGGTCCTAATCATGTAGCAACTTGCTAAGTTAAGATTAGATGAACCTACATCATAGATTGATACTCTAGATAGATATTCACCACAACTAAGTTTTTATGGTCCTATCTCACATAGTAACCCTCTATGATTAATATTAGATCAACCCACATCATACAATACTACTTTGGATAGATATTCACTATAACTAGGTTTTTAGAGTCTTATCTCATATAGGAACCCACTATAGTTAAGATTAAATGAACCCACATTATAGATTACTACTTTAGATAGATATTCATTACAGCTGAGTTCTCAGGGACCTATTTTACATAACAACCTAATATGATTGAGATTAGATGATCCCCCATCATAGGTTATAATTTTATCTTGATCTATTGCTCAGTCATATGCATCACAACAAAGGCCACACAGTGTTATTTTATGTATAATTCCACTATAATTGTAGATATATGAGCCTCCCTCATAGCACATAGTTTTAGTTGTGCATCTATTGATGTTTCATCTTAAATAATCTCCATGTATAGTTATATTTAGTGAACTATAAACAACATTAAATATAGGGCATGTTCCTACACAACCTGATCATTATGGCCACTTGTTCAATTAGCCATCAAGATTCAGACAATTATATAAAAACTATGGGGCTGATATGTATAGAGTGATATCTTACATCTACTTCTACTAATAATCCTAATTCTAGCTATAGTATCCACACCCAAGGTAGTATCATTGAGGTCTCATGCCCCTACACATAGAACACATATTCAAAAAGCCTCTTCTACTACTAAATGGGTCCCTAACAGTCTCATAGTTTCATCCACTTCTTAGGGTTACAGGAAGAACCCATAGTTGGTTTCCATTATAGATATTTTAGAGAATTTGTAGCATACACAACTTTTAGATTCATAGTCATAGCCTTTTTCATCATGCTTCATGATCACACACTATCCCTTTCCTTGATACAAGACACCATGATAGGTAGTCTCTCATGAGACTCATCAGTTAGTATCATTACTTCTTATTCTTTCATGTACATAGATTATTTTCAATTACTTGTACATATTTTCTCAAATTTATTGTACATAGTTTATTTATTCTTACTTTTACATAGTTTATTCTAAAAATACAAAAATAATATCACACTTAAAAAACCAAAAACATTCAAATAATATCAAAATACAAAAATATTCAAATATTTCAAAATGCCAAAAACATTCAAATAAATCAAAAATATCAAAAATATGTCAACTGTATGCATCATCCATGCCTTATATTTCTACTACCATGCTAGACTTATATTTTTTTGATCTATGTTATTGTTTGTTGATTTATCTACATCACCATGCTTCACTTGATCTTATTTGAATGTTTATAGTGACTTCCAAATCCTTGATTTATTCACTCTACTTATTAAGGGGGCATCCTACTTCATATATTTGAGACACATATCAATATATTGACCCAATATGGACATCTTCTAAATGACTACACCATCTATATTATGTCATTCCTACACCACACACTCTAGTTATCATGTTGATGTATATTACTTACTAGCTTACATAGATTACTCTATCAACACTCACTAGTATATAACACTTGTGTATTTCTTAGTATCTACATAGTATTGTATTACATGTTTTGCATAATTTCACTTCTTACTTTGATTAGTTATATGAAATTGTATTTCTAGAACTTACATGCTTTCCTTCCCTAATTTTCATATCTAGATGTGATTGAATTTCTCAGTTCCTATTTTGTCTCTTATGTGTGCCTTAAGACATTTGACAATGTCCTTTGCTTGTATTCTTATATATAATTGTGGCCCTCATGCCTACCTTGCTTGTTTCAATTATATGTGTATGTGGAATTTGAATATGCCTTGTATTCTTGCTTTCCAATTTGAGTGACATGTGCCCATGTCCCTTGATTACTTGGCCCCTTGGCCACTCTTGTATGTTTTCTGCTTCTTACCTTATGTGATTGTTGCTTATTTGCTTTTGAATTATTTATAATTCCATGATCCACATCATACATTCAATTATTTTCTTGGATTCCATGATGGACATCAGGATCCATCCATCTTTGAAAACTAACAAATAATAAGACTTTTAGTTCCATTTCACTATATTGCACATGTTATTACATTATTACATCTATCTAGGTGATTTAACTATTTTAGGAATATTAGAGTCTTATTCGTAATTTAGTTAAGGATTTGAGTTAATTAAATTAGAAAACAATATTAAGATAATTAAGCTACTAATTTTTATAATTTAACTATAATTTTAACCTTTCTAAAAATATTAATAAATGAGAGGAAATATAACCTAGCTTAAACTAGAATAAGATGGCTAAGATAGGGTCTAAAATATGGTATGTAGGATTGTGACAGTGTCATGAATCAGGATCTAGCCTTCATTTTATTAAAAGATAAGAGCAATGAAATAAGACACCTTGGGGTCTAGTGCTATAGTCCTCTTATACCATTGTTATTCTAGAGGCCTAAGCTTTTTGGGTTTTATCTGCTATCTCTATGTGACCCTGCCTATGAAATTTTGGATGCTAGCTATCTACAAAACTCCTTGTAAAGTTGATTTAGTCCTCAAACCCTAGATTCCATTATGCTTTCATAAACTTTGATAAAGAAGGTGGGGGAGGTTAGTGTGTGTAAGATGCACTGAACATGTATCCACACCCCTTGTGTGGACATGCTACCTACATACCAGTACTATGAAGAGGGATCAAGACATAAGTAGTTCTCCCACTTAATGTGCTTTGTACAATAGTGTATATAAACATACAAAATAATAAAACTAGGTGTGCTTTAGGTGGATAAGGACTGATGTGAATACTTAGATGTTCTTTTAACTATATTAGATGGTTTTATGTAGAGAATAGGGAAGTTTATCTCAATGGTCTTGCTTTTATTCTTACTTACTTTTGTAATATTTTCCAACCCCTTTATAAATGAAATTTGAATGGGGTTTTATAGAAATCTATTGGTCATGGGTCAAATGTATATATGTTAGGATAATAAGAAGGATAAGAATCAGAAGGAAATGATCATTGAAGCTAAAAATGTAATTATATAGGAATGCCATAAATAAACACCCTAGGGTCTGATGTTATAGTCCAAATTAGGCATTATTGTCCTACATGTACGGGACCTAGGGGATGGAATTATTATAGAAAATTTAGCCTTGCCAAGCTATAATTAGGTCTTATAAGTCTATAGATGATTAGGAATAAGTAAAAAGTTGTCATGAAGGGTCATGAGTGCATGTAAGAGGGACCTGTGGGTTGGGTGTCACAAGCCACACTCAAGCTACCAATTTTCACATTTTATATGACTACATTTACCCCCCTTTATTTTATTGATGTAAAAAAGTGAAATACTAAGATTAAAAAATAGAAAGTTTACCTAAACTTAATTTCAAGGGTGAAGCTCATGAAGCTGTATGATGTTGGGTGTGCATAGAGAGAGCACATTGTGAAGTGTAAATCTACAAGAAAAAATAAAGAGTAGATCAGTTCTTACTAGACACACTATGTCTAAATTAAAAACATACAAAATCTATCCAAAAGAGAGAGAAAGAGAAAGTAATGAATACATCTCACCATGTACGTGGACCAATACAAAACCTATTGTTATGCTGAGTGATGTTGGATGATACTAGATATGTGCTGGGTATGTGTTGAACCAAGAGTAATATCATAAATGGAGTTGAGTGCTATTTTCCTCAAGAGTGGCTCAATAATGTAAAGGATAACCTTTTGGCTCCATCATCACTCACTAAGTGAAACTATGTTATTATGCATTTGCTAATCAATGTTTGGACTGTGTGGACAATCCCTCTTAGTAGGTGGCTAAAAAATACAAAGGCTAGTTAGTCCTTTGGCTCCATAATTACCCCATGAAGTGAAGCTATGAAATGATACTAGTATGAAATATGTGTTGTATGAGATGGATATTGAAGCCCATGAATATTCTATAATCTAACAATGTGGCATGGATAGTTGAATGTGTGCTAGAAACTAGGCCACTCTTGGTCCCTAAAAAAAGGTGGATATTAGGCTTGTATGAAAGCCACTCCAAGATTGGGTAATAATATTATATGGAAGCTAATAATAAATGATGCCAACCACCTACAAATGGAATAAGCTACAAAACTACTAAGAATACTTGGGTGATGTACTAAGCTCAAAAAGAAAAGAAGTTAAATGTGATGCGTACATTGCCACTAATAACTAGTGTCTATAACATGGATTTTGATCTAGAAGTTATACCAATTTACATATTTTAAACTAGAAGTGAGAGCCATCATGTCATGCATGATATCCCATATATCTATATTCTCTAAGAAAAACTATTGATTTTAAACTGAACTATTGTTGAAAAATTGTAACTGGTGTTACCTTTCTCTCTATTTTTAGAAAATTTGATTTTTTACTATTTGGATAGGAGTTCCAAAATTGAATACCCTATTTTCTGGTGCTATATTCCAATGTTGGCACTCTTTTTCTATGCTAATTTTGAAGACTATTTTTCAACTGTCACTATCTACCTAGTTTGTTTTGCCTAGTTTGAAGTCTGGATATTTTTTGGGTGTTCTAAAAACTAATTTTTTGACTGGTAGGAGCTCTAATCTTTGTGACAAAAACCCTATTTATTTCCCCCTCTTTTTAGGTTAGGAATGAATGACCTTTAATGACTATCCTCAAAATAAATATCCCTAAAAGTGTATTATGTTGTGAACAGACATTATATAATAATGATAATCGATAAGATATCTCAAGATATATCATGGTTTGTAATGGATATTATTAGATCAATAGGGGTATGCCTATATAGATATAATAATTTAATAGCATGTGAAATATAATTAAATTGAATTAGAAGCTTGGTTAGTTATTATTTGTAAGTTTTTAGTTTCCAAAGAGGGATGGAGCATAGTGTCCATCATGGCATCCAAAAAAATAAGATAATGTATGATGTGGATCATGGCATTGCAAACAATTGAGAAGAAAACAAGAAACAAGCAAGTAAGGTAAGAAGTAAGGAGCATAAAAGAGTGTCTAAAGGGATAGAAAAACATGGGACATAGGTACATGTCACTCAAACTAGAAATCAGGCATACAAGGCAATGTTCAAATGCCACATACACATACAATTGGAAACAAGCAAGGTTGGTGTAAAATCCATAATCACAAAGAAGAGTAAAAGAAAAGGAAATTTATAAATGTCCTAAGGAACACATAAGAATAAAAGTAAAGAAAATTTGAAAATGTCCTAAGGCACATACAGGAGATAAAACAAGAATTAAGAAATGTAATCACATCTAGGTATGTAAATCAAGAAAAGAAAGCATGTAAATGCTAGAAATAGAATCGCATCTAACTAGTCAAATAAAGAAGTGAAAGTATGAAAAATAAATGGTACAAGGCTAGGTATATGCTAATAAATACACAATTACTATATACTAGTGAATGTTGATAGGGTAATCTATATAAGCTAATAAGTAATGTACATCAACATGATAACTAGAGTGTGTGGTATAGGAATGACATAACCTAGATGATGTAGTCATGTAAAAGATGCCCCTACGGGGTAGATAAAATGTATGAATTAGGATGCCTCATTAATGGGTAGAGTAAATAAAACATGGATCTTGATGTCACTACACACACTACAAGAAGATCAAGTGAAGCATGGTAATGTAGATAAATCGACAAATAATAGCATAGAACAATAAATGTAAGTCTAGCATGGTAGTATAAATGTAAATTATGTATAATTCATACAATTGTAATGTTTTTCTATTTTGAAATTTTGTATTTTTTTTGGTATTTTTTTCATATTTGAATATTTTTCATTTTAAAAAAATAAGCTATGTACAATCAAGCATTAGGAGACTAGGTACAAGAAATTGAGAATTTATGTACAAGAGAGACTAGGAAGAAATGATACTAATCAATGATTCTCATGAGAGACTCCCTAACATGGTTTCTAGTATCAAGGAAAGGGATTTTTCATGATCATGAAGCATGATGGAGAGGTTGAGATAATAAATTTGAAATCTATCTATGTTGTAAATTCTCTAAAATCTCTATAGTGGAAACCAATTTTGGGGTCCCCCTGTGAAGTGGATGTAATTATAGGGCTCTTAGGGACCCATATAGTAGTAGGAAAATATTTTTGAACATGTGATATATGTGTATAGGCATGAGACCTCAATGATACTACCCTAGGTGTGAACACTATAGTTAGAAACTGTCTAGAATTCTGAAACTATGGTTGCTCTAAAAAAGACCTCTGTAGAAGTGTATGAACTCTTTGTGATAACACTGGAGGCCTCAACTTTATTTGAATTTGAACTGGAAGAGGAAATCAAATAGGTAGAGAAAATAAAACTGGTGATGGAACTAAAACTAGTGACTACAAAATAATATATGGCTCTAAAGTGGGGAGTGGTAACTCATATGGAACTCCAACAACTATAACAACCTGATTAGAATGAATTAATTTCACACATTTGTGAGCTATAAAAGGTACTTCTTGAAATTTTTGAATCTATGGTTGACCAAGTAACATATCAAAAAATCCTACACAGGGAATGATAGAAAATATTGTGGCCACATGTCTTGGACCAACCTATAGAAGAAGTATAATCTCACCTAATGAACTCTATATGTTCCCACTAAATTTGATGATAACTATGTCCATCTAGGTAATATCT
The DNA here is from genome assembly GCA_037957365.1 of Torreya grandis. Classification (NCBI taxonomy): domain Eukaryota; kingdom Viridiplantae; phylum Streptophyta; class Pinopsida; order Cupressales; family Taxaceae; genus Torreya; species Torreya grandis. Next base: position 488,044 of record JARHVA010005414.1, on the reverse strand, counting down.
TGATCTAAATATCCTAAATGTTGTAGTAATATCATAGTGCACATGTTCACACTAGATCCATTGTCTATGAGAATACTATGAATGGGATGATGATTAATGTAAGCTCTGGTAAAGAGTGCATGGTAATTTGAAACATCCTCAACTATCTCCTTCTTTGAGAAGGAGATGGAAGGTCTAGCTAGAACTCTAGAATTATACACACCAATCATGTTGCTCAAAGGATATGACTCAATTGAAGGTGCCTAATATGTATTTGTTGGAGGATGTGCATGATATGCATGGTGAACACCTGATGTGTCCCTTGTCTCTTATTTTGAATGTTGTGAAAAAGGATCTAAGAAAATGTTTAGAGCTTTATCCTATGTTTTCTTTGTTAAAGGAGGCTCAACTAAAGTTCCAATATCAATAATGTTACCATCTATCAAGTCTTGTATCTTATGTTTCAAACTGATGCATCTATTTGTTATGTGGCCTAGTGCCCTATGAAAGTCAAAAAATGAAATCTAATCATATCCCCATGGAAGAGGCTTTGTCCAATCAACTTCCTAAATAAGAGGGAGAGATATGATATTACATTATAATAACTATTGTAAGACTCTAGTGGGAGATACGGATAGATTGGTAAAATTTTTATGAAGAGGTGATGATAAAACCACTCACTGAGGGGGCTCTAAAGTTGCATTGACTATAGGTTGATTCTTATTCTTTCTATCATTAACCTTTACTTTGTATGGGACTTTGTTGTTACTCTTGTTTGTTGTTTCTGATATACTTGTGTACTTGAGTTTGCCCATTGAAATTAGTTTGACTTCCCTTTCCTTTAGTATATGATATAACTTAATGAAGGATGATAATCTTTTGAACATTATTGATTCATGCAAAACTGGTAGAAGAATTTATTTTAATATATCTTGTAACTATTGATCCGCCATGGGGCTAGTCATCTTAGCCAAGATAGTCTTATATCAAAGACCATAATCTACGATATGCTCATTTTACCTTTGTTTCTGTTGTGCATCTTGGTTGTAAGAAACCTTATCACTAATGTTAATGCTAAAATGAGCTTGGAAAATGTCAGTTAAGGGATTAAATGTATTGACTGATTGATTCGGTAGACTATAGAACCATTGTAAAGCACAATCCTTTAGATTTCATGCTAATAGCTTGTTTGGTAGTCAATAATTTGGCACATAGTCCAATCATGCCATGTAAAAAATATCTTAAATGTGTCTCTGGATCACCCTTTCCATCATATAGAGTGAGCTTGGGTTGAATAAAACCTCATGGAAAGGGTGTTAAAGTAATATGACATGCCAATGGTGTATATTGTATAACAAAAGAATCTAAGGCTTGTGTAGGTCTAGAGACACCTTGCTTAAGATGTAGTACCTTGGATTGAAGAGATTTTATCTCTTGCATAAGGGTTGACACATTAGTAGACAAAGATGTACTATTCGTAACTAGTGGTGCCTCAAAGGAAAGTTTGGATGCTATAGGGTGTTGTTGAGACATAGTTTCCCCTACAGTGTCATTTGCAACTAGTTTCTTTGAAGGATTGGAATACTCAACTTTTTTATCCTTTTTAATTTTCATGATAGATTGTATGATAAGAGTATGATCTTAGGGCTATTCCTTGAGTCTTTCTTGAAAATTTTGTAGGATCAAATCTTTGTTGAGAACAACTTCATTATTAGTAATAGGTGGAAGTGGATCAAGAGTTTGATGTATTGGGTCATGAGCATTAGTGTTTGTATCATCATTTTTATTCTCATACTCCTCATTATCAAAATCATCCTCATGGAAATTGGTGTAATCTAGATGTGTAAGATCTATAATAATAACCTAAGTTGATTGTTTATCCATGATATATGGTCAATTTGAAGGAATCTGAGCAAATTTAGGAGGGTTACCACTAGTCTTGCACTTCATCTCAAAGGAAGAGATGCAATGAGCTTAGGTGGCATAAGGAAAACAACTTGAATAATGGAATAAAAGATTAAACAAATGTAAACTACACAATGGACTTAAATATGGATAAAAAGGATACAAAGCGCACAAGTATGTAAGGTGATACATCAAAATAATGGGACCTAGTATATGAAACTAGGCTTTTCAAAATTATTGTTTTTAAAATTTACTAAGAAATTTTAAAATTAAATGTGAATTTTTTATTTAAATGTGTAGGTAAAAAATCAAAAAATTATTATAAAATTCTTTATTTAAAGGGACCTAATATGCAACTAGTGTTTGGAAGAAAATAATTGTTTTAAAATTACTATGGAATTTTAAAATTTGATGTGAATTTTTTATTTAAATATGCAGGTATAAAAAAGAAAATTTTTGGAAATTTTTTTGTTTAAAGGGACCTAGTATATGCAACTAGGGTTTTGCAAAAAATAATTTAGAAAAAAATTACTATGGAATTTTAAAAATTAAAGTGAATTTATGATTTAAATATTCTAGTAAAAATTTAGAAAAATATTATAAATCAATAAAGAATTTACCTTAGGGTTTCTAGGGATTTTATGTGCAAATGAAGTCAGGTTCACCAAATGGTTTAAATGTTTTGGGAATATTGGAGTCTTATTACTAATATAGTTAAGGGTCTAAGTTGACTAAATCATTAAATAATATTGTAATGATTTAGCTACTAATTTGTATAATTTAACTATATTTTTAACCTTTCTATAAATAGCAATAAATATGAAGAAAATAAGACTTAGCTAAAAATTGGATGAAATGACTAAGATAGTTTCTAAGTTGATTAAGTAAATAATATTGTGATAATTAAGCTACTAATTTTTATAATTAATTATAATTTTAAACTTTCTAAAAATAGTAATTAATGACGAGAAATGTAACTTATCTTAAACTGGAATGAGATAAGGTCTGAAATTTGTTATGTAGGACTATAACAGTGTCATGAATCAGGATCTGGCCTTCATTTCATGAAAGGATATGAGCATCAAAATATGACACTCTAGGGTCTAAAACTATAGTATTTTTTTACTATTATTGTCCTCGAGGCTTGAGCTTTTTGGGTTTTGTCTGTTGTCTCTATGTGAACTTGCCTATGAAAATTTAGATGTTGGATGTTTACAAAACTCCTTGTAGAGCTTGATTCAGTCCTCCAACCATAGAATCCATTATGGATATATATATATATATATATAAATAATAGGTAAGTTTGCCTCAATGATATTGCTTGTATTCTTTCTTGATTTTGTAATATTTTCCAACCCCTTCTAAATTAATATTGAATGGGTTTTTATAGAGATCTGTTGGTTATGGGTCAAATGTATTTGTATTAAGCCAGCAAGAAGAAGGATAGGAACTAAAAGGAAATGATCATTGGAGATAAAAATTAAATTGGATGGGAGCATAAAAAATAGATGCCATTTTCCAAGTTGGGATCTATTATCCTACAGGTGTGGGACTTGGGGGATGGAATTATCATAGGAAATGTAGCCTGGCTAAGTTAGAATCGGGTCTTGAAAGTCTATGGATGAATAGGAATAAGCAAAAAAGTGACATGAAGGGTCATGAGAGAATTCAATAGGGTCCTATGGATTGGGTGTCACAAGACATACTCAAGATACCAATTTTCACATTTTATATGACTACACTTGGCATACTCGTATTGATCTAATAATCTCTATTACAAACTATGCTATATCTTGAGATATATTTTTGATTATCATTGATATATCATGTATATTAATAGCATAACATACTTGCATGGATGTTTATTATGAGAATAGTCATTGTAAGGTATTCATTCATACCCTAAAAAGAGGGGACAACAAATAGGGATTTTTGTAATAAAGATCAAACCCTGTAATTGATTAAAAAAAATAGTTTTTATAACACCCAAAATAGTATTCAAACTTCAAACCAGATAGAATAGAATAGGCAGACAGTGACAATTATAGAACAATATTTAGAATCAACACAAGATAAGAGTTCCAACTTTGGACTACAATGCTAGATAATAGAGTGTCCTATTTTGGAACTCTTATCAAAATAGGAAAAAACCATATTTTTTAGAAATAAATTGAAAGGTAGGACCAATTACAGTTTTATCAGAAATAGTTTAATTCATAATCAACAATTTTAATATAGTTTTTCTTAGAGAATCTAGATATAGGGGGCATCATATGCAACATGATGGCTCTCACTTTTAGTTTTACATACGGTAGTTGGTATAACTTCTAGATCAAAAATCCATGTTACAGATACTAGTGATTAGGGGCAAAGTATGCGACACATTTTTTTTCTATTCTTTATATTTTATGGCATTATCTAGGCATTCTTAGTAGTTATGTTCCTTATTCCATCTAGAGGTGGTTAGCATCATCCCAAGTGGCTTCAACATAAGCCTATTACCTAGTTTTAGATTGGTTTTCATACAATCCTGATCTTCACCATTTTTGAGTGGCCAAGAGTGGCCTAGTTTCCATCACACATTTGGATATTCATGCCACATTGTTAGATTACAAAACATACATGGGATTTAAGAAGCACCTCATATGACACACATTCATACTAGTATCAGTTCATAGCTTCACTTCATGGGGTAATGATGGAGCTAAAGGACTAGCTAGCCTTTGTATTCTTGAGTTTCCTACTTAGAGGGATTGGACACACATTTCAAACATTGATTAACACATGAATTATTAGATAACTTCACTTAGTGGGTGATGATGGAGCCAAAGGGCCAACCTTTACATTTTAAACCCACTCTTAGGGAATTGAGCACTCAACTCCATTCATGATATCATTTTTGGTAAAACATTATTCAACAAATACCCAACATCACTCATAATCATAATAGGTTTTGTATTGGTTTGCATACCTCGTGAGGTGTATTTATTCCTTTCTCTTTCTCTCTCTTTTACCCAAATTTTATACCTTTTTACTTTAGATATATAATGTCTAGTAAGAACTAATCTACTTTTGATTTTATTTTACACATTTACACTTCACAATGTGCTCTCTCTATGCACACCTAACATCACATAGCCTCATGAGCTTCACCCTTATAGGTAATTTTAAGTACACTTTCTACTTTTCCTTTGTCTTAGTATTTCACTTTGTTGCATCACTAGAATAAAAAGGGGTTTAAATATAGTCATATAAAATATAAAAATTTGTAGATTGAGTGTGGCTTGTGAAACCCAACCTATAGGTCTTTCTTGCATGCTCTCATGACCCTTATAGACACCTTTTTGCTTATTCTCAGTCATTCTAAGCTTTCAAATGGTCATTCCACCTTAGTCAGGCATCATTTCCTAGGCTAATCCTATCCCCATAGGTCTTGCACCTATAGGATAAGAACACCCATCATGGACTATAATGTTGAACCCTAAGTTGTCTTATCTTGGTGCTCCTATTCAATTCCATTTTGAGCTCTAATGGTTATTTATTTCTAGTTCTTATCCTTCATCTTGTTGGCCTAGTGTGAATAAATTCAACCCATGACCAATATATCTCTAGAAAAATCACATTCAAAGTTCATTTAGAAAGGGAGGTTGGTAAATATTAAAAATCAAGTAAGAATAAAAGAAAAACCACTTACGAAAATTTCCTTATTCTCTACATACATCCATCCAATACAACTACAAGCATATCCAAATCCTCACACTAGTCCCTAGCTACCTCAAATACACCTATCTTAACATTTTTGTATCTACATTCACACTATTTCATAAATCACATTAAGTGGGACAACTACATATGGCTTGATCCCTCTTTGAAGTATTGGTATGTAGGCAATGTTCCCACATAATGGGTGTGGATACACTTTTAGTGCATATTACACACACTAACCCACCTTTTCTTTTTCAAATTTTATCAAAGCATAATGAAGCATAGGGTTTGAATATTAAATCATCTCTACAAAGAGTTCCATGGAATTTTATTAGTTAATATTTCATAAGTAGGCTTGCATAGGGATAATGAACAAAACCCAAAAAACTCAGGTCTTTGTGAGTAGTTTGGACAATAGCAGCAGAAGAAGACAACACCAAAATTTAAGGTGTCTTATTTTGATGGTCCTATCCTTTCAAAAAATGAAAGTTAAATCTTGATTTGTGACACTGTCTCAATCTTGCATAGCAAATATTAGACCCTACAATGACCATTTCAATTCATTTTAAGCTAAGTCTTATTTTCTCGATATTTATTTCTATTTATAGAAAGGTTAAAAATATAAATAAATTATACAAATTAGTGGTTAAAGTATTAAAATATTATTTACTAATTTAGTAAACCCAAACCTTTAACTAAAATAGGAATAAGACACTAATATTCCAAAAAAATTTAAATCACTGACTAATAATGTGTATATATTAGTTAGAAATAAATGTCAAATCTGTAACATGCATCAACTTCCTAATCAAGATTCATGAAATAAAGAGGTTAATTATTTCTCAAATACCTTTTAGGAAACCTTTTCCTTTCATGCATAACATGCCATAATTTCATAGATAGGGTCTTGGTTCACAAGTTCCCCTCAATAAAAAGGTTTGATTAGTCGACAACGTGTCCCTATTCAACCTCAATAGGCATAGTATGACCATATCCATCCATCCCAATCTCAAAATACCCAAAATAAAACCTACATACCTAACCCCAACTATAATATCACGTAACCTCAAGGGAAATTTCAATAATTGCCCAATACTCTGTGCATGTATATTTTTGGTCCATTCCCTAACTAGACTTCCTTGACTCACGTTGATAATCCTTCCTTGACTTGGGATCATATACATGTGTACCAACAAGTAGGGATTACTAATTTTGGACCCTATATTGATAACTCATCCTTACCTTGTGACCACACATAAGTACACCGATAATTAAGACTTGTCCTATCTAGTCCCCCACCACCACCATCATTTGTTAGCATCCATAGTCTTGTATCCCAACCTGATTATGAAATCACACCTTGGTAGTCAAAAAAATTCATCTCAGTCCCACAACCATCTACCATTTTTCCCATCATCCAACCAACCATTCTACCTCATAATAAGCCATTTAACAGTGTTCAACAAAAAATGTTTGACATTGTATAAAAAATACAAAAGATGGTAGCACAAATCTATATTTTAGATTTGTTGTGTATGTCAACAATCCACAAAAACATCTTAGTGAGTTCTTTAGCCATTCCATAATTTGAAGTGACATATCCCCTAATAAATTTCAAGCTTTGGTTGGGTACCTAGCTTCAACCCAACAAGTAACCTTCAACAAAAGTGATATGTCATCCCTTGGCCCACTGCATAATAATCCATTGTACATTGAAGTTTGCATAAAGAGGCACAAAGTGAAATGTGTCCTTACAGTTAATGGATTAAATCTAAACATAGAGTCTCTAAAGCTCATCAATCTTCTCAAGTACACAATAATAGATCTTCAAGTAGAAATGATAACCATTAAAGCCTATGATAATGAAGAATGAGAATCATAAGGCACCATTTATTTAATAGTTATCCTTAGGCCCTTGACCCATGATACACTTTACCATGTGTTAGATCTTGATTTTTCATACAATATGCTTTTGGGTAGACCTTGGTTACATGAAATTCATGCAATCCTATCGATGTTACACCAATGTATCAAGTTCTCCCATTCAAGAATGGAGGTTTGTATACCAAGGGATTTGCATCCATAGGATCATTTTAAACAATATAGAGGCTAAGTTCTAGAGCTATAGCTACTATTTTTGCATGAATCTAGTTACTAAATAGGATAAGGGAAAATAAATAATCTTTGATTTACCAGAGGATAACTACATTAATCCTAATACCCTTGATTCACTTTCCCATATGTTGCCTCTTTAAATATCTAATCATTGTAGCATCTTAGCTAATGGCCCAAGAGAGTATTTTCCTCATGACACCTTTCACATTTCAAACCTTCCATAGAACCCTAAGTCCTTTGGGAGGCCTAAAGCCAAGCCACTTCATCTAGAATGGCAACACTAGGGCAAAGGTAAACTCTATAGTCTAGAACCTATCACTTTCATAATGGCCTCTAGCCTATAACATGACCTTATTGAAGGTGATGGATCATGGTTATATAATGACAAGCATTCAAATTGTTATAAAAATGTGAAATATCTTATTCCTAAAAGGATCATGGAAAATCAAGACTATAAAGGAGGAGGCCTCAAACCAAATCAATAAAGATCACTTGAGATAATTTCTATGACTAAATATAAAAGAAACTATGGATTTGTATTTAAACTACCTAGGGGTGACTCCATGTACATTAATAATATTCTAATGCATAAAAATAGTGATGATGATGTTGACAGTGAAGCAGATTTTGATCATAGCCTTTTTGATAACCTAGCTAAGACCAATCTGGTTGACACTCAATCTATTTGTACCCTTAGACTAGTCATTCATCACAACCCACTTCCATTATATTATCCCCAACTAATAGACTGGGCCCAACAAGAACCAAATGTGATGATGGATGAGTTTCAAAAAAATGAGGCTTTATGTGATGTTTTAGGCCTTAGAGATAATGTTTTATTTGGAGATCACAAATCAGGGTTCTCAATAAAATCAGATCTTGAAGTCTATTTTAGAGAAATGGTGAACACCCTTAGCCAAAATAAAATACATAAAACACTGAGGTCCCAAAGTGAAAACCTCTTTGTGGTGATTTTTGACTAGGGAAAAAGTAAAGAAAAATGTTAGTCTAGTGGTGAAAACATGTTTTAGGTGCCACTAGACAGGAGTGTTCAATCTTCTCCAAGAATAACTTAGGAGACCACCAATGATGAAATCAACTACGATTTTGAGTTCAATTTTTAAGAATAAATATCTTTTGATTGAATCATTCAAGAGTTTCCAACAATCTTTATTACATGGACATATCTCCCATTAGGGGATTTTGATTCATCAAGCCTATAAAAACTCAAAGAATACATCCTAATAGAGGACTCTAACATTTCCAATCAATTCAAATCATTGCCCACTATATTTGAAGATAGTTCAACCCTTCTAGTGGAGGACATAATAGAGATTAACATCACATCCCCAATTGACCCAAAATGGATCAAGATAGGTGTATCCCTTCCTGATAAGGAACATGAAGGCCTTACAACCATTTTGAGGGAATTTGTTGACATATTTACATGGGCCTACTCTGACATGCCAAGTTTGGACCCTACCTTGGTTATACACCATCTTGTGGTACATCCTAATGCCAAACTAGTGAAACAAAATTCGCATAAAATGCATCCTCACCTTATTGTATTAGTGAAGAAAGAGTTGGAAAAACTCTTGAAATCAGGATGTATTCAATCAATCAATTATTTAGAGTGGATTTCAAATGTTGTGCTAGTGAGCAAAAATCTAAAAGGAATCTGAATCTATACTAATTCCCATGGAATAAATAAGGCCTACCTCAAGGATGAATTTCTTATGCCAAACATTAACATGATAGATGACTCCACGGTGGGTTATGAAGTGATGTCATTAATAGATGGCTTCTCAAGCTACAACTAGATTAGAATAGCACCAGGAAACCCAAAATAAAACAACATTCACCACTACATAGGGAACATTATATTATTAGGTTATGTCATTTGGTCTTAATAACATGGGAAACACATACTAAATATCCATGACTATCATATCTCATGATATGATGCATGGCATTATTTAAGACTATGTCAACAACATTCTTGGAAAATCAAAACTAGGGTCGATCATCCAGTAGTGGGATGTAGAATATTTGAAAGACTGTACAAGCACAAAGTTAGGATTAACCCTAAGAAGTGTGTCTTTATAGTTAATTTAGGCAAATTACTTGGCTTTATTATGTCTCATCAAGGCATTAAAGTTGATCCAACTAAATTACAAGCCATAACTCATATGTCACCACTAACTAATTTGAAGTAGCTCCATAGTTTGCAGGGCAAGACCTAATCTATCTAATTCTTCATATCATAGTTGGCTGACAAATGCCATCCTTTTATGTGTCTTCTAAAGAAGGGAGTCACCTTTCATTGGGATGATCATTTCTAGAAAGTTTTTTGGCAGTTAAAGGACTATCTAGTAAATCCACTTATTTTTTTGCCTCATATGCCAAGAAGGTCATCATTATTATACCTTTTAGCTATAGAGAAGAGCTTGGGGGCACTTTTGGCTCAGAATGATGTAAATGGAAAGGATCATGTTGTGTACTACTTAATCCATACATTTGTCATGTATGAACATAATTATACGCCCATTGAAAAATCTTGTTTAGCTATGGTCTTCATAGCTCAAAAATTACACCATTACATGTTAAATAATAAGACCATGGTTATTTCAAAAGTACATCTACTCAAGTATATACTATCTAAAATAACTTTACAAGGCCACATAACCAAATGGATCATGCTTCTTAGTGAGTTTGACATCAAGTACGTCAACTAGAAATCCATTAAGGGGAAAGTTATTATATATCAACTTACTAAAGCACCCCTTGTCAATATATAACTACTCACATTCCAATTTCTTGATGAATCCATAATGACCATCATCAACACACCTCTCAAAGAGCAGCACTAGAAGATATATTTTGATGGATCTTTTACTACACATGGATTGAGGGCAGGCCTTTTATTTATTATACCATAGGGGAATATAATCCCTAAATCATTTAGGATCAACTTTACTTGTACCAACAACATGGATAAATATGAATAACTTGTTATAGGGCTTTTTCAAGTAGTACAATAGAACATACAACATCTCAAGGTTTATGGTGATTTTCATTTAATCATAAATCAAGTTATAAACCACTTTTAGACCAAATATGACAAGTTAGTGCCATATAAAGCCATAGTCAACTCTCTCAAACAACATATTTTTGATGTCCAATTTTAACATATACCAAGGGTAAGTAACAAAATCATAAATGTTATGGATACTATTAGATCTTTGATTCAACAAATAGACAAGGATAAAGAATATCAATTCTGAGTCAAGAATTGGCTAGTGCTAGCTCATGCACCTTCAACCATTACAATGATATGTGATATTTTTGGTCTTATCTCTATCTAGTATTCAAACCTTTACAACTAACTCCATGACCAAATTATGCCACTCGACCTATCCCATAATCAATTCAAAGCCTTCATTCATCAAACCACTTGTTATACCTTACTCAGATGAACCCTTTACCATTATAGTTTTGATGAAACTTTACTTCATTATTTATCTTTGACATAATCTACAATAGCATTATGGGAAGTTAATGAAGGAGTATGTGGATCCCACACTAATGGGGCCGTCCTCTCTAATAATCTTGTGTACTAGGTACTATTGGCCCATAATGGATGTAGATGTAGATATATATGTGAAGAAGTGCGAACAATTTCAAAATGTTAATCTAATTCATTCCCTAACCAAGACTTTAAAACCAATGCTTGCACCATGGCCATTTATTACATGGGGACTTAAGCTCATTGGGAAGATAAAACCTACCTCATATGACAACCATAAAAATATCCTTACCACCACCAAATATTTCACTAAGTGGGTCAAAGGTATACCCCTCATGTGATTGGAATGCAAATTTCCAAGTTCATTTTTAACCATCTTATATACCTCTATGGTATCCCATCTGACATTATATCTGATAATTGTGATTTGTTTAAAAATAAATATGTCAAATCACTATGTGTTGAGTAAAAGATTACTTAGAAAAAATTCCATTACATATTACCTAGAAGGTAATGGCCAAGTAGAAGCATCCAATAAAACCATTGTCAACATCCTTAAGAAAATTGTCAATGATACTCGCTGCAATTGACACCTCCAAATGTTTCATTCCCTCTAGGCATACCACATTAATCCCCATACCCCCATTAGATCTAATCCATAATAATTTATGTCACATAGGCCATTCTTCCCATTAATGTTGAGTTGCCTTCTCTACACATCTCCTTGAAACATGTCCTAGATGATGAAGACTATCGAGTAGCTTCCCTACAAGAGCTATAAATACTTGATGACAAATTTTTGACCACACTCAACAATCTACAAGTATATTATAATTATTTCCATGGATAGTATAATCAACGTGTCAAGCATAAATAATTTGAACTTGGTGATCTTGTTTTTAAAGAGAACCAAAATAATACCATGACTAAAAAGAAACATAAAAGCAAGTTCAAACCAAACTAGATAGGCCCTTTCATCATTGTTAAAAATTGTCACCAGAGCATATAGGATCATTACACTAGATGGGGATGAACTTGATGAGTTCATGAACATAATACACCTCAAGCATTACTATGCTTAAGTGACATGATATATTTTCTATGAAGATCATTTCAAGTTTGACCATATTATCAATATTCTTCTTTGTACAATACCATTCTAACATCCTTCCTACCATCCTACCAGCTTATACTTATCTCATCCCATATCTATTCTACCATGCCTTTCCCATCAGCCAAGTTGTTTTCTCCCTCCCTATTTGGCCCTTTGACCTTGGTTTTGTTCCATTGGTTCCACGGTTGCCTTCAGCAAGAGGATTTAGATTTATTTTTAATAGTGGATTTAGTATTCCAAATAAAGGTAGTATTTTGGATCAATTTGGTAGTTACATCCTTCATTTATTGTTTATTTATTAATGTCATGCTACTAATTATAAAAACCTATGGAAAATCAGTTTCATTAAGCTATGCCATTATTTCCTAATTATAACCACCTATGGAAAAATTAGGGTCAGTAATTGTTTATAATGCCTTAAAGTACCACCTTTGCATTCTCTATGTAGTACTATGCCATTTACCACCTTTGCCTTTTTTATTTGAATTGGATGCTACACTGGTCAGAATATTCCACTATACAATGGAATTACTATGACCTAGGGCCATTCTAGGACTATGTAGGCAATTCTCAATACTCATTGAGGTCAGTTTAGTCACCCCTTTTCTACACTATTGCCATTTATGAGTAACCCAAGCCACAATCTCACCATTTTGTGAGAAACCTAAGTAATGATCTCACCATTTTATGAGATTGTACCATTTAGTATCTCTTCATTCTCGATTGAGTTGAGATACTAAAAAATTCTAAAAACATTAGAAAATTATTTAGAAAAACAAAAACATTGACCACTTCTTTGCCTTATGGATTATAGGAACCCTTACTAGGTTACAAACAAATCACTTATCACTTAGTTTCCATATCTTTTTTGGATTTTTATCCCATGCGCTTTCCATTTTTAAAGACCATTCTTATTATTCTATCACATCCATCATGTTTATGATTCATCAATTATCATTTTCTTCCCATTTCTTGGGAGAACTACATTTATCTTGAAGTTTTTATTATATCATCACATCCATGGAACTATGTAGGTAGCATCCACTTACCTAGAACATAAGGAGATATCTCAGCCACCACTTTCTTTTTCTTTTTATTCCCCCATCATGTTTTTTTTAAGTTGTCACTTATTTTCTAGGGGTAATGTTCATTGTGTTATTTGTACTAACAATGTGACTAACCATTGTTTGTTTATTTTTTTATTCATTTGTTTATTTTTTTATGTGCCTATTTATTTTATTTTAGCACTATTGCCTTGATTTATTCTATGTGTGTTCATTGGGTGATTCCTTGTGCATTTATACTTGAATCCATCCATATTCATATAGGTACATTGCCATCATGGTTTTTATCATTGGTGAATTATTTTCCCTTGACTATTGGCTATTGGGAGTCAGTGCTTATGTATTTTTCAACATGTTCTCATGGTTTCTTATCATGATGTCTATTATCAAATGACACATTACAAATCAGCTTCAAAAAATCTCCACATTAATAGTAGTATCGACATATCCTTAGCCTGAGAAGTAATACCATCTTGATCCAATCCCAATCCTATCCCAAACACAATAATTAAATAATGAAAGAATTTTAACCTTTGTTAGTTCATATGAACATCTCCCTACTATTATTTTTTATAAATTCATCTTTATCCTTTGTATCAATTTCTCATCATCATGTCTCCAATCATCAACCAATCAATCATGTTTGTCATAATTGGGGTCCAATGATTATAACCACCTATAGGCAAATCATTGTACACCATCCCACCTACATCCTCAATGATTTTAACCACCTTTGGGTAAATCATTATGTTATCACCAATTTACTTTCTTCTACCCAACAATGGCATGTTTTTATCCTATTTGTCTATACTAACTAGAATAGCTCCATCTTCTCAATGATTATAATTACCTTTGGGCAAATCATTGTGTTATCATACCAGGTTACCACTATCGAGGTACAATACCTATAACCACCTTTGGGAAAACCATTATACACCATCCCACTTGCATTCTTAGTGATTTTTCCCAACTTTGGGCACATCATTGTGTTTTCACCCCATCATTTTCATTCTTTTGGTCTATTTTTTTCCTCTTTTTGAGGGATCGATTACCAACCCATTTTCCAACTTTTCCCTTGAGGGGGCACATACAATTCATCCATTGTCATTGAATTCATAGGCATACATGACCTTTTCATTCTTTGAGAAGATGTTACTATGCCTATAGCTTGAAATACCTTCCCAGATAAAAGCAAATTGTAGACACCTAAAAGTGGGCACCAATGACCTCCGACCAAGATTTAGACCAATTTATACCAAATATTCACAATTTGGGCTAAAAACATTAAAACAAACTAAATGGTTTAAATTTTTCATATACAAGTATCGATTTTGGCCAAAGTATCCCTAAATAAGGCAATGCATTTTATGAGAGTATTAGTTCTTCCTGAATCATTTTGATCTAAAATGCCAAAAATCCAATTTGACACTCTAAACCACTAAATTTTGCATTTTGGAAGCACATGACATGTGCATGTATTATTTTGTGTCAATAACATCCTAAATGGGATATTGATATATATGTAACTAACATCAGCTTGTAATTCCACTCTAATATTATTTTAACTGAATAATATGACATTTAGACTAGTTTGATTAATTTATGTAACAATTTCCAAAGAATTACACTAAAAATGTTTAAACTTTACTTAAGTAGATTAAAACAAATTATGAGCCTAATTAATAATTTAATTAATGGAACTTATTTAATATTTATTTATTGGAAAATGGTTTCTAATATTTACATCATCACGTGACATCATTTTTTGAGGTGGCTTCCATAGGCCATAAATACAACAAGTATCTAATTAAGCCCTCCCATGCCTCATTAATACCCGTTATTGCAAAATCATGATGCAATTATTTATGCATTTTATTTTCATAATTAGATTAATTCATGGACACAAATCTTTATCTTGATATGGATGGTCATGGTTGATCCAAGGCCATTTAAAAAATCTATAAATGAAAGGCCTCCACTTATAATTTTAAGATATCTTAGTGTAAAGTTATAATGCACAAATGACTTAAAAACTACTTTGATATAGTGTTATTATGCCAAAATATTGATTCAAGCTTCATAATCCAAAGCCACAAATCCAATGATGCTAAGAGGAAATGAGAATAGTCAAGCTCCATTTCCACATACTTCTTGAGCACAATCTGAGCAAGTCAACAAAGAGATATAATAGAGCATTTAAGGAAGATAAGAAAGTTTATTTTCTTGCATTTTAGTTTTGATTTATGAATAGTTTTTCCTCACTAATATCCCCCTAATATACAGGCTTAAGGTGTTAGTTCATTAGTGTGTTTTTTTTTATATTTGATTTCCTATACTAACATAATACTAATATACCTTTATTGGATTCCTATGTTCATAGGTTTGACACACATACAGTCTTATCAAAGATATTCATAGTGATTATGATCCACCAAATAAGTGTGGAAAATGGAGTTAAAACCAGATTGAGTTCTTGATCCACCCATATGAGGATTGATCAATCCATTATCTCAATTCAAGTTATTCAATGATATGATCACTATGCACATTCACACATGCAAGTTATCACCAATTTCATGCATTAGCTTGAATACCCAATGAGTTATATACATTAATTTCTCTCTATTTACTCAATTATTTTATTTCATGATAGTCTTTTTCTTTTGATTATCTCATTAGTAAGGACTATTTTTTGCATGTTTCATTAAAGGACAATATTTTGGATCATATGTCACATATCCAGATCCATATTCACATATTTAAACTAAACTACATGGGATTAACTTCCAAGGTAAGTATAGGTATGCTTTTTTTCATTTATAATAGTCATTTCACTTTGTTGCATTATTTCACTAGATGGATTGAGGCAGTGCCACTCAAAGAAGCAACAGAAAATGTGATCCTAGACTTTCTAGGGAGTATCACTACTCGCTTTGGGTTTCCTCGCACCATAATTTTAGATAATGCTAAAGCATTTTTAAGGTCTAAAGTATTTGAATTTACATTAAAGCATGGAATCTATCTGAAAACTATCTCTAATTATTACCCTCAAGGTAATGGTTTAGCAGAATCAACCAACAAGAACCTGATTAGACTCATTAAGAGAATAGGGGTTGATCATCACAAAGAGTGGCATAAAGTGCTTAATATAGCATTGTGGGTTGATATAATTACACCTAAGTAGGTGATGAAAATGTACCCATATGAATTAGTCTATGATAGGCCTGTTGTAATACACCTAAGCTTAGAGATTCCTACTCTCTAGCTATTAAAACAGATTGAAATTGAGGAAAATGGCCCCATGCAGGGTAGACTTGTTGAACTCTTGGAAGTTCAAAAAAAGAGGGATGTAGCACATGATTCATTAATAAAGCATCAAAAAATAATTAAAGACTACTTCAATAAAAGGACTTCAAACCCCCATTTTGAAGTAGGCTCAATTGTTTTGAAATGGGATGCAAGAGCTACCAAGCTAGGTCAACACACTAAATTTGAAGCATTATGGACTGGTCCCTATAAAATTCATGCATGTAAACAAAAAAAATTGTTTGAGCTAAAAACAATGGAAGGTGAACCTAAAGAGATTCCTATGAATGGGATCTACTTGAAACATTTCATTTAAGCTGTGTCCCTAATGTATTATAGTTAGATAGTTTCCCTTTCCTTGTTGCTTTGTTTTCCCATTTTTCTTTCCCACTTTTTCTTTTAAATAAGTGTTCTTTGAACATGTGGCCATGGATCAGAGTATTTTTAAAAATTTTCAAAACTCTCAACACATTAAACCTCTCCCAAATCTTTAAATTCCCCAAGGTACCTTGTGCAACCACTTTTATGACGTGTCTAGCTCGTTGTCCCATGAAGATTTAGTAAGATTTTCTAATGATTATCTAGTTTTAATGCCATTTTGAGACTTGATGGGTCATTAAATACCCCATAATAAGATTTAAAGCTTAACAATGTCTCTAACATTCCTACGTCTGCTAGAAAATCCCTACTACTTGCATTTTTAGTTCATAGCAAACTTGCTTAGTGAAAGTGCCTTCCCTATTGCAAAGCTCCATACCTATTACCATAGTTCACTATTTTCAAGTATAGATATAGATATGGAGGGAGCAAAGTCTTCGTAACAAGGGTATAGAATTTATGAATCCATTGATAAG
The DNA here is from genome assembly GCA_037957365.1 of Torreya grandis. Classification (NCBI taxonomy): domain Eukaryota; kingdom Viridiplantae; phylum Streptophyta; class Pinopsida; order Cupressales; family Taxaceae; genus Torreya; species Torreya grandis. Next base: position 470,476 of record JARHVA010005414.1, on the reverse strand, counting down.
TTTCTCGCAAGCAAATCATATGCTTCAGCACTTACACAACCCTTAAAGACCTATCCACAGACTAGAGTCCCTAAAGTTGGTTATGCAAATGACCCAAAAAAGGTGAAAGATTTTGTAGATGGAATCATGGACCCAATTCTTCAAAATCCTAGCAAAACTCTAAGAGAAGGGGCACATCAAATGTGTATTCAGAGGGCCAAGGCTAGACAATATGAAACATTTGTAATGAGGATATGGACTTCCCAACTGGCATAATTCATTATCCCAGGTGTACATCTGTGCCTTGACTTCGTTTAAATATGCTCTAAATAGTTTCATGCACTATCAAATACCATATAATAGGGTCCATTCATTGTGAAAATTACACCAAAAGCTATCAGAAACATGTTGGCCCTGTATCATGACAAGACAACCAAATTTCCCACCATTGCCAAAATGCAAAAAACATGGACAAATGTCAATAATCAATTGAGGTTTCTAAAATCAAAATTGTAATTAGGTGATGATGATACCACTATGCCGACACTACCAGTAGAAAGAGCACAATTTACACAAGCCAGTCAAGAGGCACTTTCCATGATGGCTTTCATTTTTGGAATGAAAGAGGATATCACTATCTATGAAGAGCAAATGGCCATTCTATTTAGAATGAAAACTATTGACAAGTCTCAGGAATATCGACTGGATTTCTCTGAGCATATTGTATATTCAATGGTTGAACAACTCACCCAATTCAAATCTAAGGGAATTTTTAGGTATTCTTTTTATCCATTTCACCTTATGTTGTATCAAAAATTTGGCATCTTTTCCCAATACATGCATCTAAATATGTATGACCCAAGCTTTGGTCTACATAGGACCATTCCTGTGTCTGCATGGACACATATCTTGTCCAAAACCAATGACCCATACAAATTTTGGGAACTTTTTGTTGCCCCTACTTTTTGTCATCTAAGCCCAGAGTCGGTTGTAAATAGATTAACTCCAAGTGTCTCAAGCCTTATGACCAATTGTATTATTCCTTATGATTACTTATTTGGATCCCATCATACTATTATTAGAGTCCATGGTTTTAATGGAGAACTAGTGTTGCTACCTAAGATTTTGACCCTTAGGTTAGCATTCTTAGAGGTCACTAGGAAAGTGTCTGTGGTGGATAATGAATATGGCACTGGGAAAAAAAAGAATAAAATGTATGATGTTCCATGGGTAACAAACAACATGGCCCTAGAGGTCAGAGATGTTGAGCTCATGTTGCTGAGAAAGATAGCCCTCCTCAGTTTCTTTTTAAATGAAGATAAATGGAGATATGACCCAAATGGTTTCATAACTTCATGGGTCAAGAATAATAAGGTTGCTGCCAGAATTGTGCATGAGGGCCATCTTTTTTGGGAAAATAGAAGAAATCCTAAGGAAGATATTCTTGATTTTTATGTAGAATTGACGGATTTTCCCCTTAAAGAGGATAGGCCATGGGAAACTTTTATATTAAGCAAAGGGATTTTGATCCTAAAATCAAAATGACTTCTAGTTTAAGAAAAGCATTAAAGAACAAACACTGGAACTTTGAGAAAATAGAAGCCTATTGGAAATATAGGCAAGAGATTTATGAGATAACTCACTCTTTTGGAAATGTGGATTTAGATGAGAAATGGGAGGAACTCTATGATGAATTTCATCTATCTCCTATCTCTATCCCTGATACAAGCAATTTGTAGACACAAGGTGGAGAGTCAGAAGTCAGAGCAGAATCTAGTCAAACATTGTAGACCCTAGGGCAAACCTCAACTACAGTCACTATAGCTGTTTGGCCCCAATCTCTTAGTGCCATTGAAAAAAAAGAGTGTGGTATCCTCACCACCAAAATCCTCTCCATCAGTGTCAGCTTTTGGGGTTTTGAGTTCTATACATTCACCACTAGAAGCAGTGATAAATGTTGAAGAGAAGGAAACACAACCAGAAGAAGAAATGCCAAGGAAATGCAAGAGGCTGAGGTTTCAGCTTGATTCAGAGGAGGGGGTAGAACCCTCACAACACCAACCATAGATTACTTTGGCTACTCCTCAAGTAAATGTTGTTTCTCCTTCTCAATCTCTCTCTTCTTCTCTTGGGGTGACAATCTCGTCGAGCCAAATAATATCCCCTGCCACCTCTATTGTGCCCATTTCTCATTTTTCCCCATCTATCCATACTCAAGCCACATCATTGCCTTATTTTCCCCCCTCTATTCCAAAGAAAGTACCTCCTTAGATTTCTCGTAGCCAACATTTGGCTATTCCATATGGCTTGCCATAAGGTTATCCTTTTGTGGGTGGGCACATTGCCTCTCCTTCTACCTTCCAAACTCAAGCAGATGCTGCTAAGAAAGCAAGGGAAGCCCAAATGGAGAAAAAGAGGATCAAAGGTAATAAATCCCTTGTTACACCACATATGAGTTCCCAATTTGACCCAATCTAGCAGCAACTAACGGTGACCCATTTGTCACTTAATGTAGTCCAACCAAATGAGCAGATGCAACCCAAATATTATACAATGAATGTAGTGGATATAAACATGTCCCTTTTTAGACCACAAGATAGGGTTGAGCTATTAAATGAATCCACTTCTATAGTAGCTAATGATTATTCGAAAATATCAAAGAAGCTACAGAAGATGGAAGCTGATCTAGCCCAAGAGAAGGAAAATTATAGTAGTTTGACTATAGAAATCAATACCAAGAATAACAAAATAGAGAGTCTCAAAAAATAGTTGCAAGATGCTATTTCTTTTTAGACTCACTAGGCTATTCAGGCCCAAAATGATTCATTGAAAGTAGGGCTAATGTAGGTGAAAGATGCAGTGACAGCCTTAAGGTAGGAAAAGGTAACATTATAGGAAAAATGTGAAGAAAGCCTGCTACAAGTCGCTCAACTTCAACAGAAGCTACTGAATGAGCAGAACAATACCACTACTATACAGGCCCAACTTCAAGCTAAGTGACAAATGATAGAATAATTGACACATGAGTTGGCTAATAGGCCAAAGAATGTAGGGGTTTTTAATCTAGTTAAGGAGCTTTATGTCTCAATATGAAAAATAATCTCTGAGGAGATTACTCAGCTCAGACCCTTTTTAACCTTTCTGCTAAATGCACAAAAATCATGCAAAAAGGTGGAGACTTCAATTGAAGACACTCTATCCACGGTCTCTTTGAGAGTGTTTGACTCTCAAATGCTAATACAAAATCTATAAGATGCAACTGATGAAACATTATCATCAGTAAGGATTAGTGATAGAATGATCACTGCCAAAAGAGTGAATGAAGTTTTCAGTTGTAACTCTGTAGCAATCAATTATAGAGAGCTTCTAGATGTGGTGAAAGAAGGAATAAAAGACAAGAAACAACACATTGAAGATCTAGTGCAATTGGGACTTCCCTCCCCTTTTCTTGATAACAACACTATGTTGATGGTTGATGAGATTAAACCTTTGTTGTTAGCCAGGAAAAATGATCAATCAGTTTTCCAAGGTTGAAGAGATGATTCATCAATACCTGAAGTGGAAGCTGCCTTGATTCCCATGTCCCAACTTGAATTTAAATTGAAGGCTATAGTTCATATTTTGTAGAATTTTTCACACAAGGATATCATCAACCTTGATTTAGCCTTCCACAAATTGCAAAATAAGTAGGGATTATATGATGATGAGTGGTCTATTTATCAGATAGCCTTACTGAAGTTGTGATTTTTATCACATTTTTATACATTCTTTGGATTCTTTTTGAGTAGGCTCAAAATTCCTCAGGGTCACCAAGAACTATAGAGTAAAAAACTCTAAATTTTTATTTTTAAAGTTTCAGTTGTGCACTCCAAGTTTTGTCCTACGCGTTTTGGTTTCAAGGCAGTGAATTTTTTTGACACAGAGCATGGGTGTGAGTTTCTTTTTGCCTAAATTTTTTCTAAGTATCAAAATCATGCAGAAGATGCCAAGTGTCATCGGCCAAGATACATTTTATAATTTCTATAAGTTGCTCAGAATGTGTCACATGTCCCATGGTAACTCGGTGAAGTGTGACAAGTGTTGGCATCCACATTTCAAATTTCTTATGAGTTCTAAAAGCTTATTTCAGTAAGCTTTTCTCAGGGTCAAGCAGAGGGTGCCAAGTGGCAATTATAGAAGGTCTCAATATGTTTTTCCAAAATCAATGGAAGATGCCACGTATCCCTGGCTAAATAAAGTGGAAGCCACCAAGTGTCACCATTTGAAATATCTTCATTTTGTTTCATTGTTAAAGTAAAGACTGTGGTGGGCCCCAAGTTTTGTTTCTAAAGTTAATCGAAGCTGCCAAGTGTCACCATCTATATGAATCTAAAATGAGTCCCAAATGTTTTTATAGTCTAGCTAAAGCTCAACAGAAATTGCCATGTGTCCCTAGCTAAAGCAATAGAAGCCACCATGTGTCCCTTGTTAAAGATACACAGAAAGCGACACCTGCCCCTATTCCCCTTTTGAAGCTGCTCAAGTGAGAAGTGTTGTGGGTCCTATGTTTTGTAATTTGTTAAAGTTTAGAAGTAGCAGACTGTAATAGATGTAAAAAATGGAGTACTCCTCAACAAAGACATATAAAGAGTATAAGTTACACGGAAAGTGCCATGCATTTTTTGTAACTGCCATGGAAGCTGCCAAGTGTCATTTTCTCATGTTGCCTAAATAATAAGATAGTTTTCAAGTGAAAAAGTTTATATTTCCATGTGTCCTCACCCGTTTCATAGTGGGAAATGTCCTATGTATCTATTTCAGCCAATGAACTTGTAGGGAGATGGAACATTTTAGATCAAATAAATATCTTTTCTTAGACACTTCTAGATCAATTAGAGTTTAGTTAGACCATTGGATTAGGAATGTGTGTGAAATCTAAAGCTAGTTTGATGCTATAAATATGGGTGCAGAGATTGCCAGAAGGATCATCATCAGAAGATAGAGAGATGTTTTTGTGAGAGATTGTTATTAAGAAGTTTTAGACTTTCTAGCTATGGCCAGGAATATCATTTGCCTTTGTTTTATTTTATTGTGTTAGAAAGTTTGTATAATTTTGCATGTCTCTATGCCTTTTATGTGACTGGAAAATTAGTAATAAGACTGAGTTATGTGCCTTTGTTGATATTTTTTATGTTACTACAAAAATAGTCTAAGTTGTGAGCCTTTAATTCTATTGTTTTAATCTTTTACATTGATCGTGCATTGTTTGCTCTTTAATGTAATTGAATCCTAAATATAGTTTCACTATGCTTAGTATTAAGGATTGAATTAAACTCAGGTGCATCTCCATAGTTAGATTTTCTTTCATTTCATTTGTGTTTCTTTTTAATTTCTATCCCTTTTCTCATTACACATTTGAGATAAAGAAGAGCCAGCTTCTTTAAAATCTAGAGGTCATTTTAGGTTACACGTCCCACATTCCTGAAACTTCCCATTGTTGGTGTTGTAAATAGCACAATTCTAACCATCAATAGTTTACACACAAAATCAAGCTTTCTAGGTATAATACATAGTTAAAGGCTTTGATCTAAGAGAAACATAATACATAGACATAGGCACAAGTGCTCCCTAAAAATAGGAATAATAATACAAAGAGGACATTACCACCATATCCTAGACACTACACATGGATGGTGTTACTATCCCAACTAGGCACTACTATCTCGTGAATAGACAAATATCAAAATCTTGCTTGCGAGACTCAGAGTTGTTTAGATCTCCAATTTTAGAACCTAGATTATCCATGACAGTCTATTTTTAGCTAAGTCTACACTTTTCTCTATTTTTTTTACTATTATAAAGTCAACAAAAGTCAAAACAAATTATAAATTAGTATGTTAATTATTGCATATTTATTTAACTAATTTAGACATCTCAACCCTTTAACCGAACATAAGTAATTACACATTAAAACCCTAAAAAGTTAAATCACTTATTTTTGGAATAACACGATATTAAATTTAGGTGTCTAAACCATCTAACTAAACTAATTAAATAATTAAGTCAATAAGGTTCATAAATAAATCTAATAATAAATTTGATATTGATGTTTTATAAATGGATGATATTCTAGCACCAAAAGATTTAAACTAAGTAGAATATTTGAATTTAAGGTTAGAATTTGCCCCCATTTTCAATATTAACATATTTTTAATGTTCAAAAATTATTAATTAATTTAATCAACTTTTGTCTTATGTAAAATTTGACATAATTCTTTTTTGGATGATACAATTGTACCAAAATGTTTTGTTAGCATATCCCACACATTGAAACAAACACCTTAAATTGTTAAATAGTTGGTGTGATACATTTAAAATATTTTATTTTTAGAGTTAATAGGAGGGTTAGAAAATATATTGTTTCCATTATACATAGTTGACTCTCTAAAATTTTCATAGATCTTCATACATAATGAGAAGTAAGTAAATAACAATTTTGGAGGGAAGCGAGTCAAAAGGAATGTTAGCTATGAAATAAGTGTCTAAAATAGGATGAGTGGAATAAGAAACATGTCTTATCAATTGGTTCAGAGTTTTATTTCAATTAAGGTGAGATGTGGTAAGTTAATATATTATTTTCAAATATAAATATTTTTTTAGTTATTATTTTTATAATTTATAATTTTAATGTAATTTTTTATTTTTATTTTAAGTTTAAAATATATGGTAAATAAATAAAACTCCATAAATCATGTCTAAATTACATATAAATATTTCATTTTCAAGGAAATTTAAGAAATCAATGAGTATGTTTTTTAGACTAATTTGGAAAACATGAAAGAGGTAGGCATAAAACATAATCACATTGATTTTAACTTATTCTCAAAATGTTTTCCAATCCACCCTTCATGACCTATTGGCATTCCCTTTTAAATATCATAATTTTTATATTTAGTTAAATAAGAAAGGGTAAATTTATAAAAACATAAATGCAAATTTATTTTGTTTGCATGTTTGACAAGGGATCAGAGATCTTGTTTACAACAAATTTCTCATCCAACTTTATTTTTCCCAATTCCTTATTCAAAATTAAATAAAACGTTGATTTAACATTTTTATAAATGAATATAGGGTGAACCTAATTGAAACAAGGACTCATAATTATATGAGGTATGCACTTAAAATGGGAAGGATTATAACTTAAAAACTATATAATAATTTCAAATTCTTGTGGAAAAATATACACAACTTACATTACCAAATAAAATAAGAAAAATATGCTAAAAAAATATGAGGGAAATGAAAAAAGGTATGAAAGAAAAGAAAAAAGGTGGGATTATGGAGGTCAAAGAAATCAAGGTTCAAATGAACCCTATTACTCATTGCATAGGAAAAAATGTATTAAAAAATATAATAATGTTCATTGAATTTTTAATTTTTATGCAATTTATATTTATATTGCATGAGTTACTATAATTTAATTTTTATTTCTTGCTGAAATCATTTATATATTTTCTATAATGTTTTCTTACCATAGGGTATTTGAAAGGCACTTAATTGAAGAGGAATTTAAATATCTCAAAAAAAAAAGCTTACATAAATATGTCATTATGATATATGGAAGCCAATTTATGTCATTAAATTTTGTAGATGTTACTTTATTTTTATTATGTATTTTTTAGTTTTAACTATGATATTAATTGCTTTTATGTTTTTAAGAAGCCCATTTCCATATCTTGCCACTTGATGATCATATATAAGTAACAATGGAGGAAGGATGGACAACACTCTTGAGAAACATAAATACCATAGATGGTATCCGAATAAATATTGATTAATTATGTTTCAAAAAAACTAAATAAATATTAAGTTAGAATTCCAAGATTAAGTTTTAGTGTTATTTAAAATGAGTTTAAAAAATTGGAATTAGGTTAATTTTTTTAAATAATAACACATTTATTTACTATTTTTTTATTTAGGGAACAATTGACACCTTTTACATTACACCTTGTTTATTCTCTTTTTAATATTATTATATTTTAATTACACTTTTTTTATATTTATAATATCACATTTTTGTAGGAAATAAGATGTCTATCATATGAGGTGGATGATTAGATCAATGACTATGATGTTTGAATTGGTGTTGCATATGGAGAGTATCAGTAGTAATAGCAATAGTAGTAGTAGTAGTAGTTTTTTTATATGACCTTAAAATATTTTACAAATTATTGTTCAATAGAAAATATTATGTTGATTATTGTGTGTATATTTTAATTATAATAAAGTATTATTTAATTTTGATTTATAGACTAGTTTCTTCACAATGTAATAATTAATATGGTTCTTTTATATTCAACTATCTAACAAATTATTGTTAAGATATTTGATCATCTTATTCATACTCAAACTTTGTCTTCAATCTTGTCTTCTTAAAAAATGATTCAATAATGAGATCTAAAATGTCAAAAAGCAACTATTTATGTTGTTGACTTTATAATAACTTTATTTAATGCTCATAATTAATGTTTTAATTTAAATTTTATTTTGAGTAATTAATTTTTTTTTTCTAAATTAAATTTAAATATGTTATGATATATATTTAAATTTTAAAAATCAAGTGTTCTTACAAAATAACTAATTTTATTATATTTTGTTAATTACTCAAATTATTAATTTTTATTTTGAATATATAATTTTAAATATATTAAAATTTATGTATTTGAATATATTTACATTAGTTTTTATATAAATAAATCATGACACAACTCAGTCAACATATGAAAAAATAAATACTTTTCATAGAATATTCTTACATAGGAATTCTGAAGAAATCCCTAATACAAGTTATTCCCAAAAAAGTATAAAAGTTTTTCTCACACATTAATATTTAAAATAATTGGAAAAAAAATGGTTGATGTATAGATATCTAGCCAAAAAAAAAACTTTAGATATGCCTTTAAAACCATTTCTAAACCTGCTAACTGTAATAATAAAGTTGTTTCAACATGTTTAACAAATTTTATGTTAGTAAAGATCCTTTGCGAATACTTTTTTCATTTTATAATGTTAATTTGGCCCAATTTTTTTTATAAAAATGATATAAAAACATGATAATCTAATATTTAATGATAACAAGGTCAAACTAATCATTTGGTAACTTATTTTCTAGAAGAATGTGAAAGAACATTTACACAAAAATAATGTGATATTTTTTATACTAATTATCAAAGGTTACCACATGAAATAATAAGACTACACAACAAAATCATACACAATAATATTAAAGTACCTCTATTATGGTTATTCGAGAGATCATTATGTTAGAAATAGATTCCATATATAAGTTGAGTAGCTCCTTAAAGTAAGAAGTCTAGCATATCCTCAACAACCAATATACCCTAAAAATATATCCTATAATATATCATAACCCCTTATTCTCTCACTCACTTATGTATGTGAGTTGTTATCACAACTTACTCACACACATTATATTATCTTAGATAATATAATTATTCACTACAATAAATACACTCATTAAACCATTATATTATGAACCCACCAACAGTAACAAATTCATATCATATTCCCATAGTGTCAATGTTAGTGAAGATAAATATATCCTATAAATGTCGCTTCCTGAAAACACTACTTAGATCAATTTTACTCCATCAATTTGTCTTATAGCCCTCAAAAGGGTGTAGTCTTGTAGAGCTAAATTTGAGGTTCACAAACCCTAGATTACGTATACCCTATGAGAATAATTCCTAAAAGTGACTGACTAATCCTCAAATTATGAATTTACATTATATTCATTGAGCACTTATACTAATTATACAATAATATATAATAAGCTACCTCAAAATATTCTCCAATCTACCAAGAGTTACATTATTTAAACATGTGCATTTATTTCCCCAAATGTTACACTAGATTTTTGTTCAGAACACAAGTCACAAAATAGAAACTCTAAAAATGAAAATACTACACATCACATCACAATGGAAAGTAAACCAAAAACATAAGCCACCAAATCTATTATGATGCCCCATTCCTAGTGGTTGACAAGAGTACATTGAAAATTCTCGAACCTCCATTACCTCTATCATATTATTTGATGATACTTACATATCAAATATATACTTTAGGATCAACTATATGCCATGTTTTAATGACATATTCCCCCACAAGTTGAACATCAAGTTTGCCCAAAAATATGTAGATTATAAATAAAAATATTTTGACTTTATATTTTTTATAAAATTACACATGTAAAGAACATCAAAAATTTGAACCTTAATTTTAACTAAACTTTGAGACTCTTTAAAACCTAGACTTATCAAAAGACTTTTTGATCAATTAATTGATCAATTTAAAAAATATGACTACACTAATCTTGTAATGATAAAATAAAATGGATCATTACTAAACTAAATATTTTAAACACATTATGGACACCTATACCTTTAAATTTTTGGGATCCTCCATGTATTGAACATTATTTTATATTATTGACATAATTTTTTATTTTATTAAAATATACCATAAATTATAAATCATCACAAAATAAATTTCTCATCAATCGAGCCAATCAAATATTGTAGATTCTCTTCACAATACTTAGAATTTTATATGGCTCTGATACCAAATGATATTTTTAATATAGATTATCAAATATTACCATATAAATTAATAAGACTACACAACAAAATCATACACACTAAAAATAAAATATCCTATTGTGTTTATTTAAGATATCATTATATTAGAAAGAAATTACATATATAGGTTGAGAACATCCTTAAATTAAGGAGTCTAACTTATCCTCAATAACCAATCTATCTTTAAAATATCTCCTCTGATTTTTCATGATCCATTATTCTCTCATTCACTTATTCACACACATTATATTATCTTAGAAAATATACTTATTAAAATAATTACTCTCATTACAATACTATATTATCAACCCATTAACATTAATAAATTCTTAATATAATGAATAATGAAAAAAATAATAACTATAAAATATTCATAATTATTAAAAAACAATGGAAAAAGATAGTCACAAAATCTTCATAAAAAATTATTAAAAATTAAATAATTACATAATATTTATTTGAAATGAATAAAATTCTAATAAATATCAAAGAAAATAAATTCATAATATCAATTTTCTTTAAAAAAATTTAATTAAAAAAGAGTCCAAATAAATCACTATCGTATATAAAATGTAGAAGAAAAAGTAATTGTAAATTTACACTAGCATATATAAAATTATACCCAATATCAATGCAAATGCTTCCCAGATTTATTTGTGCTTTCCTTTACCAAAAATACTCACTTTAATTTCAAATTATATGCATGCAGAAAACTAAAATAAATGCTTTATATTTTTTCCATCTTATTATTTTTCATGGAGATCCTAAAATCATTTTAAATATATAACATGCTTACCTTTTATTTCAAAATTAGAATGTTAAATCACCTCCAAAACATTAAATAACGTAGCCTTCCACTCTCATTAAATTGTATTAAATTAATTACAAGATTAAACATTTTAATAAAGGTGGACCTATCATATTTTAAAGTAAAGGTGATATATTCCACTCCATGCATGGCCCTCTGTTCCCTGTTGATTTAATATCCAAAATATTTTAAATTAAATGTGGCCTTTGTTTATTTTAGTATGGTGGAGTTTTTCCCCAAAAAATGGAAATAATTCTAAAATTTATTCTTTCTTTAAATAAGAGATGAAGTTACAAGGTAGTAAATTCAATGTTAGTGGAAATTATCTAAATATTTTAGAGAGTATATTTTTACAATAGTTATCCTATTAATTCATAATTAACATGATAAATTAGTATTATAAATTATATATGAATATATAAATGAATATGAGGTTTTCACTTTTTGATATAATTAAATTTGGTTAATTTTTTTAAGATGTCGATTATAAATATTTCAAATTTTAATAGAAGTTGACACTATACTTTTGAATGATATTTACTTAATAATATACTAATGAATTTCTTTATATATTTAAATAAAATAAAATAAAATACTATAAATCCTGAGATTTCTCCCATTAAAGAAAATGATTGATTTTTTCCTTTAAAAATGTTAAAGAAGAAGAGGGTGTGACCATAAACATGCATGAATAGATGTAAGAAGAAAGCGAAGTAGTTTTAAAGCATTCAATGAAATATTTTATTTCTTTTGTAAAGAAATAATAATGTTTACATGGAATTGAATGGAAGTGTTCAAGATTACTTGGTGGAATCCCTTAAGAGAGATAAATAATCAACCTGCATGGTATATAAAAACAATATATTTGAAGTAGATTTGTAGTTTTATAATCAATTTTTATGTTCATAATGTTGTGGAATGTATGATTTTATATTAAGTATAAATCACAAAATAAATCATTACAATGATATTATTATTCAAATTATTAATTAAATTATGATATGAAGACATCTTTCTATCCGATAGAGAGATTGTATGTATGTATCATGTTATTTTACAAATGACCGAATAAAAAAGAGTGTTAATTCAAATGAATACTTCACAAATGACCAAATAAAAGAGAGTGTTAATTCAAATGAATACATATGTAAAAATCAATGAGTTTATTTCTTAATATAATAGAAATTAATTTAATCTATCTTATTTGTAAATATAACATTGATTATAAATATTTTACATTTATATGAAAGTTGTCATTTATAAACATATTATCTTAATATTATATTAAATAAATTCTACTAACAATTATAATTAAAATAAATATAATCTTACAATTCTTTACATTTCTCCTACTGAGAAGTTAAGAGATTTTTTTTCCTTTATAAATGTATTGGAAGGAGAGGGTGTGACCATGACCATGGAAGAATAGATTTAATAAGAAGGGATTAATTCCACATCATGCTCAATTTAATTACCAGTTTAATTTTATTTCTAGAAAATTGACTTTTTTTAACCCTTTTAATTTTCTAAATGCAGATGCGATTTATTTACATTATTAAATTTTTCTGCACCATTTAAAAACAATAGATCATGTATTCAAAATAAAAATAATTATAAAAAAATCTATGGGAAAGGAAGAAAAGAACCCACTATCATTTTAATATAAAATAGAGTTTCATCTTCTTTCTATATAATATTTATGTAGATAAAATTCAAAGATCAAAATGAAAAAAATTGTAGCAAAGCATGGGAATAGTGGAGAAGTTTTTTTGAGCCATACAAAATGAGAAACAAGTTAAAAAAATAAATAGTTTATAGAATTAGATAATATGGGATAAATTTTCTAATTTTTCATTAAATTATCTCCAACTTAGGCAATGGGTAGTTGAATATAGAATTATCTTCCCTCTTTTTTCTTACCCTCTTTTATATATATTTAAATGAGTTGATTAATATAGTTTTTTTTAATATATTAGGCTCTTGAATTTTACAAAAAATTTAAATTCAAATATGAACCCTTGCACATTTTATATATATTAAAAAAATTATCCTTCTTTGAAGTGTATTTTGATTTGCTGAAATAACCCCAAATAATGAATTTAAAAATTATTAGCATTTCATTTATTTATGTTTAGAGCATGAATGAAACTACATGTAGGGATCTCTACACACTTTATGACTCGTGAATGCATCCTTCATGTTTTTCACACTAATGTACTAACAACCAATAACTGGATTAGGTCACTATAGATTCTCAACTATGGATAAACATCATTATAGGGTTCTATAAGGAAGAGATCATTTCCACTAGAAGCATACAATTTAAGGTACATTAGTGTGAAGGTCTACATTCATACACTTAGAACTATACATTATTTGGTTGTCTTCTTGATAACATCATCTAAGGATCTTTAACCCTAAGTAAGCATCACATTATTCCTAATGATTCCAATTAAGGGTTAGGAGGAATAAATAGTTTATTCCTAAATGTGGTACTAATCATTGTACAATAAGAGATATCCCTAGTCAGTCCACATAATCAACATTATAATCTGAAATTTAGTTAATAGAATTTAATATTAACTAGCTAATCACACCATTAAGTACACAAATATGAAAACTAAAATAATGCAACAATTCGAATACAAGATTTTGAAATTCCAATAGAATAATAATCATACTAACCTATGATTAAAAAAAGATTCGTAAATATCTAAAAATCAATAAGTAGGAGTTACATGACTATTTCAAAAATTAATACAATATAAACTTTTTAAAGATTTTAATTCTTTCAAGTTATGTGCAAGCAAAATCCATGCATTTTTGTTATCCTTTTTGTCTGGTAGATCATGACTAGTATGTCGCAATTATTGCACCATGGTTACTTTTATTCTAGTAAGACAAAAAATGAAGATGAAGTTTCATTTGATTTAGCATCCCAATGTTATATGAGTCCCAATAGTTCATATTGAAGATGGATACTACCTCATAAGAGGTCATCACATCAACTTTTCAATGAGTAAAATTTTAATTTTAATCACACAATTAATATATTAAACCATCCCATAGATTAATAAATAGAGGTCTCTCCTTTATTTTCTACCTACTTGTCCTTTAGTTGTTATAAATAATTGCATGTCTATTAAGTATGAAAATGTTAGGGTTAATTGAAATTGAAATCAATTGTTCTAAAAACCATGCTTATATTCAACATTAGAATATTTAAAAAGTCCTAACCTTACATTATTTCAACTTATTTTAATTTTAAAAACCATCCTAGTTACACAAATATATTTTATAACCTTTACTACATAAATAAAAGGAACAATCAACCATATGCATACTTTGACATTCCTAAAAGGGTGAAATATATTCTTTTCGTATAAACGTAAGACACTATTATTATTTAATAACTTTGTAATAACATAAATTAACAACAAGTATTTTTAATTGAATGATACAAGAAAGTAAAAGATTACAACTTGCATACATTTATTAGGTTACATTAATTCCCAAAAATGTATTCATAATCATACATGTTGAAAATAAGACTTAATTTCACTTATTATAATTAATGTACAATATTCCTGAGTGTACACCAATTGTAACATAAAAATAAAATAGTAGTGACACTATTGCATCTACCATCATTTAATTATTAATTCCATAATTACCATATAATTGGTCATTTAGACAAAAATATAGTTATCCAATTGATTAAGAAACATTGTATTAAAACATAACCATTTTATTCTAATCGAACTCAAATTCAATCCAATAGTCAACTAATCATATATTTTAATATCTCGATCCAAAATATAATCCATGTATGATTGATTTAAGATAATAAGTCAAGAATTAAATAATAACTAAATTTAAATTCTTTTTACTTACACTGTGTTACAATTTTATAAATTGAGCACAACCTTAATACAGGTCTCAAAAAAGAAGTAAAAATAAATATCTAGAATAGAACTGACACAACCCTATAGGTTTGTAATCATTAATCAAACATCAAGGTTCATGACACTTTGACTAAAAAAGCATAAGATTAATGATAATAAATATACTAATAGCTTTAACTTCTAAATAGTCAAGTTAGAGTTTCAATAATTGAATGAAAATCATTCTTTAAATGAATTATTTTAGGAAATAAAACTCAAGATTAACACCTAGTCCTTCATTGAAACTAGTAATAAATGTACACATCACCATTATCAAGTCAATATTGATCAAATCATCTAGAAATAGAATTATGAAATATTTGCATGATTCTTTCATTAACTAATCTATGCATAATTCTTCAAACAACCAGAACATGAGTCTTAGTTCCAAAAATAATATAGACATCAATTATAAATATAACATGAGTGAGAGACTACACCAGATTCCATACCTTAATGGTTACTTAAGACATAATTTTGTTTTATGTATATTTAAAATAAACATCTATTTCAAAAGTGGAAATCTAATTACCTTGCATGCATTAATTACACTAAATAATCAAACACAATAATGATCCTACATTGATAAATATAATTTAACAATAATATTCACTCATAACTAAATTAATTCATAATGTAAGCATGTTGAAAGAATAATTTTATAATATAAGTAAATAAGAATGACTAAATGTGACTACATTGGTTCAAGTACCTTCCGAAATATAACTAAATCATAAGAACACATGTGTCCAAAAATGGAAACATGCCACTAATTTGAATCCATTTAGAAATGGATAATATCTCTAGAAAAATAAATCATCATTCATAGTCCTATGAGCTCAACCATTGGTGGACCTACCACCCAATTATTGGATCAATGGTGGAAATGAATAACTAGGATTGGATAAAGAGCATGAGCATGTGCCTTGAGATTGAGCCATGAATCACAAATGGAAAAAAAAATCACACACATAAAGGAATAGCATCAAGTAATCAACCCTCAATGAATCATTTCAAACTAATGGGTTACTAATAATAGTAAAAACTTTCCATTGGAGTATGCATGCAATCACAAATACTTGCCTTTTTCAAACCTAATTATTACTCAGGCACACCGATTCATTAAACTAACTATGATGCCTTTATCAAAGATTTCACTTCCATTTAGATTTAAAAATAAACCTATAAATGAAGAATTTGAGAGCTAATCAAAAAGAAATAAACATCTATCATGTTGCTTATAAATACCCAAGTACCTTGACCAAATCTAAACACCTAAAAAATAGTAAAAAATGGTTAAGGTTATAACATCCTTCACAATCCATGTTGAATATTAGATTCATTGACTAATAAAATTGTAACTAAAAATACCCATATCATGCATAGCCATACAAGTTACAAATAGTGAGTATAAAATAAAACAACAATTATATTCAAATAAATATCCATCCACATTTGAAAATGTCATTTCCACAATATAATCATTCCTCATGCTAATGAATGCAATAATAGACTAAAACACCCTACCAATAAAACTCTCAAATACCAAGATCAAATCACAAATGGACCTCAAGACCTAACCATATTTTCAATGCAATAAAACCCAATACCATTTAGATACTCGAGAAACTATGAAAAGAAACCCTAGTATTTAAAAACCATGCCCAACTTGAGTATTTATGACAGAGGTCATAGTGATGACATAATTTGAGCCCAAAAAAACAATAAAACATAAACAATAGTTCATAACTCAAAAAACCAATATTTATTTTCAACCTAGGAGACACTAACATTATGTTGATCATTTTCAATCATAATGGGGGGGCACCGCTTGAGTTCAACAACTCAGGGATTCAAAGTTTTGTTAGAGTTTAGAAAAAATGACTAGTTTTTTGACTCGGATTTTTTTCAAGAGAGGTTGGTCTTCGTACCTTTTGCAAAACATAGTAAGAATTTTTGTTCAAAGTTTTTGTTGTAAATAAAAGTTCTAAAGATTAAAATGTGAGTCAAGTTTTTTACATAGAGAAAATTCAAAAATAAATGTTCAAAACTATTTTTGTGAAAAAAAATTAATTTTTAACAAAAAATAGTGAAAAATGATTTGAAGAAGCATTCAAATTTTTGTTACAAATGCAAATTCTGAGGATCAAGGTCTAGAGAAAAAAATTATAAAGATAGGAGCCCAAAATTATGTTGATCATTTTCAATCATAATGGGGGGGCACCGCTTGAGTTCAACAACTCAGGAATTCAAAGTTTTGTTAGAGTTTAGAAAAAATGACTAGTTTTTTGACTCGGATTTTTTTTAAGAGAGGTTGGTCTTCGTACCTTTTGCAAAACATAGTAAGAATTTTTGTTCAAAGTTTTTGTTGTAAATAAAAATTCTAAAGATTAAAATGTGAGTCAAGTTTTTTACATAGAGAAAATTCAAAAATAAATGTTCAAAACTATTTTTGTGAAAAAAAATTAATTTTTAATAAAAAATAGTGAAAAACGATTTGAAGAAGCATTTAAATTTTTGTTACAAATGCAAATTTTGAGGATCAAGGTCTAGAGAAAAAAATTATAAAGATAGGAGCCCAAAAAAATCTTGAAAAGACCAAGTTGTGAATAAAAGTTTTGAAAATAGAAAACCCAAAGGTTTAGGTCTTAATAACTTTTATAAGTGAAATATAAAATGGAATAAGTCATGTGACAACAATAAAGACTTGTACATAACTGAATAAAGTCCCAAGTGCACACTATCTAATGCGTAGATGATTCCTAAAGGTGTATGGCATATATTTTTATTACATCACAGGATGACATATCATAATTTAAAAAATTATACATATATTATTTATCAATAATTAATCCTCACAGGATTAACATGTGGCATTCAATTATAGATATTAGTTTTGGATGGTTAAGCATTAAATGAAGTTACATTAAGATAAGTTAAAAGTGAAAGCAACTATCAGATGGTAGACCATGTCTACACACCTCCCTTGAATACCTAGTTATCCTTCATTCATAGACACACATGTGGATCCATGAGAATCCATTCAACTATTTACAAATTCAAATTATCAAATAAAATTTAAGAAACATGGATCTTAGTGACTTTTTCATGGCAAGTTTGTCTTCCTGATTGACATAGAGCCCCAAGCACTAATATCTGAATTCAAGTTTCTATTTACCACGCCAAGTGGTGAATTTATTACATAATAGCTTACTTGACCCTATAAAAGCCCTTATTTTTATTTTATGAGAAACTATCTCCTTGGTCTAAAAAAGCTCTAGTCATTTGAGTTTGTAATATTGGCTTAGGCCTTGAAATTATGAGAACTAGACTATCTTCCCTTCATGCTCTGTGTTTTATGTGAATTAATAGTTATCGATCTTTGTATTTGGATGTTTGTCCCTTTCATTATTGTCCTTCCTTCACACCTATTTATAGAATCAATATTCTCTACAAGTCACATGTTGTGTATACATGGGTATATGTAGGCATTATATGTGGATTGTTTGCCATCCCTCTCAATGTTTTGTTGTGTTTCCATACCTCTATGCAAAAAACTTATGTAGTTGATGACCATATTAAGGACTGTACATTTTATTTCCTTAGTCTTATTATTCCATTAAGTGAGTGAGGTAATCATTATATTCCTGGTGTATCACTTCTTTCCCTTCTAGTAAGCCTCTTACCCAGTGTCCCACCCCCTTTTCCTTTGTGAATTTTAGGTTTAGAATTAGCCATAGATTTCATTCATACTCTTTATAGATCTATGTCTTGATCTTAAATTATGTGTACTTAGATTATAAGGAAATCAACCTTCTCGAGAGGTTCATTCGAAGGAGTGAAAAATTCCCACACCTTTGGGACATTCCCATTGATAAAAGAGACATAGGATATTCTATGTGAATTGGTTAATTTGAATACATATGTGCCCCATACTAAACACTTTTTCACCTTGCATCAAGTGCTCACACTCTGCATTATCTTCAATCATCCCCAAATAATAAGATATCAACAAGTGCATGTTTTAAATGATAACAATTTCTCACATACTTGGTGGGACTAATACAAAGATTCAACGAAGAGTTTAGTGTTGTTATTATTGAAAAATGTTTAGGACACTCTATAGAGCACTTGATGACTCCAAGCATTCTTGGTTAGTAAATATCAACGTTTCATCTATATGATGAGATAGATGAGACTATCTTCAAGAGGTACCAATTTCCATTTCATTGAGTTGGTTGTACCCTCTTGAAGAAAAAGAGTTAGAGTCATCTTTGTCTCTAGTTAGGGGAACTAGTGATTCAAGCCAGGATTCCCTAAGAGCTCAATTTACCCCTCCTTTCGGTAGATTTACACAACCTAGAAAAGGATTATTACCTATTCCCTTCATGTCTATGTAGAGGAACCAATTATTTAAGCCCATCAATATATTTATCCCTTTGGTTCTAGCTTAATATGATGACATCCCATTTTTAGCCCTTAAAAGCTTATCCTATTTTATGGTTGAGAGCACAACCTCCCATATAGAACATATCCAAGACATTACAAACATTTTCTTAGTTTACCACATCATACAATATAATGCAGTAGTCAAGATACTTGTCTCTGATTTTGAAAGTAAAGGATATCTAATGGTATTGAAGTTTGAGGCTGAATTCCATTCATAACTAGGATGAGCTATAAGAGTAACTATGTAGGCAATTTTTGGATAGAAGTGGTACTTATCTTTGATAAAATAACTTACCACCATTAAGATATACCCACATAATCTGATCATCAATTTCAATTTTAGATTCTAAAGGGTATGGGATAGAATACCACCTTTATGTATGTCATATCTAAACATCACATTCTTGTATTATTTGAAAGCTATCAATAGTGACATAGATGTAATAGTCCAATACATAGGAGTAATTGTACTTCCTAATGTGTATGGGGTTTTTATGTGTGTAGATAAATATTTTATTTGATATGGAAAGATTTCATCCAAACTCACTATACCCTTATTTCCTAAGCTCCCATCCATAGTTTGACCTACCTCACCTTTTATTCTAATCCTAGATCCCATCCCTATTATAGTTAGTTATCCTAATCCATTGGTTTCACCTTTGAGGGAGATATAAAAATTCAAATAACTATTATAGAGCTTTATAAATGAGATAATGGTACTCAAAAGGTAGATAACACAACATTCTTAGCCTTATCAACATTTCAACTAGCTATATCAATAAAGTAGGCCTCCCTATAAAGTTGGAACATAATCAGACTATTAGAACACAACTATCTACTAAGAGGGGGGTGAACAAGTAGATTGATTAAAATTAGTCCTTTAATCCATTTTAATTTAATTTAGAAAGGATATACAGAGATGACACACACACACACATGCATAAAACTAGATGTATATGAAAAACCCAATATGGGAAAAACCACCATGAGAATAGCTACTAGAATCTACTATTCTAATCTAGCCTTACAATCAAAAACCTCACCAGTCATAATGTTTAAGGGTACTAACCCTAAGGAGACACTAATCCCCTTATTTAATATCACCTACTCTAAAGAAGCAACAACTCCCTAATTGAGCACCAACTTAGCTCTTTTTATGGTAACTACCACTTAGATCTATTATGGAGCTACAACTCTAGATTACAAATTTGATTCATAAATGAATCTAGTTCTTTATTATAGACCTCTTCTACAACTTCTCATACTCTACTTTGCATCTCTCTACCTCTCTTTCTCTATCTCTCTACTCCTCAATTCAACTTTTTTCAACACATAGTTCATTTTATAGATGATGTATATATGCATTGGATCTAAGTCTCACATAACTCTATGTTCACACTTGGTCATTAACACACCATGCTCCTATAAGTTTTTTGCTTCTTGAATTCATGTACCACTACTATAGTTCTCTATCTTTTACTATATTTATCATATGTAAGGCTCTATTTTTTATTCACATGCCATATTACACAATTTAGATTGATCATAATGATCTATATCATTATCTATGTCATATTATTTATCTTTTATGTATATTCTATCACTTGACCATTAAGATGAACTTATATTTAAATTATGACCATTGATCTTGATTTTCATTCTATGATCCAATGATCCTCATTCAAATTTCACAACTTTAAAACACAACTATTAGATCAAACTCTAACAGGCTCATACACTCAGTTAGATCTTTGTGAGCTTCCAAATTTTAAAATTTTAAATTTAAAGTGCATCTTTTGATCTAAGCTTTTAAATGCCATTATATATTCAAAAGTAGCATGTACTTTACCTTTATTTATCATTAAACATCAAGAACTTTGACCTCTTTACTTCCTTGTGCTTCGTTAATCTTCACTGCATGACATGTGCTTACCATTAGATCCTATGCCAGACTAATATGCTCATTGGTTCTCTATCTAACAAGATTCCATGAATGTGACACTTGTCACCCTCATGTGCTTATGTACATGGTCAATCCCTGTGTTTGTGAAACTTGACACCAACACATGACTTTTGAACACTTTACTATTAGTCCTCACACTTGTGACACTTGGCACTCATGTGTTCCTTCTGGACATTATCAATTTCTATTCTTGTGACACTTGGCACTAGAATTTTCACTCTTTGGTACATTTAACATATTGAATTTACTATGGATCATTAGATTTTCATCATATTATTTAGTAATAGTAATTCATCAAGCTCAGGTAAGTCTTAAGTTGAGGACTTAGGAAATATTAAAGTCTTTGATCATTGCTAAAATTTTGTAAATGCTAGATCAAAGGGGTTAATTGCACAATGATGAAAAAGGATTAAGTTATAATTTAATCAAATGGTTCTTACCTATATCTAGTCAACATAAAAATAGAATTACTTTTGAATTCCATGATTAAAAACCTTAGGGTTTTACTGAGAAACCCTAATAATGGTCGAGATCTAAAATAAATCATTATTGAGCTCATTTATATTCATCAAAATTTGTAAACCATATATATGAGATGCACTTGGAAAACCCATAATGGATATTCTATCAATTTCTCTATAAATGTCTAAAAATGGTCTTTGTAAAAGCATGGAAACATTAGATGACAATATTGTAACTTATACTATGCAATTTTATAACATTCTCTTCTCCATCAAACCTATCTAATCCTCTAACATTTATGACATCCATAATGCCATCAATCTCTTTTTTGATATAAAATGACAATCATATTTCAAACAGTCTCCCCCTTTTTCATTAATGGAAAAATAAATGCTCTGATCTTGTAATGCATGCTCTGTTCCTTCTTCATCATCAATTATACTTGCATTACTTGTACTAGCTTCTGATGAATGTGAGTTGAAGCTATTCATTCCAAACTTTCACCCCCTTAGGTAATGGAACACTTTCCTAAACACACCTTGGACACTTGCCAAAATACAAATTGAACATATGCTTTGGATAAACATAAAGCATTTGGCAAACTTTTATAGAGAGCATTTGCACTTTTTCTCCCCCTTTGACATCAATGGCAAAGGGACTCCAACTTTCTCAATGTTTGTCCAAAATTTTCTCCCCCTTTTTAAAATAAATGAGTTTTTCCAAGAATATACAACCATCAAATCATTATAAATTTTTAAAAATATGCATACTTTATTTGCATTTTCTCTCTTCTTCTAGGGATTAACAAATTTTCTATGATCCCCCCTAGACTCATGACATATTTATAGGATCTAGTGATGTGATTTAGGAGCCACCACTCCCAGCTTATGTCTCAAATACTCAAATTATACCTTGGGAAGAGTTTTGGTGAATATGTCTACAATTTGATCCTATTTTGGCACATATTCCATTATGACCTCTTGATCTACAACATTTTGTTTTAATAAGTGATACTACTTGATTGATATGTTTTTGGTTTTCAAATGCATCACTAGATTATTTGATATATTAATAACTATTAAATTGTCACAAATAATATAGGTTATTTGTATTCTACCTTGATGTATTTGAGTGTTTTCTTCATTCACAAGAGTTGAGTGCAACATGCCACTACTACAACATACTCTACTTCTACTATATAAAGAGTGATTAACTCTTACTTTTTGTCTATCCATGAAACAAGCTTGTTTCCAAGGTAAAATGTAGAACCACTAGTGCTTCTTTTATCATCCACACTTCCTGTCCAATCAATATTTGTATGTGATGTCAGAGTGAAATCTTCACCTTTGGGATACCATAGGCCATAGTCAATTGTACTCTTGATATATCTAAATATTCTTTTCACTGCATTGACATGTGACTCTTTAGGAATATCTTGAAATCTTGCAATCATGCACACTGCTTGCATGATACTAGGTCTTGATGTAGTTAGGTATAATAAGCTACCTATTATTTATATATACATAGAATAATCTACATCAAGGTAATAATCCTATTTTCTCAACTTACAACTAGTTATCATGGGATTACCTACTAGTTTGTTGTCTTCCATTCCAAACTTCTTGAACATTTCCTTTGCATACTTGGTTTGAGATATAAATATCCCTTCATCAATTTATGTTATCTATAGAACAAGGAAGAAAGAAAGTTCTCCAAGCATAGACATATCAAACTCATTTTGCATTTGAGTAAAAAATTATTTACACATTTTGTTGTTTCTACCACCAAAAATGATATCATCCACATATACAACAAGAATTAACATATGCTCACCTTTTGATTTAAAGTACAGATTACTATCTTCACAAAATTTATTGAATCCTTTTTTTTGTAGGTACTGGTATAATCTTGAATGCCATGTTCTTGGTGTCTATTTTAGACCATATAGAGCTTTCTTTAGTTTGCAAACATAATCTTCTTATTATGATACCTGGAAACCTTTAGGTTGTTCTATGTAGACTTCCTCTTCTAGGTTCCCATTCAAGAAAGAAAACTTAATATCCATTTGATAGACTTTGAATTTATTATAAATAGAGAATACTAGAAACATTGTTATGGCTTCCAATCTAGAATTGGAGCAAATCTTTCCTCAAAATATATACCTTCAACTTGTGTATATCCTTTGCACTCCAATCTGGCTTTATTCCTTGTACCATTTCCATCCTCATTGAGTTTGTTTCTAAAGACCCACTTTGTACCTATTAAATTATTATTTGAAGGTCTTGGAACTGATTCCCAAGTTTTATTATTTTCTATTTGGCTCAGTTCTTCCATGGAATTTAACCAATTCTCATCCTTACTAGCTTCAATGTAGCTCTTAGGTTCACTTTTAGATATTAGAGTAAAACTTACTACTCCTTATTCATTTCAACTCTTCTCCTTGTCTAAAATCCAATTTTATTGCCAGTGATTTGATTTATAAGATGATCCTTTTGAACAAATCTTGTAGGTGGATTTTCATTTACTTCCTCAGGATATTCATTAGTTACTTCCTCTTCAGGCTCTAATTATTCTTTGTGGGTGTCTCTGTTAGGTTTAACATGTTTCAAGCCTTCATCAACCTTGACATTGATACTCTCTACAATCTTCTATAGCTTTTTATTGTAATATATATAGTATTTTCTTTGGGTGGAATAACCAATAAATATTCCTTCATCACATCTTGATTCAAAGCTTCCCAATCTATCTTCTTTCCTCCTGACGTAGCATTTTATACTAAATACTCTAATGTACTTAACAAAGGTAGGTTTTACATACCATAGTTCATAAGGGATTTTATCATTGTTTACCCTCAGTTGAACTTTATCCAAGATATATACTAATATTTTTACTACTCTCTAGTATCCATCAAGTAACTTGGCCTGTTTTGGCATTGTTCTAGCCATCTCCTCGATTGTTTTGTTCTTTGTTTCAACAACTCCATTTTGATATGGAGTCCTTATTATAGAGTAATGCCTTTTGATTCCATGATTCTCACATTATTATATGAACTCATTTGAGGTGCATTATCCATCTCTATCAAATCTTAAGAACTTGATTTTTTATCTAATCTCACTCTCTACCATGGCCCTAAAGATTTTGAATCTCTCAAATGCCTAGGACTTGTACTTCAAAAAGGTTATCCATGTCATTCTCGAGTAAGCATCTACTAGAATCATGAATTATCTTTTTCCTTTGGATCATCATGTCTTAGTAGGACCACAAAGATTAAATAGAACTAACTCTAAAGGCTTTGTAATTGCATACTCCTTTGTTTCAAATCTGACCCTAGTTTGCTTGCCTTGCTGACATTCCTTACAAGTAGTGTCTGTAGGTTTGGTTATCTTAGGAATATGTCTCACACACTTATTTGATCTTACTTTTACTAAATTATCAAAGTTGAAATGACCCATTATTCTATGCCATAACCAACTCTCATAAGCCTTTCCTATCAGGAAGCTATTACCATTCACTTCACTAAGATTGTAGATATTGCTTTTAATTATTTTCCCTTATACAACTAGTCCTCTAGATATACTTATCTTGAATCATTCTACATTAAATGTGATATTATATCTATTTTCACACATTTTACTGACACTTAGTAGATTATGTTTCAATTCTTCAACATAAATGACATCATGCACAAATAGTTTTCCATCTATGTTCAAGGCTGCTTTACCATAGATCTTTAATGAAGGATTATTTCCCAAGATGATAGATCCTTCCTTACATTAACTTAGTTTGATTAACTTGCTCTTATCACTAGTCATGTGTTTTGAGAAACCACTATCTATTACCCACAAATTTTTCTCCTTGACATGGAGTGTAGTTTGAGCAATCATAGATTGTGTAACTTTTTGATATTTCACTTTCCACACATCCTTAGGTTTCTTATTTTGCTTCTTTTTCTCATTTATAGAGACTTGTGAACCTTTTTTCACACTGGGAGGCATGTCTTTCTCTTCAATTTGTATTTTTGGTCTTACAAAGCTTATTCTACATTATTTAGCTATGTGACCAAAATTATTACAACTATATCATATTACATTTGTATCTAACAAGGGAGCAAATGAATTTATGCTTAAAAAGTTTGTCCTCCTTTTATGCATAACTCTACATTCACTATCCCTATGACCAAACTGATTATAGGTATAACAATAACCATAAAAAAATGAGGAATACCTAGTCATATCATTTCCTTGTGTAGGATGGGTAGGTATTTTTAACTCTGGCTTCTTCAAGTTTCTCCCCCTTATGTAACCATCAACATAAACCAACTTTATGTTCTCCATTTTCCTTGAGTTTCTAGAGATTGAATCATTATTCTTCTTCTTTTATTCAAGATTCCTTTCTCCTTTATATTTCTTCACATCAGTTGTGCTTGTGTCTTTATTTGTATCTTTGGATGTATTCTTGAAAGCCTTTTCATTCTTTGTTCCTGATTCTCCTTCTACTTTGAAGTTTTCATATAATTTTGTTGATGTATTGGTTATGGGACTTTTCCCTTTTTTTAAACTAATACTAGTTCTTTATTTTGATGGATTTTAAGAGATGATTAACTCCTCAAGAATTTTTAAACCTTATCAACTTTAGACTTTTATATATTTGCCCTTTAGATTTTTTAATTTCTTTCCTCAAAGCCACTATCTCTGCTTATAACTTCAAGCATTCATTACATTTAGACTATAGTTCAAATTTGAATACATCTTCTATTCTTTTAGTCTCTTTAACTTGTGTCTTTAAGATAACTACCATCTAATCATATTTTTCAATACTTTTAGATACTTTATCAATATATTTTTATGTTATTTTCTTCTGCTTTAAGTTCTCTTTTCTTAGATTTTCAATTTTATTTAGAGCACAAATGAGTTCACCCTGTATATCCACTTTTCCTTCCTCTTTTCAATCTAAGTCTTCAACTTCTTCTATTTCTTGATCCATAGAGGTTGATTATAATGTCATGAATATGGATTCATTTCCCTTAGCCACAAAGGCAAAATCATGGTCATCATCTGAGCTATCACATTCATCTAATGAATCACTATCTTATTTATGTATAATCCCTTCTTATTTTTGAATTTATTCTTATTGGAGTAGTGGGGTTTCATTATTTTACTATCCTTTTCTTGCTCATAATTATCATTTTTGTTATAAGGTCATTTAGTAGTAAAATGTTCTACTTTACCATAGTTAAAGCATTTAAAGGGTGACTTGCCTTTGTAATGCCCAGATCCTCTTCTTAATTTTCTGACAAAGTTGGCTTCTTCTTCATTAGTCTCCTTAGATATGGATATAGGTGCTTCTAATTTTACTTGTTTGGATGCTTTCAACTTCTCTCTTGAAGTATCTACTTCTCTCATTCTCATCTCATAGGCTATGAAGGTTTCAGACAAATCATCTACAATGAGCCTATCTATATCTCTTGCTTCCTCTATTTTATAGATTTTAGATTCATACCTTGATGGCAGAGATCTTAGGACCTTTTTGAAAATGATTTAATCTTTCATCTCTTCTTGAAGTCCTCTAATTTCATTAATTATTTCATCTACTCTGAGGAGGTAGTTTGTAATTTTCTCTTCTTCATTCATTTTAACACTTTTAAACTTGCCTTTGTATGTTTGTAGCTTGGCCTAATTTACCTTATCATCACCTTCATATATTCTCTTCAAATTGTTCCATATATCTTGTGTATTTTGATAATGCATTACTTTGACAAACTCTAAGTTAGACAATCCACAAAAGATAGCATTATTTGCCTTGGAATTTCTCTCATATGCCTTCTTTGTAGTTTGATGAGTAGGTGTTGTAGTATGGGATGTATATCCATTTACAAAAAACATCCATACATCAAACCTTAATAAAGATAAAATATGCTTCCATTCTAATGATCCAAAATGCATATTTTGATCCATCAAAGAGAGGTGTTTTGTTTGAGGAAGAGCCTTCTTGACTAGCCATTTGTGTTCATTGTCCAAGATCTACCTGAGCTGATTAAGCTTATTTTGAAGGAACTATGGATTTGATACCAATTATTGAAACATAACTATCTACTAAGAGGGTGGGGGGTAGAATCACTAGATTGATTAAAATTAGTCCTTTTATCATTCTTAATCAATTTAGAAAGGATATTATAAAATAACACACACACACACACATGCATAACACTAGATTTATGTAGAAAACCCAATATGGAGAAACCCATCATGATAATAGATACTATAATATACTATTATAATCTATCCTCACAATCAAAAACCTCATTGGTTATAATATTTAAGGGCACCGATCTTGAGAAGACACCAATCCCCTAATTTAAGAGAACCTACTCTAAGGAAGCAATAACTCCCTAACTGAGCACCTACTCAACTCTTTGATGGCACCTACCAATAAAATCTATTATGGAGCTATAACTCTAGATTATAAATTTGATTCATAAATGAATCTAATTCTCTATTGTAAACTTGTTCTATAATTACTCATACTCTACTCTGCATCTTTCTCCCTCTCTTCCTCTCTACCTCTCTGCTCCTTAATTCAACTTTTTCCAACACATAGTGCATTTTTTAGATGATGTATATATGCATTAGATCTAGGTGTCACATAGCTCTATGTTCACACTTGGTCATTAACACATCATGCTACTACAAGTTTCCCACTTCTTGAATTCATGCACCATCACCATAATTATCTATCTTTTACTATATTTTTCATATGTAAGGCTTTATTTTTTATGCACATGTCATATTACATAATTTAGCTCAATCAAAGAAATTTATATCATTCTCTATGTTATATTATGAATCTTTCCTATATGTTTCATCATTTAACTATTAAGATGAACATATCTTTAACTTATAACCATTGATCTTAAGTTTCATGCCATGATCCAATGATCTTAATTCAAATGACCCAACTTTAAAATGTAATCATTAGATCAAAATCTCATAGGATCATGCACTCCATTAAATCTTAACAAGATTTTAGACTTTAACATTTCAAATTTAATGCGCATCCATTGATATTTTTATCTAAACTCCCATGTGCTATTAGATCTTCAAAATTATAATATACTTTACCTCCATCTATCACTAAACATCGATCATTTTGACCTCTTTGACTCCTCTCACTCTATTGATCTTCATTACATGATCATGTGCTTACCATTAGATCCTATAATAGACTAATATATTTATTAGTTCTTTATTGTACAAGCTTCCATGAATGTAACACTTGGAACCCTCACATGCCTTTTTCATTTTGCTATCAATGATCACACTTATGACACTTGGGACTCTCACATGCCTTCTATACATTGTCAGTACCTACACTTGTGACACTTAGCACTAGAACATACCTTCTAACTACTTTATTAGCAATCCGCATGCTTGTGACACTTGGAACTCATGTGTTTCTTCTACACATTGTTAGTTCTTACATTTGTGACACTTGGAACTAACATGTCCACTCTTAAGTACCTTTGACATATTAACTTTGTTGTGCATCATTGGATTTTCATTATAAAAGTTATTGCTAGATGTTTATCTAGATCAGACAAGTCTTAAGTCAAGGACTTAGTAAATATTAAAGTCTTTGATCATTTCTCAAAGCCAATAAATGCTAGGTCAAAGGGGTCAGTTGCATAATGATGAGAAAGGCTTAAGTTATAACTTAAGCAACTGGTTCCTGTCTAATCTAGTAACATAAAAATATAGGTGCCTATAAACACCAGGACTAAAAACCTTAGGGTTTTATTTAGAAACCCTAGTAATGGTAGAGAGATAAAATAAATAATTATTAAGCTTATTTCTCTTTATTAGACTTATGAACCATATATATGAGATGGAATTGAAAAGCCCATAATATATCTTCTATCAATTTCTCTACAAATGTTTGGAAATTGTCTTTGTAAAAGCATGGAGTAATTATATGATAATATTACAACTTATACTATGCAATTATAAAACATGCTCTTCTCTCCATCAAACCTATATGATCCTTTAACATCGATGACATCCATAATACCAACAATCTCCCTTTTGACATCAATTAACAATCATATTTCTAACAAAAGCTGCATGTGTGAATGGAATCTTGAATCAAGTGCTTATAGTACATAATGTGTCATAGTCTTATATGCAATCAAATATCATAATTCCATAAAGTGAGGAAAATCTAACATAAGCATAGGAATAAAATAAATCCAATTTTTTAAAGTTGAATGAAGATGACTTAATTTACATGAATCAAAGTGGGATGCCAAATGTAGGAAGCAAACTAGTTGATTTTAGCATAGGGATTAGAAAGATAAAAATGGTGGAAGAACCATATTGTTTAGTGCCTTCAACTTCTACACCATAGGTCCAATCCATATATACCCAATTGAAAAAACCTATGTAGCCTATGGTTCTAGATTGCATAGAGAGAGTTAACTTTAGATAAATGAGTAGGTGTTTGAAGATGATACTATTAAAAAATTATAGATAAAGGGACCTTAGATCCCCTTTAACATAGTTAATCAAATGAAGAAGACAATCCTAAATTATATAATGTGGGACACTCTTGCTATTCCTTCTCAAAGGAATTTGTTTTAGGATGCTCTAAATAATTTACATAAATATGAGCCATCTTAGACTATGTCTATTGTCTCTATGAGCCTATGTCAACCAAAGGAGGATCAAGAAAATAGAAACAACAATACACCTCCATTCTACATTTCTTTGATCATTAGTAAACATTTAGTACATATTTTCATGATAGACTCAGGTGAAATCATCTCAATGATGCCAAATAAGATAGAATACACATTGGGTATAGTTATTTCAAATGGTCTCATCTAATTAAAAATCACAATAGTTATGATTGTGGGGATCATCAAGGACATTAAACTCAATTTACATGCATGTCCAAGTCTTTCCATTCTATAGGACATCTCAATCATTTATCTTCCACCTACTTTGCTCTATGCCTTTCTAAGGATTTCATAGCCAAGATGGGTGGTTACCTATCATCAAATTGGTTATACATGCTACTATATACAAGATATGGGACTAAGGTGATCATCAAGGTTAAACCTATCTTCATAAGTCATGTGGTGATATACTCTCATATCCTAGTTGAAATAAAATACAAAATGTTTAATTAAGAGAACTCAATCCTCTATGAGGCTACCACAACCCTTGAAGAGGTCTTGAATGACTTATTTCATGAATGGACACTTAATCATTATGAGTGTGACCCATATGAAAATGTAGAGGAAGTCAAGAATAAATATAAACTAAATTCTTGAAGAGAACCCTATATTACTATATCTCATAAAAGTGCAAGAGGATCTCACTATTAAGTGGTAGTTATGCTTCGATGGATCTCATAAATAAAATGAAACTATGGGTAGTACTATGTTGATCTCTCCTCAAAAGGAGAGATATTTACATGCATTCAAGTTGTATTTTAGTTACACAAATAATGTTATAAAGTATGAGGCACTAATTTAGGGTCTCTAATCAGCGTAGAAGAAGGGAATCAAATGAATGCAAGCATTTGGAGAAAATGAACTATTTGTGAACCAGGTTCAGGCATAAAATTTTTTCAAGAATATTTTGTTAAATTCTTACAAGCATAGAGTATGGGATGTGATCAAAGGATTCAACACCTTTACCATCTTTACCATACCAAGGGAATAAAACAATGATCCCAAAATACTTGTAACCATAGGTTGACATTATGACATTCTGTGTGATGTAAGAAAAGATTCTAAATAGCTTGTAAAGCTCATGATCAGACCAGTTGTCCTAGATAATGAAAATAACTAGTAGGTGTTTGATGGTGATGACTAAATTATCAAATTATTATAGGACAAACTAAAATTTAGTAATATGAACTAAACACTGATTCAAGACTAATATGCAGAGTAGATCATTCAACTAAATGGAAACAAGCTACCTAAGGGATTTTTCATGTGATAAAGAATATTCAACTTTGATGACCAACTCAAAGGTGAGAAGAAAAACATGATATTCAAAGAGGATATTTTTCACAAGTAACCATATATAATGGAAAGGTCTTAAAGGCAAGTAAAATATGCCCCCTATATGAAACTAAAATACTCATAGATCTTAGCATGAGGTATGATGATATCTTTGAATGGAGATATAAATACCTTAGGGGATTTGATCTATGCTTAACTCAACATACCATTGATCTCAATCTAAAAACAAATCTAATTAAGTAGAATCAAAGGATAGTCAATCTTAAAATCAAGCCTTTAATGAAAAAGGATCTCTCAAAACTCATCAAAGCCAATATAATATTTATAATCAATTACTCTTCATGGGTGGACAACTTGGTCCTAGTTTAAAAGAAGAGAGGAAAATTTTGAATATGCATAGACTTTATAGATTTTAAAAACATGCCCCTCAAGGATCACTATTTCCTCTCACCAATGAACAAATCCTACATACAATCATCGGCATGGAGAGATTTTTCTACTAGATGATTACTTAGGCTACAACCAAATAATTGTGAAAAAGTGTGATCTCTTTATGACTACATTCAATACTAAGTGGGGTAGCTTCACATATAAAATGATACATCAAAGGATGACTTTATAATTGATGAACATAGGAGTAACCTTATAGAGATCCATAGATATGGCATTCAAGGTACTCATTAATAAAATCATTTTGATCTCCCTTGATGATATAACTATCTTTTAAAAGTGTGTAGAAGATAATTTAAGTCATTTAGATCAAGTCTTTGAGAGGTGCCAAGAGTTTTGTATCTCCTTAAACCAAAACAAATACATATTTTTTATCCATGAATTTAATCTTATTATTCATGTTATCTCTAAGGAAAGACTTGTAATTGACCTAAAGTGATTTAATGTCATTTCATCCCTTCCTTTCCCAAGTCACAAAAAGGGTTTTTAGAGATTCTTAGGAAGAATAAATTTCATCATAATATTTATGCCTAACTTTACCTCTTTATCCAAACCACTCACAATAATTTTCAATAAAGGTGTTGCATTCAGAAGGACCCATGAAGGCAAAACAACTTTGAGGCCATCAAATGTGTTATCACATAAACTCCCACCTTGACCAAACCATATTATAGTAAGGATTTCATTATTTATGAATTTGGTAGAGTTGAATTTGTTTTCATGTTGTTATCATTGATGTCAAAATGGTGCATCATGTAAAGGCATAATGATCATTAATGTCAAAGGTCTATTTAGTCAAGTGGTTGAGCATGATATTGGCATAAAGAGAGTGTTTCGATAAGTGTTGACATGAGAATGAAGAGTGTGGTCATAATATTTATCATGAGTAATTACATTCATGAAAGAGAGAGTGCTATATGGATTATATTTATCATGAATATTTTGAGCATGGAAGGTATAGGTACATGGAAGAAAGATGTCAAGTCATATGAAGCTTGGTCATATAGTTTTAGGTTTGTATGAGGTTATGGAAGATTGTTTTCATAAAAAAGAGAATAATGAAATGATATTAGTGTGTTTTGATGTCTTATTTATACTTTTTTGATGTTTTGATAATGTCATGACATGGAAGGAACTGGCAAAGGTGTCAAGTGTATTGGAATCTTGATCCTAATCATGGCATGGTGAACGTATGAGCTGGTGACATGATGAGGTGAGTGATATTATGAATATGATAGGTTATTAAGGTTGTTTTATAATGATAATAATGTGTATAATAATCCATTAGATTTTTAGGGTAAGTCTACAAGGGTAGGACCTTCAAATCAAGTCAACACCTAGACCACTCCTATACCTTGATTAGCCTAATGAGGCATGAAGATTGGTTTTCAAGGCAATTATGAATATGTGATAATGTAAAAAGGTATGATATGTTTTTTAAACATGTTCAATAAATTTAAGGTCATGGTTTAAATATAATTTCAAGAAACACTATTTTAGGCCTTCTCAAGTTCACATAATGAGGTCTCAAGACCCAAGAGGCACTTTTAGATGTTCATTGGCACATGTAACCTCTAAATGGGAAATTAATATATTAAGGAGATATAGGGAAGGGTATTAGATAATATCTCTAGGAATTGGTTTTATATTTAAGGGATAGTCCTTTATGAACAATCATTAACACCAAAACCTGTGTTAAACCTCCTTAAAACCCTAATAAGGACCTGATGTGAAATATCTTGCTAAAAATATCCCAAAATGGTCTCAAATGACTATAAAAAATATTTTATAATCTATTAAACTCCCCTTGTACCTCTAGGTGTTGGTGGTTAGTTAGACGAGAGAGAAAACGTGTAGATACAAGCTTGTTTATGAAGAATTTGTTGTAGAAGTCAAAAGTTACATTGGTCAAGAAAATAAAATGGATGGAAGAAGGATATATAGAATAATAATACATTACCATGAATTTTTTTGGATATTTTACACACTTATAATGTGCTAAAATAGTCTTCCAAGTTAACTAGTCATAGACAGACCTAATGGTGTAAATAGTGTAAAACCTAGGCAACAGTGAGAAGATGAATTGGAATGTGTTTTCATGACAAAGTTATTAAACCAAGGGAATATATATTTTGTCCTTGAATTTTAATAGGTGATAATTCTTGGAATAATTTTTTGAGGTGAGTGATTATGGTGAAAACTTTTCTCACAAGATGACCTATCTAGTTCATTTAACATAATGTGATATAAGGTCATGAAATAAGTCTGAAAGACCAATATTTTTCTATTAAACCTTATGATTTTTTTTTTTAGGATTTTATAAAAAATTTATATAATATTTTTAATTCATCAAGAGTCTTTTAAAGTGTCTAAATAGGTTTTCAAGGTCTAAGTCACCATGATTGTGTTTTTGAGTAAACATGTATTTCTAAGTGAGTGAGTTGTAGAGGTGTTCTTGAAGCTTTAAGCTATGAGTGAAAGTGTCTAATGAATTTATTAATGAGCTTGATGTTATGTATATTTTATATATGCATTTTTTTATCATTTTTTAATGGATTAAGTGTGTTTTAGATTCATTATTAAAAGATAGACTTTTTGGTATATATAGACCTAATAGGACTTAATACTATTGAGGGGTTTCATGAAGGAGTTGGACCTAAAAGATGTTATAAATATCAAAGGATGTTGGATAAGGTATATTTGTATGTTTTTTGAAAGGTTTTTATTTTATATGAATGTATAATATCTTATAAGGGATCAAAATGGTAACATGTTACTAGACAGACCTAACACAATTAGGTCTACATGATACCTAAAAGTGAAATAGGGCCTAATTGTGTCAGGACATACCAAAAGGGACTAAAAAATAATTTTAATATTGTTTAATATATTTTTTAAGACCTATTATATGTATAATATAATATTTTAAGGAGTTTTGGACAACTAACTGATATATGAACAAGGAATGGTGTATATACAAGGTAGTTTTATGCATGTTTGAGTAAACTTAGAGGAAGTGAATGGATTAATAAATTAATGATCCTAAGGAGGTTGGGTAAAATGTTTTAAACCATAAGGATATAAAATATAATCATTTAATTATTATTTTACATGTGTTATATAGTAAAATATCAAGGTCACATGACCTATTCAATCTTGAAGAGGGTTAATTGAGCAAACAAGCTTAGAGGCAGTTCTGAGATAGATCAAGTGGAATAGATCCAATGTAGTGATAATTTTATATATATAGGATATTTTAGTTTCATTATATATTGTTTATTTATGTATGAAATAGATAGTTGAATAAAATAAAGAAGTGTGATTAGTTAAGTTGGTACTTGGTCAAAGGGGGAGTTGAAACTTCCTTATAGGTTGGTGCTTGAAGAATTGTTCTTGGCTGAGTTGGTGCTTGATTAAGGAGTTGGAAATACCTTTCAATTTGGTTATTTTATAAGTTTCCTTTTATTGAGTTGGTACTTAGTCATATGGGGTTGTATCCTCCTAGTAAGTGGGTGCATGGTAAAGTCAGGTGGGTGCTTGATAAATTTGGGATTGGTGTTCCATGTTGGGTTGATTCTCAACTAAATTTGATACATTATCTTATAGTATAGTTTGTTCAATATTTTTTTAATGGATTTTATTCCCCATGAGGGTTTCCAACATATGTGATTTGTTATCTTATTTCATGCTCATGTGATTGGTTCTTAATGCATTGTTATATCACTATGTTGCTTTCCTAGTTCATTTATGAGTGGATGTAATTGATTGAATTTTTTTGAAGATTGATTCAAACCCCTTAGTAATTATGATTATACTAATTGTTATCAGATATTGTAACTTTGAATTAGGCCTAATAGATTAAAGGATATTCTTGAAGCGCAAACATGTCTACTCAACAAACAAAAGGATATTTCTCAACAAATAAGGCTCCTCTCTTCAATGGGACTAACTATGAATTTTTGAGAATCAAAATGAAGACCTATATAATGTCCTTGGGTTATGACATATGGTAATCTATTATTTATGGATTCACTCCACCCTCTATACCATCAATTAATTCAAAAGGTAAAAAGGCAAGTGAGAACAACTCCAAGGCAATGAATGCCATCCTGTGGTCTTTCAGAAGTAGAGTTTGTTAAGGTTATGTATTGTAATACACCCAAAGTGATTTATGAAAATTTACATACCATCTATGAAGGAGACACCAAAGTTAAGCTGGTGAAGTTATAGACTCACTTAAGGTAGTTTAAAATCCTGGAAATGAAGGAGGATGAAAACATTGCATCTTATATGTTGAGAGTAGATGAAATGGTAAATGCCATAAGAGGCCTAAGAGAGAATTTTG
This sequence comes from Torreya grandis, assembly GCA_037957365.1. NCBI lineage: Eukaryota > Viridiplantae > Streptophyta > Pinopsida > Cupressales > Taxaceae > Torreya > Torreya grandis. Next base: position 433,409 of record JARHVA010005414.1, on the reverse strand, counting down.
AGGAATATATATTATTAAAAAGGTATTGATATCTCTAAAATATAATTTTGATTCAAAGGTGTGTAATGTGGAGGAGATCAAATACCTTAAATTGCTACAAATGGATGAGCTTCATAGCATCTTGACTACCTTGAAATGATAAGAAGTGATGGAAGACCCTCCAAGAGGGAAGATACATTCAAAATTGAGAAAAATTAAAAAGTTAAGAAGGAAAATGATGATTTTGACATAGACATTGATGATGAAAAGATAGAATCTATGTTTTTCAAAAAACTAGGGAGAGGCTCAAGTAAGTGTAAGGGCAAGTTTCCATTCAAATGCTTCAACTATGGTAAGATTGGTCACTTTTCATCTAAATTTCCTAACAAGGATAAGACTAAGAAATATGAAGAACATGATGGTGATGACAAGAAGGTCTATAATCCTAACAAAAACAAAAAGGGTTTTAAGAAGTATGAAGACAAGAAAGTGTCATTCAATAACAAGAGAATTTTATATACCAAAGAAGATAGTAGATCATCTGTTGTTTATGATGACTATAATGAGCATGATAAAAATTAAACCTTATTTATGGATATAAAAATAGATAATGAGGGTTTATTAAAAGGTAAAGGCCTTATATATGATGAAGAAAAGGTTGAAGTGAACTTTGAGGTAGAATTTGTGAGTGCTCTAGAGGATTTAAAGTTCTAAAGAAGGAAGAATTAGAAACTGAGATCATTGGTTAGGAGTTATGAGGATCAAATAAATCTCTTTGAAGAGATACTAAGCATCAACACCAATGAACATGAGGAGATCATCAAATAATTAAAAACTTAAATTTAAATTATCACTACAAATCTTAAGACCAAGGAGGAAGAATTTATCAAGTTTGGAATAGAAATGGAGTCCTTAAAGGCAAAATTGGATTAGGAAATAGTCAAGTTGAAGAAACATCAAAGATTAGAGAAGAGTACTAAATTTATTTGTGATATTTTGATTATTCAAAGGTCTCTACCTGATAAGATAGGTGTGGGTTCAAAGAAGACCAAAAAGAGAACAAGAAAAGTCAAACCTCAAAGACCAATGTAGAAATTCTTAAATCTAAGACTCATAGTGATCATCAACAATTTAAGAATACCAACATGAAATTTAACACAAAGAGACAAATTAGGTATCCCAATACAATGAGTATTCTAATTATTTTAATGGTCTTTGATTTGCTTATCATAACTTTGGTCATAAAGAAAGTGATTGTATATTGGTCTCAAGGAGTAAGTTATCATTAAAACATAAGAGGAGTGATCAGTCAAGTGGTAAGTATAGATTTTTTATTTCTATAGTTTTTATAATATGAGACACATTTAAATATAATGTCCTAATATATTTATAATGCCCTCAAGACTTAACAAGGTATATAGATCTCCTAGAGTGCATGAGAAGGGTCAAACATTGGTATGGAAGCCAAAGAAATTCAATACTGATAATATTGATCCCAAGAGTCAAAATGGATAATTTTACAAGATATAACAAGGATAAAAATTGAAGAAATATCAATAACACTTGTTATCTACATCTATTGACAAGGTAGTCAAAGAAAAGAATAAGGATGGCAAGATAGATGAGTTAAATGCTTTAGTCAAGCCTATGTGGACTCTAAGGAGGGACTATTAGTGTCATGATTTTAAGATAGCTGAGTAGAGTGATTTAGACATCTAGGAATCTCTTGAGTTCATTTTTATTTTTACCTTGTATTTTTATGCCAAGGTGAAAGGAGTTTTCATTAATATAAACATTGATTATGGAAATCAATTCATGAGGAGTCATGGTATGGAATGCATGTATGAGCATAGGACTATGTCTAGAGACATATGGAATATGGATTGGTCTACAAGACCAATATGGTCATAGAGACAAGTTGTATTTTGTTGACAAAATAGAAAGTGTGACAAAAGTTTGTGTAGTTGAGTGGTATATGAGAGGTAAGCAAAATGTTGTCCTATGTTTATAATAGTTGATAGCTTGATTTGTGTTGAGAAGTTGTATTAGTATCAAAATGATTTAAATATGTTGAGAAATGTCTATGATTCATGATGACTCATATTATTAGTACAAGTTATGAGGATAAAGGGGGAGCTAATTGTATGTTTTATTATATTCAAGAGCAGCTAAATAATGGTCTATGTCAAAGAAGGTATACAAAAAACATGAAGACAAGTTGAAGAATGTGGCCAAGACTAAGAGCATCATGGACTTTTGTGAATATATAATAGGGAAATGAAGATGGATATTATCCATGTCTGTGGCATCAAGGTACATAAATGAAAGTGAGTTATATTATGTATCTAAGTCCATTTAAAGATCCATGTTAGATAATAATAGATGTGATGGCCTAGTGAGTGGTCAAGAGTTTGATCTATACCAGTCATATCAAGGTCAAGATAAGTGTTATTTTGTATCTAAATTCATTTTAAAAATGTATTCATGGAGTTAAGGGTAGCATATTTATATTATGCTTCATAGACTCTATGATCTTATTACCAAAAGGGGTAGCGAGCTCAGAAAGAGAGAATGTTCAAAATGGGAAAAGTAGCCTATTTATAAATGTTTATAAGAGTGGTTTCCATCTTTTGAATCAAGATGAGAGTATGGAATTAAGGGGAGATTTGTAGCTCTGGGTTATGAAGTGTCAATATAATTATGTAAAATTCATAAGAAGAATGATTTCTTGAGATACAATTCAAGTGTTCCAAAAGTTGTCTACAACAATTGGTATGAACCTAAGGTGATTTGTTGCCAACATTTAATTGTTTTTTTCTTAAATTTTAGGTCTAAAGATCATATGACAATGTGTGGAAGACCCTTTTTCATTAATGTCAACATGGGGAGAATGAAAAGATGGTAAAATTACTATTTTGAAGTGAATTCATTTGTGTAGTGTGTTTTCCATCAATGATAATAGGGGAGTTTATTGGCATTTTATTTTCATTGATGTCAAAATGGTGTATCATGTAAAAGCATAATGATCATTGATGTCAAACATATATTTGGTCAAGTGCCTAAGAATGATAGTGGCATAAAGAGAGCATTTATATGAGTGTTTCCATGAGAAAGAAGAGTGTGTTCATAAGAATTTTCATGATTAAGAACATTCATGAAATAGAGAGTGTTAATGGATGAGAGTTTTCATGAATATTTTGAGCTTGGAAGGTATAGGTGCATAGAGAAATATGTAAAGTCATATGAAGCTTCTTCATATGGTTTAAGGTTTGTATGAAGATATAGAATATTGTTTTCATTAGAAAGAGAATCATGTAGTGTTATGAGTGTGTTTTGATGTCTTATGTCTACTTTTTTGATGTTTTGATGAGGTCATGACATGGAAATAACCGATCAAGGTGTCAAGTGAATTGAAAACTTGACCCTAGTCATGGCATGGTGAAGGTATGAGTTGTATCTTCTCCCCAACATGTTATGGTGCCCCATTACCATAGAATAATTTAGGATTACATATACACATGTTCACATCCATCTACTATCTACTAGTTTTAGTGACTTCACGATCGCCAAAGAAGTCCCAATAAGCATCAAACATTGCCAATGATATCCATGGAACAATTTATAGATAGTAATTAATAGCTCCATAACATGACAAGGTAAGTGATCTTAGGCATGTAAGAGGATGTGAAGGTTATGTGAGCATGAAAATAAGGTGTAGAATCATCCATGAGACTCTCAAGGTGAGTCTATAGGTCTAGGACATTCAAATCAAGTCTGTACCTAGATCACTCCTAAACCCTACTTATCCTAATGAGGCATAAAGATAAATTTTCAAGGAAATTTTGAATATGTTAGCATGTACAAAGGTGTGATATGATGTTTTAATAATGTTCACAAAGTTTTAGGCTATGTTTTAAATAAAATTACAAGAAACATTGTTTTAAGCCTTCTTTTTTTCACAAAATGAGGTCTCAAGACCTAAGAGGAACTTTTAGACATTAATTAAAACATGTAACCTCTAAATGGGAATGTAAGATGTTAATAATAGATATTTAATAATCTTATATAATATTTTTAGGTATTGGTTTTGGATTTAATGGGTAGTCCTTTATGAACAATCGTTAACATGAAAACCTATGTTAAACCTCCTTAAAACCCTAATAAGGAATTGATGTGGAATATATTGTTCAAATAAGAAAATATTTATCTAAAATTACTATAAAAACTATTTAATAATTTATTTAACTCTCCTAGGTACCTCAAGGTGGTGGTAGTTAGTTATATGAGAGAGAAAATGTGTAGATATAGGCTTGTTTGTGAAGAATCTACTGTAGCAGTCAAAAGTTGCATTGGTAAAGAAAATAAAATGGATGTAAGAAGGAGATAAAACTTAATATAACATTACTATAAAGGTTTTTTCTTAGTTTACACCCTTATAATGTCCTAAACTAGTCTTCCAACTTAGCTAGTCACAGACAAACCTAATGGTGTAAATAGTGTAAAACCTATGCAACAATCAAAAGATGAATTAGAATGTGTTTTCATGATATAATTATGAAACCAAGTGTATGGATATGTTTTTAATGAATTTTAATACATTTTATTTTTTTAAATAATTTTTTATGTAAAAGATTATGGTGAAAAAGTTGCTCATAAGATGACTTGTCTAGTTCAGATAAGACAATGTGATATAAAGTCATGAAATTGGTCTGAAAGACCAATATTTTGATATTAGACCATATGAGTTTTTGTATTGAGGATGTTATAAAAATTTCATATATTTTTAATTCATATGGATTCTTTTAAAGTGTCTACATAGGTGTCAGAGGTCTAAGTCACCATGACTATGTTTTTGAGGAAACTGGCAATTCTGAGTGAGTGAGTCGTAGAGGTGTCCTTGAAGCCTTAAGATCTGAGTGAAAGTGTATAATGAATTTTTTAATTACCATAAGGTTATTTATATTCTATTTATTCACTTATTTTATCATTTTTTAATGTTTTAAGTGTGTTTTAGCTTCAATATTGAAAGATGGACTTTTTGGTATACATAGACCTAATAGGACTAAGTACTATTGAGGGGTTTCATGAAGGAGTTGAACTTAAAATGTGTTATGAATATTATAATATGTTGGATAAGATCTATTTTTAAGTTTTATTAAAAATATTATGTCATTTATGAATGTATAATGTCTTCCAAAGGATAAAAATGGTAACATGTTATTAGACAGACCTAATGCAATTAGGTCTCCATGAGATCTAAAAGTGAAATGAGGCTTAATTGAGTCATGACAGATGAAAAGGGAATCAAATTTAATTTTAATATTTTTTATGATATTTCTTAAGACATAATATATGGATTAACTAAGAGGTTAAGGTTGTGTGGCCGATAAGTGGTATATGAACAAGGAATGGTATATATACAAGGTAATTTTAGGCCTATTAAGTAAGCTTAGAGGAAGCGAATGGATTGATAAATAAATGAGATTGAGGAGGTTGGGAAAATGTTTTAAAATATAAGGTTATAGCATATAATAATTTCATTATTATCATAAAAGTGTTCTACAGTTGAATATCAAGGTCACATAACCTATTCAATCTTGAAGAGATCTAGTTGAGTGAAGAAGCCTAGAGGTAGTTCTGAGAGAGAGAGATAAAATGGAGAAGAGTTGAAGGAGTTATAATTGTCTATAGAGAGGATATCATAGTTTTATTATACGTTTTTTTATTAATTTATGATATTTTATAGATCAGATAGATATTTGAGTGGAATAATAGAAAAAATAAGTGTTATTGGCTAAGTTGGTGATTAGTCAAAGAGGGAGTTTAAGCTTCCTTGTAGTTTTGTGCTTGTATAATTGGTATTGGATGAGTTTTTGATTTTTAATGAAGTATTTTTAGTGAACTTAAAGGTTTTTTCTTGAATAAGTATCCTTTGACTGAGTTGGTGCTTAGTTATAGGAAGTTGTAGTCTCTTAGCAAGTGGGTGATTGCTAAAGTCAAGTGGATGCTTGATAAATTTAGGGTTGGTGCTCCATGCTAGGTTGGTGCTCAACCAAATTTCATATATTATATTATAATATAGTTTAACTAATATTTTTTTTGTGGGTTTTATTCCCCATGAGGGTTTCCCACATGTGTGATGTGTTATCTTATTTCATGATCATGTGATTGGTTCTTAATGCATTTATAGATCATTGTGTTGCTTTCATAGTTTATATATGAGTGGATGAAATTGATTAAAAGTTTTTGAATATTTATTCACACCACATCTTAGTCATTATGATTATAATATAATCCATATTATCCATCCTTGCAAAGTAGAATAGTGATCAATTAGAGAAACCTATTTCTTTCTTTATCAAGGTGCTTAATGATTATGAGCTTCACTATAGATTTATGTAGATCCATGCCCTCATAGTCATAAGGGATCTTAATAAGTTTAGCCAAACTATCTAAAATAATAATATATATCTCATTGTCACACATGTAGGTGTAAAATTATTTCTACTTAGTAGGGACATCAATGAGAATAGATCTGACTTGATCATAAAGGCAATAGAGTACAACATGATATCCAAGTCACCAAGCTAGTATGAGGAAAAAGGATGTGTGAGTAGTTTGTAGAAGATGTTCAAAATGAAGACTACTCAGTTCTTTCACTATGTGAATTAAAACTAATAGATGAAGGCACCCCAATAAGCTAGATCATGAATATGAAGACCTTCCTTTAGAGTAGCACATACCTATCAAGATCAAATAAATCCCAACATAGATATTTCAGGCTACAAGCCATTATTTTTTTTCCTTTTGATGGTTCAATTTTTAGAAGATACATTAATAGAGTTCTCCTAAGTTGTGTAAAGTATGATCAAATGAACATAGTTTTTAAGGAACTCCATAATGGACTAGAAGGAGGCTATTATTCACCTAAGACCACTGTTATGAAAATAATGTGAGTTGGCTATTATTGGCCAACTCTTTCTAAGGATGTTCATGCATGGGTGTGAGTCTAAAATAAGTGCACCTTTTTTTTAAGGAAAGTAGAAATTGATATCCCTACTCTTGTGCCCAATACAAGCTAATTATCCCTTTACATAGTGGGGTCTAGACTTCATCACCATGATAAATATGGCATCAAGCATAGGTCATAAATGGATCCTCATGGCCATATATTAATTTACAAGCTATATGGATGTATTATCACTCATCGAGGATAATGAAAAATTAATTATATCCTTATATGAGAGCATTATAACAAGATTTAATGATCTAGCCACCATTATCTCCAATAACATAATGTCTTTCCCTAGAGATAAAATTAGCAAGTGGGAAGTCAAGAATGACATTCATTTTATCACCTCCTCCATTTATTACCCTTAGGTTAATGTCTTATATAAATCAAAAAATATATATTTGATTCACATCATCAAGTGAACCATGGAAAATACTCAACAATCCTAACACACCAAACTCAATACTACTCTCTAGTTAGATTGAATAATGCCAAAAAATGTGTTATACAAATCCCCTTTCATGTTGGTCTATGGGAGGGAAGAAATATTACATATAACTCTTTATTTTATTTCATTATAACTAGCCCATCATCTAAAATTATTTGAGTGACCCCCTCATAGTAAGATTTTCTAAATTGATGGAACTTGAAGAGATTAGTGTGTAGGCCATGCAAACTATGTAGCTTCATTAGGCACATACAAAGAATATTTTTGATAGAAAAGATACTAATAGAAATTTATAATAGGGGTACTTTTTGCTCAAGTGTGACAAAAATAGAGAAAAATATAGGAAACATATTAAGTTTGATGTTATATTGAGTGGCCCATATACCATAGTCAGTTGCAAGTAAGCCAATACATTCTAGCTTACAAGGCCAAATGGAGAAGAGTTTCTCATCACAGTCACTATGATTTATTTCAAGCACTATATCAATTAATATTGTATATTTTGTAAATTAGTAGATTATATGTCTTAATTTCCCTAAGCACTACACATGCATGTTATTTAGACTAGTTTTATTTCCTCCAAGTATTTATGCATAATTTTATGCTTACTTTCCTCTAACCACAACTTGGAATAGTTATTTTTTTGTTTATTATTTTTGTAAGGTGAATATCAGTTCAATTCTTCAATGATGGGCCAAGCAGGTTATATCAAGATTACACCATAAGGATATGAGAAGTGTTAGATGCTTTTATGACTCCATGCCTAATAGATTGATTCAAAAGCTATTGGATTACTTATTATAAATCAAGTGGCCTATAAAGGTTACCATAATTTTGAAAATTTTCATTCACCATAGATGGGAACCACTCAATTTTAGAAATTTAAGGACTCAAAGTTTAGTCAAAGTTCAACAAAAATGACTAAATCTTTTGACTTAACATTTTTTCAAGAGAGGTTGCTCTTCATGCCTTTTTGAAAACATATTTGTAATTTTTTTTTGGATATTTTTTTGAAAAAAAAATATTAAGACTAAAATGTGATTCAATTTTTTCACATGGACAAAACTCAAAAACAAATATTTGAAAATTTTGTTGTAAACAAATGTTACAAATGTCTAAGCAAAATTCAATAAAAATGTTGAGAAGAAGTGTCATAACTTTTGCTACCAATGAAAATACTAAATACCAAGTTCTAGAGAAAAAAATGTGAAGATAGGGGACCAAATAAATCTTTTTAAGAACAAATTTCAAAAAAATTATGAAAAAAGAAAACCGAAAGGCTTAGGTCTTCATAACTTTTATAATCGTAAGTAAAAATGGTGAAAGTCATGGAATAGTAATAAAGACCTAAAAAGAATATAAAAAAGTCCCAAGTGTGCATTGTCTAATGTGTATATCATTCCTAAGGGAGTAGGTCACATATTTATTATATGCATGCATAATGACATGGTAGAATCTAAAGAAGTCTGCACATCTTTTGAATCAAAAAGTATGCCTAGATGGATTGATAGGTGGTACCCAAGTATAGGTAGTAGCTAGGGAAAGTTAGGCATTGAATGAAATTACATTAGGATAACTTAAAATTGAAAGTGATTATAGGATGATAGAGCATGTTAGTGCCCAAAATTGCACTGAAGCAATTGGGCCCTTGTCAATTATCAATGTCTAAGTCATTAGCCCAATTAATATTTCAAATTGTTATTTTGAAAAGGTCAAGTTTATGTTTAAGAGGCTAGGTGATTTAAATTGGTCTTTACTTAGTGTATTTTCTTTGATAAATTAGCATCAGGTATTTTCTTATGTTAATCTAGGTTTTTTTGGTACAAAGTCCTCAGAGTCTTTTGAAAAAAGTGTTCACACAAAATTTTCAAAGGCCATATTATTTCAAACTTTTTGTCCACACAAAAAACATGAAGGGCTATTTCCTTTAGGCATTTTATCCTCAAAAAAGCTCGAAGGGCTATTTACATTATTTTGAGTAAATCATCAGGACTTATTTATTTTGGCCAAATTGTTTACAAATTTTTTTAAGGATTATTCCTTTAATCATTTTATCTACATAAAAAGTTTGAAGGATTATTCCTTTGAGTATTTTGTCTACACAAAAATCCTAAAGGGTTAATTCCTTCATGAATTTTGTCTGTACAAAAAGCCTAAAGGGTCATTTTGCCTTTGCAAATTTTTTGAAGGATCATTTCCTTTAGTCATTTTCCCCTTGAAAAATTAATGAAGGGAACCTTCAAAATTTTCAAAGGGTCATTTTGCCTTTGAAAAATCTCTAAAGGGTCATTTATTTTAGGCATTTTACCCTTGCAAAATTTTTAAAGGACACTTTTAGAAGATCCAGGAGACACTTTCAATAAGTCCAAAGGGAACTTTCAATAAATATAAAGGTCCATTTTAAAAGGCCAAAGGGAAATTCTATAGGGCAAAGGACCTTGAAAAAACTTGTGAAAGGTACTTTTAAAAAGCATAAAGGGTATGTTCAAATGGCTAAATGGTACTTTAGGTAAAGTTGATGCAGAGCAAAAGTCTTATTTCCTTCCAGCATTTTGCTCATGCAAAAAGTTTGAAAGAATTGCAATTTTGTGGGAAAAGTACCATGTTCAATTTCTATGAGGAAATTATTTCAAATAAAGTTTCCAAAACAATTGTCTCAACGAAGACAAAAGGATCTAAGTCCTAATTCTTTTGGTAAAAGTGCAAAGGTCCAATTCTTTTGACAGATTTACAAAAGACCAATTCCTTTGGGGAAATTGTTTTAGATAAAATGTTTGAAACAATTATTTTGATGAGGGCCAATATCCAAAGGAAAAATTCTTTTGGGCATATTTCCCACATAAAATGTCAAATAAATCTCAAATTATTATGTAAAAGTGTGAAGTAAAAATCCTTAAGATAAATTCCTTAAGATAAATTATCTTGAACATTTTATCTGAGACAATTGTCCTAATAGAATGCTTGAAAGAATTATTATGGGATAATTATACCAAAAAAAACTCCAACATAGAAGTGTTGAGGATAAATAAAATTTGAAGACAAAATGCTTGAGAAGAAAATAAAAATGTCGAATACAAAGAGCCCACTAACCAAATTATTGTGGAACAAATTCCCTAAAGAAATTTTTGAATTACTAGTATGATGGTCTTATGGATATATTTTGATGGGTGCATAGATGTCAACTTTAAGCTATAAAGATTAGTCAATGGGATTTAAATGCTCCAAGATAGTCGCATGAGCATCAATTTTAGACCCTGTGAAGTAGCCATTTGTTTTCAAATGAAGGTAGATCTAATAATACATGTTGATGTAGATCAGGACAATCTAACGATGCATGATCAAAGATGGATGGTCCAAGGAACATAATAAGCCCATAGGGATACCAAGTGGCACATTTTTAGGGAAAAAAATAATAAATATCTAATGATGTTCAACCCCTTGTATCATGATCTGATGGATCATGTTTGTTCATCTTATCTAGATCAAATAGCATGAGGTAACAATTTAAAGGTTAATACATGGTCATAGGATAAATATCGAGCATGATCTTAGAGATTGATGGTATGCATTCAAGTGCACACAATCTGTTCTATGGTGTATATTAAGTCAATACTTTTAAAAAAGTCATAGAATGAATGTAGGACTACCACTTGGCAAGAGCACATTAGGTAATAATATTGATAGAATATGATGTAGAAAGCCTATGGACCTACCAAGTGGCACCACTTTGATATAAAACCTATAGGAAGCCAATGGAATTCAATATTTTGGATTGAGATCAATGGCATGCACTTGTATGGACAAATAAAATCCAATGGTGAGAGCCAAGATAAAATTTTTAAAGGGCTCAGATTGCATGAGGAAGTGACAAGTGTCTAGTTAGAGGTGATTAATAAACTTAGTTACTCTTAGAGCCCATGGATGCCCAATTAGATTTGATGTGGCATGCCAAATGTTGGTATGTGGAAATATTTGGTATAGAAGTTGAAATTAACTATTATTTCCTAGTTAGGCAATGAGTTGAAGTATAAAATAAGGTCCATGAGACATTCTAAAGTGAATATTTACAATCATGATCATGGATCATTTTTTATTTTATATCACAACTAGATCATTTTTGAGCCATCATTTTTAGAGTGAGTTGTTCCATGGTGTGAAAAAAAAATAAAGTTAGTTGTTTAGGTGGTTCTAGCTATGTAGGAAACTATTCACCAACATCTCTATGTAGTTGCACATAGTTACAAAGTTTGTTCGACTTCTGCCAAGCAATTCACCTTTTAGGTAGGTGTAAAGGTGCATCTTTAGGTGGTTCAACATTAGTACAAATTTTGTTTGGATACTTAAATGTTTTTCTCCCTCCATCTATGCAAGAAAGTTGTCAAAATCATCTCTAGGTGGTTGTGAGTCCTCATCATTCCTTGTAGAGGTAGTTGTAAAAATGATTTCTTGCAAATAGATGAAGATCCTAGGCATAGTAAAAGGCATTTTCTGGTTGGGAACGTCTTAATGAGACTAGAAATGTTTGTTATGTAATTTTTGGAAATTACAACCCATAGTCCCAGATTTGGGAAGGATTGAAAATGTATAAATAGGGGTTTTGTCCTCTATTTTAGGGTTGTTGTTGGCTATTGGTTATTGTAGGTCACTATTTTATGTGTCCATTTTCCCTAAGTCTAGGTTCTACATATAGTTTTTTGGGATCAGTTATTATGTGTATATTTTGTCTCCCTTGCTAAGGTGGTTGCATCTGTACACCCATTAGCAAGCTTTGAGAGCATGTTTATGTCTCCCTTGTCAAAAGAGCAATCTCACCATTCTTATCCCCATGGTAGAATTTTGAAGTGTTGATGTTTGTAATATTTATTTTCAATTTAATGGATAATATTTGTGGTTATTTATTTTATCTTGTTAATTAAATACAATAATATATTTTAAAATTTCTATTGATTGAATATTTGGGTTTGTGTTCATTACTAGTTGTCATTCTGAGCATGTACCTAGGTTATAAATCCCTTTCTATAGTTATATTTATAAATGTATTTTCAAATACCTTTTAAGGGCACCCTGGGTTCATGAATTTATTAGGAGAAAGTATTTGGATTCTAGTTTCATTGTATGTTCTAGGGTTTCAAGGATCATTTAGTGTTTAACATTATCTTGCATTTGAATTTTTTCTACATCTTTGGTAAGAAATATTTTCGTGAAATACTACTAGACACCTTACTATTTGGAAACCACTAGCATTCCACCCTCCATTTTATAATTATCTAACTTATCCTACCCTATCTTACCTTGCAAATAACACACCTTATTGTATACTATAAGTGTTACTTAATTTGAAAATGCATGATATCTTTCTATTTGAAATGTTTTTTTTTTTTTTTTTTTTGATTTAAATTATAGTGCTACAATTTTCCATTTGGCCCCTATTATTGAATATTTTATAGAATGAAGATTTCAATCCTCCCCTCACTTATTTTTAGTAGCTTGTGTATGAAATAGAGCATCTGTGGATTTTGTGTGACAACCCTTCATGGGTGAAGTATGAAAACTTGGTTATGCTCTAGTTATATTTATCCCTTCTACCAAGAATCCCCATGGAGATTGAATTGTAAATTCCCTCTAGGTGAATAAGCTACAACATAGGTTCTATCACCTTGGTTCATGTAGAGATAAAAGTAGCAGGGAGATAGCCATACCCTTTGTAAGTGCCTCTCAGTCATTTTCTTAGTCTAGTCTATTTTTTGATGTCCAACCCTTACCAAGCTATAATGACATACTAGTGGGTTTCTCATCATTGTTTTCCATTTTATTCAAGTGTGAAAGGCCAAATTATAGAGGTGGATAACTCAGAATCAACACTTTACTCATGCCATTACTAGGGGCTAAACTAAAATTTTAATCACTTATGTTGCTGGGAATTCTTATATAGAGCCATAAGTATTTCATCTTATGAAGTTCTCTACTGTTACTACACTAATCTAACTATCTTTGCTATCAACATTGTAGCATTCCACTAAGGATGTGCAAGGAAGTTTTAAGGCTTGATAATTTAAATTCTACTGAGCCTATTGCAAATAACTATTAACATTGCATGTTGAAAGGTATTTTATCCCTTTTGAACATTATTCAAATAAATTTATTGTCTTTTTTTTCTATCTCATTAAAGCTTTAGCAAGTTTAATTTCAATTTGTATCACAACAGTTTGTCAATTGTTATATTCTAGAAGTTTGTTTCTATTGGTGAATCCAACTTTATTTTATGGTTTCAAGGAAGATTGGTTCCAATTATAAATATTCTTCTAACATTAAATTTTGAGTATCTTCTTGTTTTAAAATATAGAAGGACTGAGGTCATCTTTCATAAGTGACCCTTCAAATAAACTCATCTCTCCTTTGAGTATTCCTCAAAGAAGAGGGAGACAATTTTGGAAGCCTATTTAAAGGAAGAGCTTAGCTGCTAAAGGTTATCTACATTCTAATAATATTGAGATATTTTTGACCACCCAATTGTTGAGGACTATCATAGCTCTTATACTAATTCTAAAACACATAGTCCTATTTATTTCCTATCTCCTTCCTAACTAGTTGAAACCCCTCTCAAGTCTAATCCACTAAGTCCACCTCATTCACCCCCTCGTATCCTTTTTCAATTTATTCTTGAACCTCCTATCAAACCAATCATGAGGAATAGGGACCAAGATGATAATGCATGTCATACATTCCATGATCTTATATTTAGGCCTATCAATTTTGATGAAATGGTATGTTATAATAATAAAGTCCCAAATGAAGTTAAGAAATGCCTCCCAAAATTTCAAGGGAATAATGCAATGAGTGGTGATCAGCATCTAAGGGTCTTTCAAAATATCATTGAATATTATGAGGTTGAGATTGAGGATGTGTGTATAAATTTTTTATTACAAATGCTAGAGTAAGACACTTATGAATGGTTCAATTCCCTTCCCATTGGATGCATTGATTCATAGGAAGAGATGTATAATGTTTTCAAAATTTAGTATGATGATAGGATTGATCCAAGGTTTCTCTTGTCTAAATTTGAAAATATCAAGAATAATCCTAATGAGTGTGTGTAGGACTTAAATACATGGCTCAACAAGACCATGATGCATCTACCCAAAAACATTAGGCACAATGATACAACATGCTTTATAAAGTACTATGATGCTTTTGATAAGAAGGCTATGTATTTCTTGAGGGATAAGACTTCCACTAACCTACATTTGTAATTCAATATGGCCATCCAAATTGAGAATAACATCAAGGATATGGGAAATCACATGAACAAATAGGCTAATGTAAAGTTGGTCAATCTGGAGAAGACACATCTCATGAAGACAACCAACTTGGAGGAAACTATCAAAACTTTGGACTTTTATATCAAATAAATGTCATACAAGTTGGCTAGAGCTGAAAAGGGGTACCTTAGGTGTCTACCAACTATGATTGGGCTCCAAATTTGAATCAATCACCAAGGGGGTTTGATTTTGACAATAGAGATAATGACAGAGGGAAGAGGCCTACATATGAAGATATAATGGATAGAAACCAAAATAGAGGGTCTATAAAGGAGGTGCCTGATCCTTTAAACTCCAAGATAAATGCTATGAATTTTAATTTAGAAATTGATTGGTATGATAAGTGATTCCTTCTACACCCTTCATTTGATATTGTTGAACAATCTGATGAGGATCTCGATGAACCTAAATATGCATCATCTAACTATGAGATTTTTATGTTTAATTATCAAAGACCTCAAAGTGAATCAACTACCTCCATGGAATTTTTGAATAATATTATAGTTGATCAATTCTAGATCACTATAAAACTTTGAGTGTCCTAACTTTTAACTTTGCTTGTGATGTTAATGTGGCACAAGCATATGAATTGACCATACATGATTTTGATCTCTTATGATCTATGATGATTAAGAAATATCTTTGGGGAATTTGATCAGCTGAGGACATGAATTTGTTAATTAATGTAAAAACTACCCAAAACAAGGAATACAACTTGAGAAGTAGGCGACCAAGTGTTACTCCTTAAAAAACTAACCTTACAAATTCAAAGGGATGGAATTAAAGCAAGAAACTAAATAAATTTACATAAGTCCTAGAAGATTCCAAGATAGCACCCATGTCCCAAGCTATTAAACCTAGAGGTGCTCTTGCTAAGAGTAATAAAACACCCATATTCTATAGTATCCCCAAGGGTGAAAATGAATTTAAATATAATCTACCTTTGAACGCTATTGTCAAAGTTTCAAATCCACCCCATCCTACTCCACTTAAAACCTTGAATGACTATATTCCATTTCAAGGTGTCATTACTCTTCCACCAAATACACCTCTTAGTATAGTGTGTATGATATGGCTTAAGTGTTGAGTCAAATAAAAATTAACATGCCACTTTTTAAACTATTATGAATACCTAAACATAGGAATATGACCTTTGAATATTTAGAATTTAGTGAAAGATCATCTTTGAATGAAATTGAGTTACCCCAAGCAACCCTAGAAAAAGATGAAGAATTAGAAGACATAGTTAAACCCACTCTGGAGGTCTATTTATGGACTAAACTTATATAAAGTCAGCTAAATATGGATCCATTTTATATAACTATATATATCAATGGTTTGGTTGTTAAAAATTGCATGTTTTATTCTAATGCTTCTTTCAATGTGATGCCCTTAGGTGTGCTCAATGATCTTAGAGTGAAGATTAATTCATCCTTTGGCAAGTGTTATGCCATGAAATCATGATAGGTTATATCTGTTGGATAAGTCAAGGGGTTGGTGGTATAATTGGTAGTGCATCTAGTAAAGTATTTGGATATGGATGTGGTATTTGTAGACTATCCACCTGAGTGGGGGATGCTACTATCATGTAAATGCATTACTAGCATGGGTGAAAGTGTGCAGATGGACCTTTCTTATGCCGTCATTGTTTTGGAGGGTAAGATGGTCAGACTTTATAGAGAGCTAAATATTTTACATGTGAATGAAGGTCCTAAGTGTGCTCTAAATGAAGTGTTGTATACATATGTTGAATTTGGAAACTTTGTTGGGAATGTTGATACTAGTGAACAACTTATTGTTCTTAATGTTGAACCTAACAAAGAAGGTGTGATTTGGAGGATCTACTTTGATGGGACTTTATCTAATATTGGAAATGGAGATGGGGTTATCTTTTATTCCCCTAATGGTAAATGTTTTATGTTTTATTTTTAGCATTCTTTTGAGTGCACGAACAATACTGTTGAGTATGAGGCACTCTTGCTTGGTTTAAGGATTGCTCATGAATATGGAATTAAATATTTGATTGTCAAGGGTGATTTTGAGTTAGTGGTAAAGTAATTCCATATTTATTTTACAAAAAAAATAAGATGTTAAAATAATGTCAAAATGTTATTTGGGATTTTCTTGATTTTTTTATGCATTCAATTTATGTTATCATGATAAAAGTTTCAACCAAGAAGCTAACAGACTTGTAGGGTTAGGCACTCCATTTGATATTGAAAATATGAGACCTTATTATTAGTATCAAGTGGATGTGCTTGTTAGACCTTTAATCCTAGAAAATTTTCATCATTGATATGTATTTGATGTTGATGAACATATTAAGAGGATTTTTTAACTATGAAGCTTAGTTTCATGATTAGCTCATAAATCTAGAATCTGTGGTTTAGGTTTGTGATAAAAAATAAACCTCGTTTGTGAAGGACATCATTAAATTGAAGACAAACATGATTCCAAGGGGATTTGTGAGTATGGAGGCATCTTTTGATGGAGATGATGGAATTAAATCAAGAGACTCATTTATCTCAAAAGATGTGACTGAGTCCAACTTGGGTTCTCTTGAGAATCCAAGAAAGGTTTGGCTAGGTAATCACTTAAGTGCATATGAGAAGAAAGCTTACATGTAGTTATTAAGGAAGTATTAGGATTGCTTAGTGCAGTCTTATTCTAATCTGAAAGTATATAGGGAAGACTTGTTTCAGTATGTCATCCCATTAAATCTTGATAGAAAGCCTTTTAGGAAGAAATAGAGGCCCATTAACCCCATCTTGGCCACCAAGAAGTAGATAGAATTAAATAATCTAAGGGATGGTGGTATCATTTATCCCATCAAGTTTTCATCATGTGTGGTGAACTTAGTCCTTGTGTGGAAGAATAATGGAGACAGCCAATTGTGTGTTGATTTAATAAACCTAAACAAAACTTCCTTAAAATACAATTATCCCTTGCCTAATATAGAGAATCTAATGCAAAGAGTTACTAGATAAAAAATATTATCCACATTATATGGATTCTCAAGTTACAACCAAGTTGTGGCGAAAGAATCTAAAGGTCCAAAACCATGTTCACTATGCCTTAAGGCACACATATGTATATGAAGATGCCTTTCAAGTTGATGAATGTTGGCACAATGTTATAATGAGTTATGAATATCAATTTTGTAGGGATAATTTACTAGTTCATTATTGTGTATCAAAATGACATTACTATGTACTCCAAGACTAGAGAAGAGAATTTAGAGCATCTTAAAAAGGTGTTTATTAGATGTAAGGAGTTCAAAATTTCACTTAATCCCAAAAAGTGCCACTTTGGAGTACAAAAGTCCAAGTTGATAAGACATATAGTGTCTAAATATGGTGTAATTATTGACCCCAAAAGGGTCAAGGCTATTGACAAATTGCCTATACCATAGTCCAAGAAAGGAATTTAGTCTTTCTTTGGGAATATTAACTTTGTAAGGAGGTTTGTGTCCAATTTTTTAGAGATTACTCTACTTATTACTTCCATGCTAAAGAAGGACTAGATCATCAAATGGGAGGAGAAGACCATGTAAGCATTAAGTGACATTAAGGGAGATTTAAAGTCTTCCCCCATTTTGGCTAGTCTTGATTACACAAAGCCATTCTAGATATTATCTTTTGTGTCGTACAATACTATTATTGTTATTCTGTTGAAAAAGAATGAGGATGATCATGAGAAACCCGTAGATTTCTTTATAAAATATATGCAAGGTCCTAAAATAAACTATACTATCATGTAAAAACAATCTTTTAGTATTTTGAAGGCTATTAAAATGTTTAGACCTTATATTCTAAGTTCAAAGCTTATTGCCTACGTCCCACACACCATGGTAAAGGACATTTTATCTCAAACTAAAGTATCCAACAAGAGGTACAGGTGGGTCAAAAAGTTACAAGAGTATGACATGCATATAAAAACTACCAATTTGGTAAGGGGGATGGGCCTATCCAAGCTTATGGCTAAGACTAATATGAAATCTATTGAGGTAAACATTGTTAATTTTAATATTTTTGATTCATTGAGTCAATTTAACATATATCTATGGTATAGATATATTGTAAACTACTTGAAAAATCTAAGTTTTCTGCCTATCTTGGATAAGAATTAAATAAATCTTAAGCTTGTCTCCCAAAAGTACCTCTTGACTAAGGATAGACTAGCATAGAGGAATCCAGATGGGGTTCTCTTAAGATCTGTGCTAGAGGAATAGATTATTGTCTTAATTGAAGACTTCCATAGTGGAGTATGTGGTGGAAATTTTTACCTAAAGTTATAGCTCATAAAATTATGAGAGCTAGTTATTGGTGGCCATCATTGTTCAAAGATATTGCACAAACAATTAAAAGGTGTGAGAAGTGTTGATGCTTGGATGGGAGGATGAAATCTTCATGTTCTCTTCCCTTGTAGCCTATGATTATTGAAGGCCCATTTAGACAATTAGGAATGGATTTAATTAGATAAATTATTGATTCATCAATCACTGGACATAATTGGATTTTATTTGTAACTAACTACCTCATTAAATGGGCTGAAAGAATCCCTATAAAGAAAGCAACACATCAGGTAGTTATGATTTTTTTGTTAAATCATATTATTTATAGATTTGGTGTGCCTATAAAGATAATTTTTGATAGTACCATGAGATTCAAATCCAAACCTTTGGTGGCATTGCACAAATACTATTGGATTAAATTAACCTATGCTTTCAAATACAATCCTCAAGGGAATGTGCAAAAAGAATCAAGTAATAATAACTTGCTCAAGATCATTAGATAAACATTAGAAGAAAATAAGAAGTGGGATGAGTAAATAAATTTTGTTTTATGGGCTAACAATATCACACCTAATAGAGATACAAGTAGAATCCCTTTTGAGCTTTTTTATAGAGCTCAAGTAGTTCTACCTATGAATTTATAGTTTCCCACCTATCAGCTCATGTAGCAACTAGAGGATGATGAGAAAATCTACCACTATGAAATCAAGATGAACCATATTATTGATCTTGATGAGATTTAGAGACATGCTCATGAAAAACACCTCAAGTTCAAATAAAATCTAAAGAAAATATTTGATAGGAAGGTCACTCCACAAGCCTTCCAAGTAGGTGATCTTACTTTACTTTGGGATAGCAAGCATGAGGAGAAAGGGAAGCATGACAAGTTTTATGCCTTGTGGATGGGTCCCTATTCCATTGATTGATATATTGGGGAGAATAATTTCTTCTTGAGAGATCTAGATGGTGAAATACTGGAGCTGCCAATCAATGGTAGACATCTAAAACACTTCCTTGATTAAGTCCTTAACATGTGTACCATATTGTATAGTGTTTTATTACTTTGTCATTTTGTTGTATTGTTTCCCCTCTACTTTTGGATTTGTTTGTATATTTTCCCTTTGTGTTCTATTGTGTCTTCACTTCTAGATCTTCCTAATCTATTATTATAAGTCTGCTATATTTTGCTAATCCTTAATAGATGTTTGCTAAAAATTTCTAAGTCTTGACTTTGTAGCCTAATATATTGGCACCTAGTCTTGTGTTATGTGGTTCTTTACAAACCCATAAGGGGTATGCATCCCCAAGTGAGAGCCAATTTTAGTGCCTAAAATTGTACTAAAGTAATTGGGCCCTTATAAAGTATCAATGTCTAAGTCATTAGCCTAATTACTATTTCAAAGTGTTCTTTTGAAAAGGTTAAGTTCATGTTTAAGAGGCTAAGTGATTTAACTTGGTCTTTACTTAGTGTATTTCCTTTAGGAACTTTGAATTGGGTATTTATTTGTGTTAATTTGGTCTATTTTGGTATAAAGTCCTTAGAGTCTTTTAGAAAAAGTGTTTGCACAAATTGTTTGAAGGTCATATTCTTTCAAGATTTTTATCCACATAAAAAGTCTTATGGGCCATTTCCTTCAGGCATTTTGTCTACACAAAAATCTTGAAGGGTTATTTCCATTATTTTGGGTAAATTTTAAGGACTTCTTTATTTTGGCCAGAGTGTTTACAAAAATTCCAAAGGATTATTCCTTTAATCATTTTATCCATACAAAATTTTTAAAGGATTCTTCTCTCAAGCATTTTTTCCATAGAAAAAGCCTGAAGGGTTAATTCCTTTGGGCATTTTGTCCACACAAAAATCCCAAAGGGTTATTTTTACTTTGAATTTTTTTTTGAAGGATCATTTCCTTTGGGCATTTTTCCCTTGCGAAATTACCAAAGGGCACCTTCAAAAAGTTTGAAGGGTCATTTTGCCTTTGCAAAATCTCTAAAGGGTCATTTCTTTTGGGCAATTTGCCCTTTTAAAATTTTTGAAGGGCACTTTAAAAAGATCTAGAGGATGATTTTAATAAGTTTCAATGGCACTTTTAAGAGATCTAAAGGGCCATTCCAAAAGGCCAAAGGGAAATTCTATAGGGTAAGTACCCCTAACAAAACTTTTGAAAAGTACTTTTAGAAAGTATAAAGGGTATGTTCAAATAGCCAAAGGGTATTTTCGGCAAAGTTGTTGTGGATTAAAAGTCCTATTTTTCCCATGTAAAAAGTTTAAAATAATTAAAATTCTTTGAGAAAAGTACCAATTTTAATTTTGTGGGGAAATTATTTGTAACAAAATGTTCAAAATAATTATCCCGACAAAGACAAAAGGAACTAAGTCCCAATTCTTTTGGTAAAATGAAAAGGTAAAATTCCTTCGATAAAAGTGTAAAAGACCAATTCCTTTGGGGAAATTATTTTGGACAAATTTTTTGAAATAATTGTTTTGATGAAGCTAAAAATTTGAATGCCAAATTCATTTAGGCACCCTGTCGATTGAAAAGGACTGATAAAGCTCAAATTTTTGTGAGAAAAGTGTGAAGTCAAAAATTCTTTAGGGAAATTGTCTCCGACATTTTATCTAAGATAATTATCCCAATAGAATGTCTAAAATAATTATTTTAGGATAATTATGCTGAAGAAAATCCCAAAGAAGAAGTGTTGAGGATAAATAAAAGTCAGACAAAAGGCCCTAGAAGCAAATAGGAATGTCAAAGATGGAGAGCTTGCTAACCATATTACCACATAATAAAGTCACTAAAAAAACTTCCAAATTGTAGGTATGATGGACTCATGGATGTCTTTTTATGGGCACATGGACATCAAATTTAAGCTCTAAGGACTAGCTATTACGATTAAAATGCTCCAAAATAGTCATGTGAGCATCAATTTTAGACCCCATGAAGTATCCATTTGTTTTTAAATGGAGATAGATCCAATGGCACACATTAATTTAGGGTAAGATGATTCAATGGTGTGTGATCAAAGATGGATATTCTAGGGAGCACAAGAATCCCATGGGGCTACCAAGTGAGACATATTTGAGGTAAAGAACAAGAAATATCTAATGACATCCCACCCTTTAGATCATGATCTGATGGAGCACATTTACCCATCCCAACTAGATCTAATGGCATGAGAGCATAATTAAAAGGTCAATACATGGTCATAGGTTAAAGATAGAGCATGTTATTAGAAATCAATAGTATGAATTAAAGTGTATAAAATTTAATCTATGATGCATATTAAGTTAAGACTTTTCAATAAATCCTAGAATGAATGTAGGACTACCACTTGGAAAGAGCATATTAGTCTGACAAGATTGACAAATCATGATTTAAAAAGCCCATGGACCTATCAAGTGGAACCACGTTAGTCTAAGACATATAGGTAGCCAATAACATTCAATCCTTTGGATCAAGATCAATAGCATGAGCTTGATTGGGTGAAATAGATCCAATGGTACAAGCCAAGAATTTTTTTTCAAAGGGATTGAATTACACAAAGAAGTGACAAGTGTCTAGACTAGAGCTGATTAATTGACTTAGTCAATCTTAGATCCCATATATGCCTAGTTGGATCTAATGTGGCATGATAAATGTCATTATGTGGTAAGATTTGATATAGAAGTTAAACTTGAAGGCTCTTTCTTGGTCAGGTAATGAGTCAAATAATAGAATAAGGTCCATGATTCATTCTAGAGTCAAATATTTCCAATCATGATCATGAATCATTTTTTATTATATACCACAATTGGATCATTTTTTAGCCTTCATTATAATAATAGATTATTCTATGACATGCACAAAAAATAAAGGCAGTTATGTAGGAGGTTCCATCTATGTAGGTAACCATTCACCAGCATCTCTAGTAAGTTGCACATAGTAACAATTTTTTTTCAACTTATGCCACATAATTCACCTTCCAAGTAGGTGTAAAGGGGCATCTTTAGGTGCTTTGATATGAGGACAAAGTTTGTTTGGATCTTTAAATTTTTTTCTCCCTCTGCTATGTAATAAAGTAGTCGAGAGCTTCTCCAGGTAGTTGTGAGTCTTTATAATTCTTTGTATAGGTAGTTATAATAATGATTTATCGCAAATGGATGAAAATCTTAGGCATAGCAAAAGGCATTTTCTAGCTGGGAGAATCTTTATGAGACTGGAAGAGTTTTTAATCCAATTTTTGAAAATTTTAACCCATAGTCCAAGATTTGGGAAGGACTGAAAATGTATAAATGGGGGTTTTTTCCTATGTTGTAGCGATTTTTTTGGCTATTATCTATTTTAGGTCACTATTTTAGGTGTCCATTTTACCTAAGTCTAGGTTCTACAAAAAAATTCTAGGCTCAATTTTTATGTGTAGATTTTGCCTCTCTTGCTAAGGTAGTTGCATCTGTACAACCATTAGCAAGCTTTGAGAGAATGTTTATGTATCCGTAAGAGTAATCTCACCATTATTTTCCCCATGGAAATTTTTTGAAGTGTTGATGTTTGTAATATTTATTTTGAAGTCATTGGAAGATATTTGTGGTTTTTATTGTACCCTATTAATGAAATTCAATAATTTGTTTTACAAGTTCTATTGTTTGGATATTTGGGTCTATGTTCATTATTGGTTGTCATTCTGAGCATGTACCTAGGTTATAAATCCCTTTCTTTAGTTATATTTGGAAATGTATTGTTGAATACCTTTCAAGGGCACCTTGGGTTCATGAATTTAGTAGGATAAATTATTTTAGATTCTAGTTTCAATGTATGTTCTAGGGTTTTAGATATTATTTAGTATTTACCATTATCTTGCATTTGAATTTTTTCTAAATATTTACTAAGAAATATTGTCATGAAATATTTTTAGACACCCTGCTATTAGGAAACTACTAACACACCACCCTCCATTTTATAATTATCTAACTTATCATACCCTATAAATAACACACCTCGTTACATAATATAAGTGTTATTTGCATTAAAAATACATGAGATCTTGTGTATTTGAAATGTATTTATAATTTGTGCTTTAAATTCTAGTGTTGTAGTTTTTCATTTGGCCCCTATTGTTGAAAATTTTATAGAATGAAGATTTAAATCATCCCCTCATTTGTCTTTAGTAGAGTGTGTATGACATAGAGCATTTGTGCATTTCATGTTACAACCCTTCATGGGTGAAGTGTGAAAATTTGGTTATTATCTAGTCATATTTATATCTTATTCCATGAATCCCCATGGAGATTGAACTACAAAATCCCTCCATGTGAGTAACCTACCCCAAAGGTTCTCTCTCCTTAGTTTAAGTAAAGCCAAAAGTAGTAGGAATCTAACCATACCCTCTATTAGTACCTCTCAGTCATTTTATTATTCTAGTCCATTTATTTTATGTCCAAACCTTTACTTGTTATAACAATAGAGTAGGTTTCTCATCATTGTTTACCATTTTCTTCAAGTGTGCAAGGCCAAATTAGAGAGGTGTATAACTAGGAACCAATAGAACATGGACAAATGGCTCCTATTATTACTTGTATTTTCACCATTTGAGGAGATGTAAAATCTCTCCTCATCCAAGTGACACAATGGAAACACCTCTAGGATTGTAAATAGCCTAAGGATGAGGTGAATCTGTAGATAGGGCTAGCTCCCTTGATGTACCACTTTGGATTACAAATACACCTAAAATTTATGGAGGAAAGGGAGAAAGATAAATGAAATTAAAATATTCTAAGGGATGTGATACACTAAATAACATGATGAATTCCAAATAGATACATGTTACACATGAAATGAAGGGACAAACTGAACATACACTTCTCCAGTCTACATCTTCTCACATTAATGTTACATTATGAGGTTATTGATGAATTTGAAAAGATAAGAGGAATAGATAAGAGGACTTAAATTTAAATAATGAAAATAATAACTCACTCAATCCTTGACATTTCTTATAAAACTTCACATGCCCTATAATAAGAAGCTTTTTAACTGTAAATAGGGTGAGAGAATGAGACAACATGCTAAGGAATTCATAGTCTTCACTAAGAAAGATTCATCATACAAGTAAAAAAAACATATGAATAGTCATGAATAGGTAAAAATAATTAGTATTATTTATGAAATGGTATTAAAATAATCACGGATTCACCATACTTAGGTAGAGCATAAATTACAATGGCCAAAATGGCTAGTTCTTATAGAACTTGAGAGAGAGAGAGAGAGGAGAAGAGAGAAGTCCAAGGCTCACAAGGACACTTTTAAAGCTAAGAGAACTAGTTGATTTTTCATTATAAAAGGATTTTTTAAGAACCATTCAAGGTTAGGAATCTTAAGTGTCCATTCAAGTCATCAAACTCTTGCAAAGTGCCATGAAATTCCCTTAATTGGCTAAGAAAACCTAACTTGATGATTAACCCTATTTGAATGTCCCAAAACTGATTAGGTAGAATTATAATGATTTAAATTAATGGGTATTATATTAGGCATGAATCTCCATGCATTTTTTTTATTCCTAGTCCTTTGGAATCATCTAAAAAGGAGCTATCATCATCTACAGTCCAAAAAACTCTTCCTTCATGCACCCTACACACTTGGCCTCAAATTTGGATTTAGTTTTCAATTTAAAATACATAGGATGGAGTTTATTATACCTTTAAATACCCTCCATTTTTTAATATTCATTAGGCATTCTTTAAATCATCTCACATGAAGTTTTCCACCCTTCTCACTAACTTATCCACTAGGCTAGTTTTGACTAGCTGAAATGAAGCACTAGTTTGGAAAATCAGGATTATTATATTGAAATTAAATGACAATTTTGAGTTATAAAAATTCTAAATATTTCCTCCAAACTTTATTTCATCTTAAAAATATTCATGTAGCCTACACAATGCATAAAACTTTCAATAAAAGCCTATTTTGTACCCTGGTTGTACAAGTTTGTATAGCTAAAAAGTATGGAACTGATATTGAGTGAGTAATATATATGTTAAAATATATTTCATGATATAAATAATCTATTATAATTCATCTCTAGCTTCATTTCTCCAATCAGGTCCTTATCAAGGGTTAGAAAGGGTTTTAGACCTATTTTCATTCTTAATCTTTGTTCATAAGTCCTGACATTGGATTTGTAAAAAAATTAAAAAAACCTGATGTTAAGGGACCCTAATAACCCATATAAAATACTTTGTTTTCCATTCATAAACTTGGAGATATGAACACTTGAAGTCACCCCATCGAGCTTGTTTCCTTTTTCTTTGCAAGTCTGAGTTAGTTTCTGATCCAAAAGTGACCTTATTGATGCTTTGTTTGAAATGTGAAAGATTTAAAAACTTTTAATGAACCTATGAACATATTTAAATATTTTATATATCTCATCTCATGCAATAATTGTGGAAGACCCCGCATTTAGACATTAGGCCTAATGTTGGTCTTATAGCTTGTCTACAACTTTTGGTGTTTGAGACCTTCCTATTTGATTTCCTTGAATTCAATAAGATTATAAATATATTTTACGATCATAAAAACATGATAACATTATTTTTAAATCCCACTTATTTCTAAATGTTAAAGTGACCTCTTGTTTGGATTCTAGGCATAACCATGCCTACTAGGTCTGACTGCAACCTTAGCACTTTAGACCTCTAAATTTAGTTCCCCTCCTCTATGACTTGTCTCCCATTTTTTTAATTTTATACATCTTTAAATACTTCTATAAACATTATATTTATCTTTTATTTCACCATATCACTTACTTTCCTCCAAAACCTGTCAGTTGCATGTGAGGGGAGTACCCTCTACTAAGATAAAATAGAGGGCACTCCCTTGTTTCCTCAGTCAAAGGTGGATAATTGAGAGGGTTATAAAAGTATTAATAATTATATATATAAAATTTAATCCCTTAGTGACATAATTTTACCTTTCAAATCATCAAAGACCCAAGATAGACTCCTTGAATGACAGAGTGTGTAGGGTTCTTCATGAGGGTTGCATTTTGCACTTAGAAGAGCCTTTCCTTTGATTATTTTCCATCATGAGAGCTTCATAATAATATCATGATCATAGTTTGAGGTAAATAAATATGAATTTGTTTCTATAACTTTCCAAATTCTCTCTACACTCTTGCCTTCTTTTTTCACTGTCAGTCTCAGTCAATAGTATATTGTGACTTCTGCTTGACAAAGACCCCTGTCTATGTCATTTGCATGGATTAGGTCTAGGTTATAGTGCTTAGGTTATCCTAAGACATTATAAAATCCATTTTTAGGTGTATATATTCATTTTAATCATGTTCATGATAAATACAAACCAAAACACTATTGCCTTCCCTACTCACTATTTGCCACAACCATCTAATATGGTTGTAGGTACTCATAGGGTCATAAATGGACTATATAGGTCTATTTAATCATGTTAATGGATTATAAATTATATATTGGTATTAATATATGTTTTTAACTAATTTTTATTATTATTTACACCTCTCTTTAGCCCTTCACATGCACTCTAAGCTCATAACTGAGTCTTCTCTACCTTTGACTGAGAAACCCTACTTGTAGGTGTAAATTAGACCTTTTTCATGCTATTTTAAGACTCTATTTGAATATTTATAGTGAATTTAACTTTTTAATACCTTAATTCACCATTTTATGGGCTAAAAAACCACTAACACACCAAGTTTAGTTCACTATTTCCATACCTAGTTGTAGATAGATGTTGAGATTGCTTGTATGGACTGTAGGTGAGTATAGGAGCAAAACACAAAGTCTCATTCCTATTGATGATTTTTTAGACAATATATGTCACTTTTAAACATTTTTAATCACTAAAACATGAATTAATATTTTAATTTTTCAATGTTTTATTGTATAGGTCTCTTTATAACTCAATCATGTAGGCAACACTAACTATTCTCAATGCATAAATTGACAAGTTTGAGCTCTAAAACAACTAGTCTCTATTACTCCTCTTGACCTCATTATTTTAAAGGTTATTTATATTTATATGTAACACCAATAAATATAATTATAATTCATAAAAAACTCATGTGTCCATGTCATATTATTTTCACAAAATGCTCAAGGGCATCTGCTTTCACCTTTTGGGAGCAAAGGACCTGAACACAACATTTTGGTCTTAAAAAGTGATCCATAACCCCATTTAATCATTTGAAACTTAAAATATGTCTACTATGGTTCATTTTTCCTACCAATATCCTATGGAAATTCTTTTTAATGTTTTAATCTCTCAAATAAGGACTCATACATCTCTGTTAGGGTCACCTATACATTATTATCTAGTATATATAGGCATCAATAATGGAATCATGGACAATGTACATGATTTTGAATTATCATTATTTTTTAATAATTTTTAACACTAAAAATTTATTATTCATGTTTCCAAAGGATTGAAACCATCACTAAGCCCTCTACCCTAGTATGACATCTTCAGGTGCTCCTATAGGTGGCCATAGTGTTGTTACATAGGTAGGTTATGGAATGAACCAACAACATGTTGGTGACTGGCATAAAAAAAATTAAACTAAAAATTAAACCTTTAAAATACATTATTTTTATCAATTATTCCTTGAAACTATCTCCATAACACTATTCCAATGTGAAAGTCTCATGGACCCATTTGGAATAAAGTAGGCAAGGGTCTGTAGAATGACTAACTAGTGTGATGAGTGAACTTGTAACCAAATTTATCTCTTCCCAAACATATAAATTAAATTTCATTAGTTATTAATGAATTGAATCAATTTATAGATCATTATTACAACTCCATGAACAATATGGATAAGCTCATACATATGACTGTAAGTGACATTGAGTAAAAGTTGACTGTGAGGAATGGTAAGGCTAAAAGTTGCTCCAAAGTGTTATATGGTGAAACCAAACATGGAAGGAGGTGAAATATATGGATATAATACCTATGTAGCATAATTTCCCAAATACATGATGCCTCTATAGGAAACCAATATTTTGAAAACAAGAACTTTGAATGAGACTACACATGGTGGCACCTTTCTTTCAACATGGACTAACTTGCTCATTAAAAAAACATGAAACATGAAAATAAGTTGGATAAAATTTTATAAGGTACTCAAAATCTTTTTATTTAACTTCACCAATTGGTTCATACATATTTGACAAAAATGGAGTAAAACCTATAGGATACATGAAATAACTAGTAGAAAAGTATAGTCAAATTCATCAGGATGGTTCATGAAGCACATGATACCATTATTATAAATATTAAAATGGAAATTAATGTATCTAAGTATACTAAAACTACCCAAAATCATTATTCCTAAAACATCTTAAGCTATTTTTTCCAAGCACAAACCTAAGGGTCACTTTTGTATGTCTATGAAAGCAAAGATGGAGAAGAATGGTTTTCGATTAAAAATGTAATTTAAAAATAATGTAAATAATTTATATTAGTTTGAATAAAATTAATTGACATTCCATGATCTTTTCCCATATGACACACTTCCCCATAAGCCATACAAGTGCCAAATGCTCCCTTTTTCAATTGGTTTCTTGAATTTTAGTTAAACAACCAACAACATTCTGATGTAACTAACATCCTTGATAGGTAGAATGATTTATTTTATTCTTGGAAATAAAAATGGGCATCTGGACACCTTTGAAAATGTTTTACTTGCATTTATGATCCTTAAAGGCCCACTAAATGACCCAAAATGATAAATTAATTAATATGACTAAGACTAAGGTTAGGATGACATTAAATGATATAAAATAACATATAATACACCCCATGACAATATATTATACCCCATAAAACATATAAAATTCATCTTTCTACCTATATGGGTCCCAATTTAACCTAAAAGTCAAATTAGGTCAACAAATTAGTTTTTAGCACACCTGGGGGGTCTCCTAGTCGAAGAAGTTGAGAGATTTTTGGTGTTATCTCTCAAAAATCATCCTTTAGATGCATATATAATAGAATTAATGGTATCTCCAAAGATACATATTCTAGTCAAGTAGGTGATATTTCCTTTTGAAGATTTTTGGTAACATTTTTCTTTGTGTTCTTGCTTTCAATGAGGTTTCATGGCTAATTTTGGTGTTCAGATTTGTCTTACACAAGTTAGTGAGACATTTAAAGCTTGTACCATTCCATATCAACAAGATAAAATTATTAATAAAACTTGGTGTGATTCTTAATAATCTTTAATTACCATTTCCAACCCCATCATGATCCTTATCAGCACTATAACTAGCCTTGTCATGAGTTGTATCAATCTTATAGCCAACCTTCTCAATATCTTGCTTCTCCTGGTCAACCTAGCCACTTCTCAACTCCATAAATTTACACATTCAATAAAACACTTTTGGGATATGAGAGATATATTTTAGAGCTTGATGCTCTAAGGGGATGTGGTCAAGAGGTTCCTAATAATCTTATTCATAAGGTGAGAGATGCATTAGAGTTGGTCAAAAGAGAGTGTGTACCTATTGAGAGATATAATTGGTAAAGGATCATAGGTGAGATGCTTGATGTGAGTGGCCTCATTTCTTCCTTATAGGATAGGCTAAGATTTCATAAAAGGCAACCTCACCAAACCTATCAGCCTTCATATCCACTTCCCCAAGTTTCCTATCAGAGATATTTGATCCCTACTCATGAACCTAATCAAGGATATCAAACTCATCCTTTTCCCAATTAGTTGGAAGAGAGAGTTGAAGGAATAAACCTTATTTTTTAAGTTAATCTTGATAACCAAATTTAGTTGGATAATATACATATGTAGCAGTCTATTTTAGTAGAAAAGGAAGTAGAATTCAAGCACTCATTGCCCTCTCACATTACATCTCCACCAGCTCAAAAAGAGACTTCTAATCCTGACATTTTAAGTTGGAATAAGATAGTGTATTCATGGGGAAAGAAAGAGGAGAAAAGTCTTGATAAAGAATGTGAAGTTAAGAAGATTGATCCTATACATGCTATAAATATTGTCATTGATGTCAAAGGTCTAGCATTGGTGATAAAGGACCCATAGGATTTATTGTCTAAATTTGTTTTTAATGTTCGTATTATAGCTAAAATGTGTTGATATTTATTTAATACTAATGAATATATTTTTTGCTGCATAAAATTCAAAAGAGGGCCCATGGAGAAGTCAAAGAGTTATGGGGTAAAGACAAAAGAGGAATGGGATGTATTTTCTCATGAAGAGACATCTTGAGGAATTCCAAGGGTCACCAAGTGAAGACAAAAGAGGGTATGACACATTTTTCCATGAAGAGTCACCTTAAATATTTCTAAAGGTCACCAAGATAAAGACAAAAGAGAAAAGGATGCATTTATTTATGAAGGGTCACCAAGTGACTTTTCAAATACACTAATTCAAAAGGTCATGCATGATTAGTGCCATTTTCTATGAGGAGTGAAGAATCACAAAGGATGAATGCCAAATTTCATTTGGAAGGCTATAAATAAAGGCTTAGGTAGTCATTTATAATATGTAAGAGAGTGCATGGTTTGTAATTTTTTTATATAATAAAAGAGGAGAGAATAGAAATAGATGTTGTAGAGTTCTATAATTTGTTGAAAAAGAAACATTGAGAGATAGTTGTGATTTATACACAAGAGGAGTTATTTCTCCTATGGGTTGGTGCTCACAAATATTTGAAAGGGGTTGGTGCTCACAAATAGTTTTATGTTGGTGCTCAATAAAGGGGTTGGTGCTCTTGCAAGTTGGCGCTTATAAAATTTATAATTTGAGTTGGTGCTCATTAATATAGTTGAGATTGTTTTCTATGGTTTTTCTCACATTGGGTTTCCACATAAAAATTTAGTGTCTTTCTCTCTTTCTTATATGGTGCATGTTATTATTTTAGTTTTATTACATATCTTGAATGTATAGTTAAGTGGACATTGATTAAGTAAAAGATTTATAAGATATATGATATAATGATTCACAATTGATATTAGAGTAGGTTCCTTTGGAAAGAGTTTTATAGCTTAAAGGTAGATCAAGGAAAACACGATGGCTGGATCACATGAAGGTTTTTATAAAAATAAGGCACCTTTAATTTATGGGATAAATTATGATTTTTGTAGTATAAGGATGAGGACTTATTTAATGCCTTTTAGATTCAACATTTGGTAAGCAGTTATGGAGGAATTCAAAGAGTCACAGATAGTTGTGACTACTTTGGCAAAAAAGAAGGCAAGTGAAAATAATGCTAAATATTTAAATGTTATTTTATGTAGTTTATGTGAATCAGAATTTGTTAAAGTTATGCAATGCAAATTTACTCATGAGACTTGGGTAAAGCTTGAAAATATTTACAAAGGTGATGGAAAGGTTCAGTAAGCTAAGCTCCAGACTTTTAAAATATAGTTTGAGAGTTTGAAAATAGAAGAGGAAGAAAATATAGTGAGTTATCTTTTACAAGTTGGTCAAATAGTTAATCATATTCAAGGCCTTGGAGAAAATTTAGAAGAATCAATGGTGGTATACATTGTTTTGAGATCTCTACCATTGAAATATGATGCATAGGTTTTAGCAATTGAGGAGATAAAAGATCTAGCCAAGCTAAAGATAGTGAACTACATGGTATTCTTACGACATATGAGATGTAGACCAAATAAGAGAACCCTCAAAGAGAGAAGCTACTTTCAAGACATCAAATAAAGATAAGGCTAAGATTCAAGAATAAAGTGATAAATCTAGTGATGATGAAGATGACAATGGAGATATATTCATTTTTAAGCTTAAAAAAGGCACAAATAAATATCAAGGAAACTTACCTTTTAAATATTTTAATTATGGAAAGATTGGACATTTTGTAGCCAAGTGCCTAGATAAGAGTAATGGTGACAATGAATAAGGAAGCTATACATACAATAATAATTTTAAAGGAAAATTCAAGAAGGGATTTGAGAAGAAGAGTTTATACTCTAAAGATGACAGCTCAGTTGAAGACAATGGAGTGAGTGATTCAGATGAAGAAGAGATTTTATTCATGACCATACATGAAGATGCCTCCATATGCAAAAGTACAGATGATTAAGAAGTAGAATAAGATGAATCTAAAGTGAATCTATAAGGAGAACTCATTTGTGCCTTAAAATAATTACAAGATCTTAAGAAAGAGAATCACAAATTAAAGTGCGAAATAAAGAAAAATAAAAAGGAGTCAAAAGAAATAAATGAATATCTACAAGCACACATTGAAGAAGCCAAAATTACTGAACAAGATCTAACATATCAATTACAAAAAGTAAGTGAATAATGTGAAAGGTATGTTGTTGACATTACCTCTTTAAAATCAAATCTTGAGAAAACAAATAAAGTAGTTAATAATAGAGCATCCAATGATTTTAATAATAGCACTAATATGTTGAATAAAATATTAGAAAGTCAAAGATCAATGTCAAACAAGATAGCTATCAAATTTTAAAAGAGAAAGGGAAGGCCACTACTTTCACAAACAAGGTTAACATAGAAAAAGGAAAGAGCTATGTTGAAGCTCTTACAAAAGAAGAAATTAAGAATATAGAGGACATATCAAACAAAGAAGGCTAGAAGGAACAAAGCTACAAAAGGCAATCAGGTCAAAGATACATAAACATGATATATTTTTATAGTTACTATTTTTATTGTAATGGATATGGTCATAAGAAAATAGAATGTAAAAAAAGGGCTAACAATTTTAGAAACAAGAAGGAAACTCATGCAGAGTCAAGAAGAAGCCATAACTCTTTTTATCCTCTATCAAGATTTAGTGAAGAGGCCATAAAATTTTACAAGTGCAATAAATTTGGACACATAACATAGTACTATAGAAGTGTGTTAGATTCAGTCAAGAAGGACCAATATTTCAAGGCTCCATTCATCAAGAAGAAAGTTCAGATAGCTTCATGGTAAAAGAAACAATGTACAAAGTCTATGTTGGTCTAGATATATTTACATGTAAAAAATGAAGAAAAGCCATGGTTCATTGATAGTGGATGTTCAAGGTACATGATAGGAGACAAGAGCAAGTTTATAACCCTAAAGAAGATTAATAGTGGCACAGTGAAATTTGGAGATAATACTACTACCAAAGTTGCTAGAATAGGTACACTAAGTTTGGATAATGGTAGAACTAAAACTAAAAATGTTCTATATGTAGAAGGTCTTAAGTATAATATTTTGAGTTTAAGTCAAATGTGTGATTAGGGACACACACTAAATTTTTATGTAGAAGGTTTTGAAATTAGGAGAAAAGTTTTAGATGTGTTGATTGCAGATGCTCAGAGAATAGGTAATAATTGTGTGTTATCAGATATCAAAGGTTTTTTTTTTTTGAGTCAAGTTAGCGAAATTTGGTTTTGGCACAAGAGAATGGGTCACATAAATTTTGAAAATCTTGTCAACATTAGCAAGAATCAGTTAGTTAGAGATCTTCCAAAGATTACAAATCCCTCTAACACACTTTGTGAACCATGACAACATGGGAAACAGGTTAGAAGATGGTTTAAAATAAAATAATACTCAACCACTCAGATGTTATAGATTTTTCACACTAATTTATGTGTACCTATGAGAACTCAAAGTAATCAAGGTGATAAATATTTTATATTCCTTATTGATAATTTTAAACGTATGACTTGGGTGATGTTTTTGAAGAAAAATTAGAAGCTTTCAGCCACTTCATAGCATTCAAAGCTTTAGTTGAGAATGAAACTTTTTTGAAGATTAAGTGCTTAAAATCAAATTGAGGAGGAGAATTCATGTTAGATAATATTATTGAGTATTATAAAGACCATGGGATAAAGAGACACTATTTAGTAGCTAGAACTCCACAACAAAATAGAGTAGTTGAGAAGAAAAATAGAACAATTTAAGAGATGGCAAGGATAATGCTAAATGAATCCAAAATAATAGATAAATATTGGAGAGAGATAGTAGGTATAGCAGTGCATAATGATAATAGATCATTGTTGAGAGTCAATAGTGAACAAACTCCCTCTGATCTATGGAAAAATAAACTAGATACAGTTGATTATTTCAGAGTTTTTGATAGTAGGTGCTTCATAAAGAGAACTAATGATAAATTGGGTAAGTTTGAATCTAGAATAGATGAAGGTATATTTTTTGGATATTCTATAAAAATTAAATTTTATAAATTTTATAACAAAAGAACAAAGAAGATTGTTGAAATTGAAAGTGTCAAGATAGATGAAGATGTAACACAAAGAGATAGTGATCTAATGGACACTCCTAAAATTATTGAAGAAGATTTTGAAGAATTAGATGAGGATGAGAAGGAGAAAAAGGACACCAAGACCCCATCCAAATATGTTCATAGAAATCATAACAAGAGTGACATCATCATAAACATAAATGAAGGAGTTCACATCAAAAAGATGATGGTAAGTGAATTTGAGCAAGTAAATTTTTCTTTGTTATCAAAAATTCAACCTAGAAATTTTTTAGAAGTTAGACATGATGAGCATTGGTTTAATTAAATGGATGAAAAGATAAATTATATAGAAAATAATGATACTTTGGAATTAGTGCCTAGACCAAAGGATCAAAATGTGATAGGAACAAAATAGGTTTACAAAAATAAGTTGAATGAAGATGGTGAAGTTACCAGAAATAAATCAAGGTTAGTATGTGAGAGATATGCTCAAATTGAGGGTATAGATTTTGAAGAAATTTTTTCACCAGTGGCAAGGCTAGAGGCTACTAGAATGTTATTTACATATACAATGTTTAAAAATTTCAAAGTGTTTTAGATGGATGTCAAATTTGCCTTCCTGAATGGGAATCTAGAAGATGAAGTATACATTGAGTATCCTTAGGGATTTATTCTCTCAAATGATATTAGCCATGTATGTAATTTGAAGAAAGCAATATATGGATTGAAACAAGCTCCCAGAGCTTGGTATGTAAGACTTGATAAGTACCTATAAAATCAAGGTTTCATGAGAGGTTTTGTTGATAGTAATCTCTACATAAAAATAGAAGGTGAGCATCAGTTGATTGTTGTGGTATGTGTTGATGACATAATATTTGGAGGTAACATTGAAAATATGACAAAATTTTTTTATGATAATATGCAAAAATAATTTTAGATGTCTATGCTTGGAGAATTATTATTTTTCTTAGGGTTGTAAATATTTTAGTCAAATAAAGGAATTTTCATATCTCAAAATAAATATGCCAAGGAAATGTTGAAAAAAATTGGTTTTAAGGATTGTGCACTAGTTGGCACACTAATGGGTATAGGGAACAAGGTTAGTAAGGATCAAGATTCACCTGTTATAGATCAATAACTGTATAGATCTTTGATTGGTAGTCTTTTATATTTCATAGCATTGAGGCCAAACATCATGCATGCAGTAGGCATGGTTGTGAGATATCAAGTATCCCTGAAGGAGATTCATGTTTAGTTGGTGAAGAGAATATTTAGATATGTCAAGGGGACATTAGATTACAAATTTTATCATCCCATAGGCAAAGATTTCACTTTGGTTGCTTATACAGATTTAGATTGGGTAGGTTACTTGGATGATAGACAGAGTACAAGTGGAGGAGATTTCTTCCTTAGTCATAGCTTAGTATCATGGCTAAGCAAAAAGTAGAATTTAGTATCACTTTCTATACCTAAAGCATAATATATTGTAGTGGTATTATGTTGTACTCAAGTGCTTTGGATGAAGCAAACTTTTGAAGATATCAAGGTAAAATATGATGAACCTATTTATATATTTTTTGACAACATAAGTGCTATTAATATTTCTAATAATCCAATGATACATTCAAGAACAAAACATATTCATATCAGATATCACTTCTTGAGAGAGTAGGTTAGAGATTAGTAGATTAAGATGGAATATATCAGTATTACAAAACAAATTTCACATATTTTCATGACATAACTACCAAAATACACATTTGAGTATCTACAAGAGAAGTTGGGAGTAATTTCTTTTACTTCTTGCCATTGAGAATCAACAATAGTTGAAGGGGAGCTAAGTGTTAGCTCTAGGATAGGCCCTTTGCCATTGATGTCAAAGGGAGAGAAGAATATAAATGTGTATATAAATAGGTAAAAAATAAGTACAATATGCTATAGTAAGGGTGAGTTACTATATGTTTTTTAGGTGTATGTGTAGGTTGGCATGTGCAGTACATGTTTCAAGATGTGTCCGTTTTAGTTTGAGGTTTCTATCAATGACAAAAGGGGAGATTGTTGGAAATATTATCATTGATGTCAAAGGTATAGCATTGGTGATAAAATCCCTATATCATTTATTGTCTAAAGGTGTTTTTAATGTTCATATTTTGGTTAAAATATGTTGATATTTATTTAATATTAATGAATATATTTTTTGTTGTATAAAAGTCAAAAGAAGGCCCATTGAGAAGTAAAAGAGTCATGGAGTAAATACAAAAGAGGAATGGGATGAATTTTCTCATGAAGAGGAATTTTGAGGAATTATAAGAGTCACCAAGTGAAGACAAAAAAAGGTATGGTGTTTTTTTCCATGAAGAGTCAGCTTAAGGAATTTGAAAGGTCACCAATGTAAAGACAAAAGAGGAAAGGATGTATTTGCTTATGAAGGGTCACCATGCGGCTTTTAAAATACAAGGATTCAAAGGGTCATGCAAGTTTGGTACCATTTTCCTTGATGAGTGAAGAGTCACAAAGGATTAATGCCAAATGTCATTTGGAAAGCTATAAATGATGGCTTGGGTAGCTATTTGTAATATGCAAGAGATTGCATGGTTTGTAATTGTTTTATAAAATAAAAGAGGAGAGAATAGAAATAGATATTGTAGAGTTTTATCATTTTTTGATAAATCAACATTGAGAGATAGTTGTGTTTTATACACAAGAGGGGTTGGTGATCCTATGGGTTGGTTCTCATTAATCTTTGAAAGGGGTTGGTGGTCCTATGGGTTGGTTCTCACAAATAGTTTTTGTGTTGGTGCTTGGAAAATGGGTTGGTGCTTGTGAAATTTGTAATTTGAGTTCATGCTCATTCATATACTTGAGATTATTCTCCATGGCTTTTCCCACATTGGGTTTTCATGTAAAAATTTGGTCTCTCTCTCTCTCTCTCTATATATATATATATATATATATATATATATATATATATATATATATCATGTTGTGTATGTTACTATTTAAATGTTATTACATATCTTGAATATGTGGTCAAGTGAAGTTTGATTAATTAAAAGATTTATAAGATATATGATATACTAATTCACCCCCCCCTCTCAATATATCCCATGGTTAACAATCCAAACCCCTCCTACCCTTCCTCAAGTAAAGACTTCTAATCCTAACATCCTAAGTTGGAGTAAGATAGTTGAATCATGGGGAAAGAAAGAAGATAGAAGCATTGTTAAGAAGTGTGAAGTTGAGAATGAAGTTGATCCTTTGTAAGTCTCTCCCACCCTTCCTTAAGAATATTATTGTGTTTCATGTCAGCCTTAATGTATTAATCATACTCATGATGATTCCTATGAGATTCAATAAATATTTTTCCAAGAGAACCTAGACAAAAAAATTGAAGAGTTAGAGGCAAAGATGAAATTGATAATTCAAGGTGTGATGGAACGTTTAGACCCAAAAGAAGATCCTATGCCTAAACAAACCCCATCCAACCTTCCTTAAGATATTAATAAAGCTAAATTAGATGT
This sequence comes from Torreya grandis, assembly GCA_037957365.1. Lineage (NCBI taxonomy): Eukaryota > Viridiplantae > Streptophyta > Pinopsida > Cupressales > Taxaceae > Torreya > Torreya grandis. The sequence goes on along the minus strand of JARHVA010005414.1, from coordinate 394,641 downwards.
GAATAAATTGTTTGTCAAGTGGAAGGAATAAAATCAATTTGTTTTATCCCAACGTCTGCCTCCCCTTCCTCAAGAGCTTCCAAAAGAATCCCCTACACTTCACTCTCAATCTGATTTTGTGTTATATGTGCCACCTCCACCAACTAGTTCATATTTTCCTCACACTGTCACTTTTTGAATTGATAGACCTATGGTATTGGAACCTAAAGAGGAGTAGTTATTTGAAAAAAAAATAGAACTCTTTCTTGAATAAATCCTAGATCCTTGGTAGCCTCATTAGACTATGTCACATAACTTCAAAATGCCTAGTCTTAGAATCACAAAGAAGGAGATGGAAGATATTGTATCCCTTGAGAATAAAATTATTGTTTTATAGGTTGAGATGAAACTTTATATCCCTAAAATAGGTTCTAAATGCTAAAAAATAGGATGTATCTTGTGTTGAATCTTTAGATTAGGTTGATGAGGAAGAATGTTTTCCTTTTGCCAAAGAGGGAGAAATGGTCATTGATTCTTCCATCATGTTACAAGATGTCATAGATGGGTAAGGCAAATTTATTAATCATAATTTAGATGAATTATTTGAAATAATTGGAGTAATATATAATCCTCTTAAAGGAATCTATGATCTGGTCAAAGATGGAGAAGGTAACTTTGGCACTCAAGTGAGTATACAAAGGAAAAGTAACCTTTCAAATCTATCCTTTCAAGAAGCATATACATATCATGATGATATGTTTGAAATCATCAAGATGGGATATCATCCTCTCAATTATTTAGGAGAAGCACATCAATTATTGAAGGATGGAACAAGCTCCTATTGGCCTCAATCTTCTAAAGAACAATAAATCACTCTTGTAGCCATGCTTACAAAGAAGATCCAAGTTGACCATCAGGTGAAGAGTGGGTATAAGTATGAGGTATGCATACAAGTTCAAGAGGAGAATATATAAAGTGGAGACCTATTTTAATATGATCTACTTGAGATCAAGTCAAGTGAAGTGCCAAGCAATATGTTTGATCTACAAAGCATCCATTTTAAGGAGAAACATGCTTGGCACTATGATATATCCCATCATGAAGAAGATTAAAGAAAATTTCCTTTTAATCTCATAAAGGAGGTATTTTTAGTTCCTAGTTGTACAAAGTATCTTGTTCTCTATTTCCCCTAAGTGTTTTGAGCACATGTGTATGTGTGTTCTATAAGTGCTTATGAAGCACCTGTGTGTTTGTTTTTTCTTTGTGTAATTGAGGTAGTCAAGTGGTTTTTTATTTATCAAATCCTTATGGTCAATGTTAAAATGTTTTATTGTGTTTCAAACTTCAAATGACTCCCTAATCCCAATGGACTAATAATACTATTGGTCTAGTGAGTATAGTAGGCATACTACCCCTATGAGTCACCAATTTGTTGACCAATTTGACTTTTAGGTCAAATTAGGAACCCTATAGGTAAAAACATGAGTTTTATATGTTTTAGGTGGTATAATATATTTTCATGGGGTTTATTATATGTCATTTAATGTCATCCTAGCTTTAGTCTTAATCATATTAATCAATTTGTCATTTCCAATCATTTAGTGGGCTTTTTAGGGTCATAACTGCAAGTGACACATTTACCAAGGTGTCTAAATGTTAATTTTTATTTAAAATAATCCAAGAAGTTATTCTACCTATTATAGATGTCAGTTACATCAAAATCTTGTAGGTTATTTAACTAAAATTCAAGAAACCAAATGAAAAAGGGAGTATTTGTCACTTATACAGCTCATGGGGAAGTGTGACCATGGTAAAATCTCATGGAACATACCTTCATCTTCTTAACACTCATATAAATTATTTAAATTATTTTTAAGTTCTATTTTTAATCCAAAACCATTATAGTTCATTTTTAATTTTTTAGACATATAGAAATGACCTAGAGGTTTGTGCTTAATATGGACAACTCAAGAGGTTTCAAGATCAATTATTTTGGGAGGTTGTATTAAACAAAAATACATTAATTTAAATTACAAGATTTTTAATAATAGTGGTTTTTTATTTATTAACCATCCTCATGAAGTTGACTATACTTTTTTGCTAGCTATTTCATTCACCCTATAAGTTTTGCTCTATTTTGGTAAAATCCATACAAAACAATTGGTATTGTTGACTCTAGAGGATTTTTTATACCTTATTATAAGGTCTCCACACTTAGTTTCATGTTTCATGGTGTTTTTATGAGCAAGTTAGTCCATGTTGAAAGAAAGGTGACGCCATGTGCAGTCTCAGTCAAAGCTCTTATTTTTAGAATGTTGGTTTCATATAGAGGCATCATGTAGTTAGTAAATGATGTTCCATATGTATAAGGGATATATATTTCACCTCCTTCAATTTTTTTTCACAATATCACATTTTGTAGCAATGTTTAGCCTTACCATTCCTCACAATCAACTTTTTCTCAATGTCACTTACAGTCATATGTATGAGCTAGTCCATCTTGTTAATGGAGTTGTAATAATGGTGTATCAATTGATTTTATATCATTTATAACTAAGGATATTACATTTGGATGTTTGGGAAGAGACAAGTGTGGTTACAAGTTCACTCATCACACCAATCAGACATTCTATAGACACTTACCTGCTTTATACTAGATGTGTTCATGACACTTTTATGTTAGAATAGTGTTATGGAGCTAGTTTCAAGCCCTCCTTGATAAAAATAATGTATTTTGAAGGTTTTATTTTTATTTTAAGTTGTTTTGAGGCCATTCACCAACATGTTATTTCTCTATTCCATACCTTGCTTGTGTAACAACACTATGGCCACCTACAGGAGCTCTTGATGACATCATATTGGGGTAAAGTGATTAGTGATGGTTTCAAGAATATTTAAACATGAAGAATAAATTTTGAGTGTTGATAATGATTAAAAACTCATGATAATTCAAAATCATTTACATTTCCCATGATTCCACAATTGTTGCTCGTATATACTAGATAACCACCTATAAGTGATCCTAGCAGAGATGTATGAATCCTTTTTTGAGAGATTAAAACATGAAAAAGCCTTTAATTATGATATTTTTATGAAAAATTAACCATATAATACCTATTATAAGTTTAAAATTATAAAATGGGGTTATGGATCACTTTCTAAGACCAAATAGCTATGTTCAGGGCCTTTATCCCAAAAGGTGAAAACAAAGGCCCTTGAGCATTTTGTGAAAAGCATATGACATGGCCACATGAGTTTTTGATGAATTATAATTACCCTTAATGGTATCCCTAAGAAATAATAATAATAATAACCTTTCAAATAAAGAGGTCAAGATAAGGAATGGAGACTAGTTGTTGAAGAGCTCAAACTTGTCAATTTTATGCACTAAGAACAGTCAAGTTACCTAAAAGATTGAGTTATAAAGAGACCTATACATTTAAAAATTGTAAAATCAAACTATAAATTCATATTAGAGTGATTAAATATGTTTTAAAGTGAATATATGGTCTAAAATATCATCATGAGGAATGAGACTTTGTGTTTTGCTCCTATACTCACCTACAGTCTATACAAGCAATCTAAACATCCATCTACAATTGGGTATGGAAATAGTGAATTAAACTTGCTGTTTTAGTGGTTTTTTAGCCCATAAAATGGTGAATTAAGGTATGAAAAAGTGAAATTGACTATCAAGATTCAAAGATATTCTTAAAATAATACGAAAAAGGTCTAATTTACACTTATAGGTAGGGTTTTTTAGTCAAAGGTAGGGAGGACTTAGTTATGAGCTTAGAGTGCATGTGAAGGGATAAAGAGAGGTAGGAATGATAAAAAAAAGTTGGTAAAAACATATATTAAGAAAAATATAGACTTAATAAGCCCTTAAAATGATGAAATAGACCTTAAAACCCCCTTATAACCTTATGAGTACCTTCAACCATTGTACATCGTTGTGGCAAACAGTGAGTAGGGAAGGCAATAGTGTTTTGGTTTGTATTTATCATGAACATGATTCAAATGAATATATAAAAATAAAAATGGATTTTGGAAGGTTTTATGAGAACCTAATAACTATAACCTTGACGTAATCCATGCAAATGACACAAACAGGGGTCTTTCTCAAGCAAAAGCCACATTTTGTTATTGACTGAGACTGATAGTGAACAAAGAAGTAAGGCAAGAGTGTAGAGAGTAGTTGTAAAGTTATGGGAAAAAATGGAGATGAATTTACATGAAAATATTATCATGATATTTTTATGAATTTATCATTATGTAAAAAAAGCAAAGGGAAGGCACTTCCAAGTGCAAAACATAATCCTCATGAAGAACCCTACATAGTCTTTTATTAAGGGAGTTTATCTTGGGTATTTGATGATTTAAAATGGAAAAATATGTCAATAAGGGATCAAATTTTATATATTTAATATTAATACTTGGATAACCCTCTAAATTATCCACCTTTGACCACGGAAACATGGGAGTGCCCTCTATTTTGTCTCAGATAGAGGGCACTCCCCTCATGTGCAACTAACAAGTTTTGGAGGAAAGTAAGTGATATGGTGAACCATAAGCTAAGGAGACCATTTAAAAAATTATTTAAAGATTAATTACATCCAAAAAATCATGGGAGACATATCATAGATGAGGGAAACTAAATTGAGATGTCTAAAGTGCTAAGGTTGTAGTCAGACCTAGTAGGCATAGTTATGCCTAGAATCCAAACAAGAGGTGACTTTCACTTTTAGACCAAAGTGGACTTTCTAACTAATGGTATATTGTTTTTAGGATTATAATAGATATTTATAATCTTATTTAATGAAATTAAATCAAACAAGAAGGTCTCAAACACCAAAAGTTGTAGATAGGCTACAAGACTAACATTAGGCCCAGTGTCTAAATGGGGGGTATTACAAACTTATAGCATGAGATGATATATATATATATATATATGATTTATTTAGAATGTTAAATATTTCACATACCTTTAAAGACCATATGAACATGTTTATATATATATATATATATATAAATATATATATATATATATATATATATAAACATGTTCATAGGGTCATTAAAGGTATGTGAACTATTTAACATTGCAAATAAATCACCAAGGTCACTTTTGGCTCAGAAACCAACTCAAACCTACAAAGAACAAGGAAACAAGCTCTATGGGGTGACTTCAAGTGTTCATGTCTCATATAAGAGAATGCATGGGAACCAAAGGGTTTTTAATGGGTTATTAGGGTAAATTAATATCATGTTTGTGGATTTTTTTGATAAATCCAATGTCAGGACTTTATGAACAAAGATTAAGAATGAAAATAGGTCTAAAACCCTTACAAACCCTTGACAAGGACCTAATTGGAGAAATGAACCTAGAGATGAAATGGACCTAATTGGAGAAATATATATAAATAAATAAATGAGAAAATATATAGAATTTTTATAAATAAATATGGTAATTTTATTATAATAAAAAACTCCTAAGTGTCCAAAATAGTTGCTTTATCTTAGGTAGTCAAAACTTGGCTGGTGGACAAGCTAGTGAGAAGGTTGGGAAACTTCATGTGAGATGATTTTAAAGAATTAATGATGCATATAAGGATATGGAAGTATTTAAATGTGTCATAAAATTAATCCCATGTATTTTAATGGGAAAATGAATCCAAATTTGAGGCCAAGTGTGCAGGGTAGATGAAGGAGGAGTTTTTAAGACTACATATGATGATAACTCCTTTTCAGATGATTCTTGAGGATCAAGCCTATAACTAGTACATGTAGAGGCATGTATGATATCCTCCCACTTAATTAAAATAATTATACCTATCCATAATATATTTTTGTATTTTCAAATAGGGATAATCATGAAGGCAATTTTTTCGAGCTAGTTAAGGGAATTTTATGCCACTTTGCAACAATTTGATGACTTGGAAGGACACTTGGACTTCCTAACCTTTCATGGTTCATCTTATATACTATTATCATGTACAAGTAACTTATTCTCTCATATTTAAAATTTTCCTTGTGCCCCTTTTACTTCTCTCTTCTCCTCTCTCTCTCTCAATTTCTATAAGAACTAGCCATTTTGGCCATTTTAATTTATGCTCCACTTGAGTATGGAAAATCCCTAATCATTTTCATACCATTTGATCAATAATACTAATTATTTTTAACTATTATTTATTATTAATAAGTTTGTTTTACTTGGATGATGAATCTTGCTTAGTGAATACTATGGATTCTTTAGCATGTGGTCTCATTCTTTCACCCTAGTTGCACTTGAAAAGTTTCTTCCTATAGGGCATGTGAAGTGTTCTAATAAATTTCAAGGATTGAGTGAGTTAGTATTTTAATTATTGAAATTAAAGGTCTCTTTTCTAGTCCTATATTTACATATTCATCCATAACCTCATAATGTAATATTGATGTGAGAAGATGTAGATTGGAGAAGTGTATTTTTAGTTTGTCCCTTGATTTCATGTGTAACATGCAACTGGTTTGAATTCATCATGTTATTTGGTGTATAAAATCCCTTATAATAGTTTTATTTTATTTATCTCTCTCCCTTTTCCCCCCAAATTTTATGTGTAGTTATAATCTAAAGTGGTAAATTAAGGGAATTAGCCCTACCTAGAGATTCACCTCATCCTTAGGCTACCCACAAGCCTAGAGGTGTTTCCATTGTGATGCTTGGATGAGGAGATATTTTACATCTCCTCAAAGGGTTAAAATCCAAGTGACAACACCTTCATTGACTACCTAGGCATCCTTCATTCCAAGAAACTCATGTGGGTCCATGATAATCCTTTTAACCACTTACAGATTCAAATTTTTAGAGAGAATACAAGAAACATGGATCTTATGAGTTTTGTGTGGTAATTTGATCTTCTTGTTTGACCTAAAGCCTTGGGAATAAACCTTTGAATTCAAGTTTTTATCTACCACCCCAAATGGTAATTTTTTTTAACAATATCTTGATAGACCCTATAAAAACCCTTATTTTTATTATGAGTATCCCTTTCCTTGGTATAACAAATTTATGCCCATTTGAGTTTGTAATATTGGATTAGGCTTTTAAATTTTGAGAATTGAACTATCTTCCTTTCATGCTCTATGATTTTTATATTGATAGTTATTTATCTTTGTCTATGTATATGTGTCCCTCTAATTATATCCTTCCTTTACACCTATATACATAGTCAAGATTATCTATAGGTTGTATGATGTGTATACATAGGTGTGCATAGGCATTTTTTGTGGATCATTTGTTTTCCCTCTCAATGTTATGTTATGTTATCATACCTTTTTACGAAAAACTTATGTAGTGGATGATCAATTCGAGGACTATGTGTTTTAGTTCCTTAGTCTTATTGAGTTGTTAAGTGAGTGAGGTGATCATTATGTTCTTATAACATCATCAATTTCCATTTCAACAAGCCTCTTACCCTCTCTCCCCACTTTTTATTTGTCAAGCTTAGGTTTAGCATTAGCCATAGATTTCATTTATGCTCTTTATATATCTGTGCATTGGTCCTAAATCAAGTGCAATTTGATTATAAAGAATCCAACCTTATCTATAGGTTTACCACAAAGAGTGCAAGAGTTACACACATTGGTGATATTCCCATTATTGTGATAAGACACAAGATATTCTATGCACATTAGTAAAATTTAATACAACGTCTCCCCTGCCGAACACTTATGTGCCCCATGCCAATAATTCACAATCTACACCCATCTTAAATCATCCCCACATAACAACCTATCCATATGTAAATGGTTTGAATGATAACACATTGCTTAAAAATGACTAGAAATTAATGTGTGTTCACTATGAAGTCTTATGAAATCATGGTGAACCCACAATCATCTTAGGGATACAAGGCTTATCCCCAAAATCAAACATAACTTTCAGTCTATCTAATATATCAAAACTTACAATATATTATATACATGGATCCAATTTTCTACCTATAGATAAATAAAATGGTGATACCTCTCCATATATTCCTAATTGTAGCAAGGAAAACCAATGCCCAACAATTCTATCTCTCCAAGTACAACATTTTGTCATATCTTTGATTAATGGCCTACATAATGAAAACCTCCATTACTCACTCTTACACTATAGTTCTTTCCATAGGGTTTTATCCCAAAAAATATTTGGTTCAAGTAGGGATCAAAACTTATCCAACACTTTATGCCTAGCTTGAGCCTTGAGTTTTAAAACAAAAAATGATCACAACTAAAAACCTAAAACACATCAACCAATATTCACCATGATGCCAATGCAGTAGGCCAACAAGGCCCCATGAATCTCCTAACCATCATAACCATTATGTTAACATAATAACCACAACATCATGTTCCCTTTACAAGTTAAAAAATGTATCAATTAACATGATTCCCTAAGGGGTTAATCAATAATTAAATTTAATAATAGATTAACAAGCCTTACAATTATAATAAGCCAAGGATGTTAAACAACAACAGTTAAAAATTACACTGAACCCCATAATGAGTAAAACCTCTATAATTAGGCAAGGTCAAATAAAAATCACAACTAAGAATTAAGGAGATAAAATAACAACCAAAGATCATAACTCCAACATGGAAATCCATGCCCATAATAAAAACACTTAAAATGCAAGACATCTAATCAAGATATAAGTCAAAATAGTCAAATCAGGACTATAATAGAATTGAAGAGGAAATAAAATTGTTCAAGATATAATTTAAATTATTCTAACTATTAATGTCAATTGATTGCATAATTCCCTTTCCATATTACCCAAACTATCAAAATCTATCATCAATCCTAGTTCATAAAATATATTCTTACAATCATGACGATAGACATCAGTAGTATCTAAATATGGTATATTATATAAATAACATAATATAAACTATAAAAAATGTTAACATGATAAAATAAGTCATTTATAGCCATCTATAATGGCATCAATCAATAATATATAAATTAAACATAATGTCATAATTATAATCACATCTTCAATAGACAATAATAAAAAACATCATAATCAAGAAAGATAGGAAACAAAAGTCTCATAACAAATAACCAAATGTATCATAGGGTAATTTCATGACATCATCCCACACTTAAATAGGATCCATCCTTTTTACTATTAAAAATAACCAAAGATAGTTCTTCTTGAATAGTTATGTATCTTCCCAAATGATGCTTCTTCCACTCAGCTGGTCTTACTATACTAAAACTTGTTGAGTGTCTCCATTTCACAACTTAATGCTACATTGGTTTAGAATTTTCACTTGTTCTAGCTACATGTTTTATTTTTACATAACCTATATATGTTTACAATCCAAGACATGAGAAATATTATGAACATATTTCCTTAATGAAATAACATGAAAAACATCATGGGTTCTAGACAAAGAAGGGGGAAAGTTTACCTAGTAGAAAAAATGACTAATCTCATCCACAATGTCAAAAGGTTTGATAAATCATGGAGATATATTTTAAAGTTTTTTAAACTTAATTTAAATTTTCTAAGTTTGAACACAAAATAAAACCTTATCAAGAACAAAAAATTCATAACTTATTTTCTTTTGATTAGCATAACTCTTTTTTTGATCTAAGGTAACTTTTAAATTCTAGCATATTAGGGTCATTTTATTATCATACTCTTTCAGTACTTCAAGGCCACCAACGGATTTGTTTTCTAAAAAATATTATACAAGTGGGGTCATAAATTTTCATCCATATAGATCTTTAAAAGGATCAATTTTAAAAACAAAATGATATGAATTATTATAAACAACTCAACTAAATAGAGATAGTCTTCCTATTAGGATTTATGCCAAGAATGATTGATAAACATTGAAAGCATAAAATAAAAATCATGTGAAAATAAATAATATTAACTCAATGGAGAGAAAACCACAAATGATATAGAAAAATTTATAAGTGGGGAAAACCATCAAATGGTAAAAAAACTGCACAATCTATTAGAAACTTGCAAATAATGAACTCCAATTACAATAGCATGAAGAAGCTATAGGAGAGAAAGAATGTCTCTAGATAAAATAATATCACAAGGAATTAAGAGCAAGAATATTGGTCCCCATTTTTATGTAAATTACATGGATAATGCTAACTAGACCCATCTCAACATAAGGTAACCCTTTGATTAGATTCTCCCCTTTTTGTACAATTTGGTGCTAGCTAGAGAAGTCCCTGTGGATCTTACACCAACTGGTAGGTAGTTGCATAGAATCAAATTACATAAATACATTACTACTAATATTTATTCATGTTATCTAAAGAATCACAAATTTTGTAAGAGAGGAACAGGTGAGGTAAAAACCTCAAGTGACAACTTGGCATATGGAATGCACTCATCCAACGTAGGTAATGTAGTGGAGCCAACAAGCATGTGATAGTACATCACTGGGCATGTACCCATTCAACCTGCAAAGAGACACCCAATCTCATATAAAATAAGACTCACATTTGAAGACAAGAGAGAAGTGACCAAGGAAGAAAATATCTGGTGGAATAAAAAGTGAACTATTATTACTTTTATTTAGTATATTAGTTTAAGTAGTTGGAATGTATAGACCAAGATCACATGTGAGCCATTAGGCATGAACATAGTTTGGAAGAACATATGATCTATTTATTTTTATTGAACTTTTTTTATAAACTTTAAGTTAATTAAGAAGTGAATTATTGATCCTTGTGTTATAATTTGCATAATTTTATGCTTTTGAGTTAGTTTAATTTGAGTAATGTTGTAGTTATTATTTGAATGTATTATGAAATGGAGGTTCGTCCTTGGTATCTAATGGCATCCTTGTGCCATATAGTGAGCTTTTATCACCTATAAAATGACTAAGTTTCGAAAATATAATGCACCAATGTTCTAAGACTCACACTTAGAGTGTTATGTTGGGGATGGGTAGTTGAACCCAAGCCTTCCCATGATTTACCTAAGTAACCAAACCATCTTATGCTAGTCCTTATCCGATCTTACACGGATATAAGCCCCAAATAACTATTTATAGGCTCTCACCTTAAGACCTATACCCTCAATAGGGATTTCACCTAGTGACCTTCCCTTGAATACCTAGTGCTAAAAGGATACCTGAACCCATCTAGTTAATGACCAAGTTCCATTGAATCCCAATTTACACCATAATCCAACTAGCCCAATATGGGCCTAGTCCTTTCACTATTGTACTTTAATTGAGCACATAAGGCTTGTTCCTTGTGTGAAATTAATGTAAATTCCATAACATGATTAAATTTTATGTGCCAAATCTTGCTATGCCCACACCTAGCTCCATTAAGTTTAGAACTAATATGGTCTGATGGCTAAGTGCATGACTAAGTGCAAAGTCTAACCTAGTAAACTTTTATACAACATTTTAGTTCCATTATCAAGACACATATTGAATTTCATTATCGTAATGGTGTAACAGAATGATGTTTTGACTATCACTCAATAATATCAAGGATTGGCTAGAGAAAATGGAAGATAGTTTCACATAAAGGCATCCCATATGTAATTGTCAAGAGCCAAGAAAATGGGTGTAAACTAACCTGTACCATGCTCTATATGAGGTGTTATTTTTAGAACTACCTAAGCATGTGAACTGATGGTTGGTTACCTACACTACTACTAGAATATAAATCTATAGACAGTGCCTCAAGTAGACTGCAGAGGATGTAAAAAACTTGGAAAAATTGGATGAATTTTGGATGTGCATTGTGGATGAATGATGGAGGGGCATGCTAAATAACTATGTGTTAGAATTCATAGTGTCAACCTTCTCATGCCTTAAACAAGTATAGTATGAATTTATTTTTAAGCCAAGTGGTTTATTCATCAAAGGGCTCAACACTAAACTAAAGAAGTTCCTAGTGGATTATGGTATAGAAACCATAAGAATAGAAGGCTAAGGTCCTTGCATGTATGAGTAAGAACATAAGGTGAGAATGGAAGTGTAGGAAGGTGTGATGGAAAAGAATCAACAACCTAACACCTGAGAGATATAGAGGTTGAACTATATTAAGCAAAAGCATAGGCTAATAGATGATCTCGAACTTGGAAGTACTTAGAGGACCCATAACAAGTAAGAAGGGCATGGGGAATGATCCTTTAAACTATAGCATCATGAAGAGAGAGAAGAATAAGTAAGAGACCAAACTTAATAGTTGGGTGTAGGATGTAGTTGGTTCTAATAAGATGTGGCACTTGAGAATGTACCAAAAGCATCTACCTCCTTTGAACCTAAAGTGTGACCTCATGCACTGGATTTCCCACCATAAAATAAAATAATTATAACTGAACTTATATCAACATAGACTTTGATAGGGTCCAAAAATGGGATTAATAATTTGTGATTGATCAAGTAATTCCTTATGAGGAATTGAGTAATGATATGGTGAATCTAGTAATCACCAAACTAGGAGCCTTAAACATAAGCACAAGCATTCTTTTATAAATAATGTTAGCTTCAATAACTGGGAAATATCCCATAAGAAGTGGCATAATGCCACTAGTGAGTAGTACTATTCCAACAAGTTTAATAGTATGGCCTACTCCTTTAGGGTCAATGCTCAACCCTAAAAGTGGAGGCATTGAAGGACTACCTCCAACATAGATTCAAGGGGGATAAACACATCAAAACTTGGTGCCACCCCCTAAATATATCTACTAAAAGATCATGATGCACTTACCAAAATATTATGGAGTTTAAAATCTATGGAGCATGTGCTAAAGTGTGAGTTACAATGGCATGATAAGGGCATCACTTAGCCTGAGCACAAGGCAACCCAATTCATGACCCCTTTGTTGGATTGTGCCCATACATGGTATCAAAAATTTGATCTAAACAAGGCTATGGTTGACTACACTATGTTGAAAGAATATTTTTTAAAAGATTTTGATATCCATGAGTTTGAGTAGTAAAACATTATGGTGCTTAGGGAGATCATCCAAGGAATATCTGAGAGCATACACCTATATGATGCATATATTAAAACCCTTCTCTCTAAGCTTCCATATGACATCCACCCCTCCCAACATATGCAATGGTTTTTTATAGGCTTGATAGTACCTTTTAGATGAGCATTTTCTGTGAAAACCTTCATGGACCCCTGTATAGTGATTGAATCCATAATCTAGGCTAACGTGATAGGTAGTTCTAATACAAGGATCAACCCATTCATGAAGGCATAGATTTTTTCAATAGCCTCTTAGTTATAGAAGTTAATTATTGGCTTGGTGCATGATACTCATATTGGGTTATGGTGTAATGACTATGAGATGGAGGGGCATAACAAGAACAACTACCCATAAAAAACATATTTGTGCCCTCCTTCTCAATTGTAAAGTTTGTCATGGACCACATGAATCTTAAAACTATCCTTTATTATAGTGCATTAGCTAAGTAAACACCACCATTTATTATAAAAGGTGTGATGCTTATACATATTAAATAGTAGACTATAGATTCATTAATGAGATATGCTAGAACATGGAAAGAGGTGCAAGGTAGGTGATAACATCAAGTGATAGTCAGGCAAGTCAAGGAAATGAAGGCTATGGCTAGAACAATATGGGTTATAGGAACTAGTGAGGCACATGTGGGCAAGGAGGAGGATGTGGTAGAGGATGATTCCCACCATGATCCTACTATAAGTGTGCGTTAACTGATCACTATCATCATGATTTCCCCATGTACCCAATGTGTGGGTACTATCAAGGACAACATTTGGTTAAAGGATGCCTAGACTTGTACAAAAAGATAACTCAAGGTTGACTTGGTGTAGATAGAGGTGTCATAATTATTAAGCATGATTATAGAGAGGAAACATGGCCTCCTAAGCCATAATGCACTTGTATGGAGCCACCCAAGGTGTAAGCCACAACAAGGAGTGGGTGCACCACTAAACCACCTACTATGTCAAACTAAGATCTATGCTTAGAGTATGGAAAATCAAGTTATACTGAGTGCATAACATGTCAAGAGCCAAAATCTATGACATATCCTAACCATACATGGTAGGACATATTTAGTAAGACATGAGTGTGATATATAATTCAAAAGGCAAACTTTAATTGGTGAGAGACTTAGAGGCAAAAGCAACCACTTTGCATGAAAATCAAAGTCACCAAGTGGCTAAAGTATAAGAGTTTATTGATATCATGTGCCTCTTACAAACTAAAGGGGTACTTCCCCTACTAAAATATTTGCTTTTTAAAATTTTAGGGAAAGAAACATCATAAGAGGTTACATCTCAAGTGATAGAGGTTATAATGCCACACATGGAGTGGGTGCATGAAGTTATACGTACTCAGAACATTGAGTAAGACCAAGAATTATTGATAGATTCCACCATCAATGGATGGTCGATCTATGAATTATTCATAGATATAGGTGTTGAGGTCAATATTCTAACCAAAAATGCCTAGGAAAAGATGGGGTGGTCACCCCTAAGGCCCTCACATCACATTCTATTCATGGATAACAAAACCCAAGTGCAAATTATTAGGATATTGAAAGGCACCATTATAGATATCATGGGTGTAGAGTTCCATGCTAACTTCAAGGTCATTGAGTTAGTAGAGTATGATAACTAGCCAATGCTCTTGTGAAGGCCATAGTGCTATGATAATAATGTTGACATGCACTTTAAGAAGCACTATATGAATTTTGATAATGATAAGGAAAGGGTGGTGATCCCTCTTTCAAGTGACTAAGGGCCCCCATATATAGATATTATTGATCTCAAGGATGAGATCAACCACATTTATAACATCATGGTGATGAGAAGCTCAACCCCAATGACCAAGGCATACTCAAATGAGAGGATTGACAATCAACCTCTAATACAAATGATGTAGCCTATAAGTGATGGGTTGAAGAGGCATATGAGATCACTAGCCAAAGGTGCCACCTAGTGTGGGTAGACAGACTAAGGCTAGCTAGGATAGGGCTAGTTAGGAATGAGCACCCCAAGAAGGAATGGGTTTCCCATGCCCAAAAGGGGGAGAAAAGGGTGTTTTTGATAAGTAAATGTAATCTTGTAGTGCTCCCAAAGTATGAAGGGATCCAACCCATAGAAAATTATTTCTATTACATCAAAGCCTATATCCCAAAGGAGATAGATTGAATGGGCATAGTATTACATACCTTGAAGAGCATTCTTGATTGCTAGTGGGCCATGTAAAGACTGAGCTTACCTACTTGGCAAGATGTAAAGGAATCTATCTTCACTAGATTCAACAAGAGTAATGAAGACCTAGACATGGTTTCTTACAGTTGTGATTCTAAACCAATCACACATGTATGTTTGTGTAAAGAAACCTAGACTATCTGTGATGATAATACACCAAGAGGTTTATGGGTACATGCATTTTATAGGACCTTGAAAAATTGGGCATGAGTGTGTTACATTTTAAATGAGACATATTTTAAGATAGGAAACTAGAAAATTCTCAAGGAGAGGTGCATGCACACCTTCTCCTTTTGTTCGTAGAACTTAGAGCTATTAGAGCCACTGCAAGTCATCTATAAGATAGTGTTTGAGGAAAATACTATCTTAGAAGATCCCCTAAATGAAATGTGTAGGGAGAAAGGACTATCACTCTCAATGTTCTTTGGGGAGATGATTCTCAATAGTGACTCCAATGAAGAAGATGATGAAACTTGGAAGGATCACAATTGGAAGGCTCTAATATGTAGATAAAATATTGTGTTCCTTGTGGATGATAGTACACCAAATGATGAAGATCCAATGCATCTTTGAATTGAAATAATAGAGGGGAAAAATTAAGTTGAAGAATCTCATCTAGAGAGAAATTAACCCTATACACACCACTCAAGATGAGTAAAGTGGACATAAGCATAAAAGTTGAGTTGAAGATCACCATTATAAGCGCTTATTGGTCTGAGTCAAAGATGGCATGAATTTTAGACCTCTTGAGGAAATTTTAGGACTTGTTCCTTCATAGCTACAAACACATGAAGGGCACCCACCATTCTCTTAGAAAAATAAGCATTAGGCTTATGGATGTCATGAGGCTAGTCAAGAAGTGCCCATATTGGATGAATCCCAATCTCTATGCTAAGGTGAAAATAGAGATTGATAAAATACTAGCGACTAGCATCATCTACCTGGTGAAAGAATTTGAATGGGTGATTTTGATAGAAGGATGGGTGCATAATTTTTTTTTCAACTATAAGATGTTGAATGTCACTTATTTCAATGATCCATTCTTGATCCCATTCACCAATGAAGTCCTAAATGGAGTCATAGGTTTTGAGATCTACACTTTCACCGATGGGTTTTCAAGCTATCATCAGGTGTAGATTGAGGAAGAAGATAAGCCCAAGATAACCTTTCCAATTTAATTGGATTGTTTCACTTATAATGTGATTCCCTTTTGACTCAATAATATACAAAGTAATGATCACTGCTTTTAAGGACTTTATCCATAAGTTTTTCCAAGTGTATCTCGATGACTAAACTCTGTATGGTCTTGTAAAATACCATTAAAAAAAAATTGTGCCTCATGTTTGATAGTTGTAAGTAGCTCTAGATCTCTTTGAATCTAAAAATATGCATCTTTAAAAATACTTTTATGATATTACTTGAGCACATCATCTATAAGGATGGTTTACTATTGACCTAATGAAGATATCCATAATAATCTAGCTCCAAACTCCCTCAATGCAAAAAGACATTCATACATTTTTAGGCCATTATGGTTACTACATGAAGTTCATTCATATCTATGAAAATATTATAAGACCTATAGAGGAGCTCTTTCACAAGGATGGCCCATTATACTAGGGTTATGTGCAATAAGAATCCTTTAAAACACTAAAGCTAAAGTTGTCTAGCATGTTAATTCTTAATTCCTAGACTAAACTACTCCTTTCAACATCTATGTTGATGCTTTAGGTTCTACCATTGGCACACAACCCCATTCATCTTTTTCATAGATCATGAGGTACTCAAATACCTCATGAACAAGCTTATTTTACAAGGGTACATATGAAGATGGATTATTGTCTTTAAGGAGTTCCAGTTCTCTATTGTCATTAAACCTAGGAAGCAGAACTTAGGGTTAGACCATTTGTCCTACATCAACTTTGGTGATCTGGTAGTGAAAATTGAGGATGACATGCTAGATGCACAATTTTATAGAGTTTAGCATGTTATTGAAGATCTAGTGGAGATTGTCACTTTATTAACATTTGGGTTTGTGCCCTTGACCTTTTCCACCAAGGAAAAGAAATAACTTATGGTCTATGCCACCCCTTCTAGCACATTGAGGGGGAGTTGTACAAACTAATTAGCAATGAAGTCCTATGTTTATGTTTTTTGGAACATGAATGGGACTCTATATTATAAGAATCAAACAAAGGGATTGTAAGAGGCCATTTCATTAGAAATGCAATAGGATGTAAGATATTATAGTCGAGCTTGTGGTGGCCAAGCCTATTTTAAGATACAAAAGAGTACATTAAGGCATGTGATGTATGCTAGTGTATTAAGAAACCCAACCATCACTATGAGATTACTCTCATCCCCATTTTTGCCCAAGCACTATTCAAAAAATGGGCCATTAAATTTGTTGGGCCAATTTATCCTATAGCATGGTGCACAGGAGATAGATATATCTTAATGACCATGTACTATTTCACCAAGTGGGCCAAAGCTACACCAACTAAAGACTTCACAATTATGACAACTATGCACTTCATATAGGAGAACATCATCAACTAGTATGGGTGCCCATTGAATATAACTATTGATAGGGGCACTAATTTATTTAATGAGATGGTACATATCCTTCTAACCAAATATATAGTGGTGTACCACAAGACCACCCCATATCATCCTAGGTCAATGGTATGATTAAAGCCTTTAACAAAATTCTTGGAAAGTGTCTGACAAAGATATGTAATGTTGGTTGAAAATATTGGGATGATCATGTCTCAATGGTCATTTGGGCATACCACATGACCTACAAGTACCTAAATAAGGCTACACTATTTCAACTAGTGTTTGGTGTTGAATTAGTTATGTGCATGGAATTCATGGTGCCCTCCTTACACATTACATGGATGGGTTAGTTAGATAACTAAGAATATTTAAATGCAGGGTTGGAAGAATTGGAGTGCTTGGATGAGAATCATTTATAATCCAAGTGGAGTTAGTATATTGAGAAAGTCCACCAAAATCATTGGCATGACAAGTATATAAAGCATAAGGAGCTGACTAAAGGAAAATTGGTACTACTCTATGATTCCAAGTACTTCAAGAACCTAGTAAAGTTACAAATATGGTAGATGGGTCCCTACATCATCCACCACATCTTGGAAATAGGTACATATAAGTTATGCGTGTTATCTAGTGAAATTCTTATTGGGAACTTCAATGGCAACTAACTAAAGCCTTACAATAAATAGGCTAGCACTTGTACCATGAAAACACTACCTTCTTGGTCACTAGTCAATTTGAAATTGAGTTAACCAAAATAAAGTTTAGCTTTCTTTTTTTTGTCCCTTGTATAGTGTATAGAGGTAGTGAGTGGTGCACAATGGCTGCAAAACTTTTGAGTTAACACTTCATTCATAATTCTAATCAGATAAGTCAAGCACTTGTTCCCATAATCACATGAGGCCAAACATATAAGTAGTGGGTACATGAAGCTTATCAAGTGCAAATAGAATTAGCTAGAGAGACATATGCACAGGATGGAAAGTGCAAGGCCCTTAAAGGCCCAAGAAGGACCCACTCTAGTGCTACCTTTGTGTTAGTGTTGCAAGAAGGTGCATCAATTGATCCAGTGCCTGATACCCCAAGAGGCAAGAAGTGAAGATGCCCAACATGATTGAGCATAAGGTAGATAGTCAAAATGCACTCTAAAAGTTCATAAGAGAATCAAGAGAGAAACAAAGTGCTATAGGGCCAATATAAGGGATTTGTATAAGGTAGGATAGGCTAAAGCAAGATAATGCATAAGAAATTGACCAAGGTAGATAAGTTTTCTAAAAAAGGAGTGAAGCTAGAAGAATTAGAACTGAGGAGGATGAATTGCATGCATTTGAGGTTCTATGCATAGGTTTATACAAGAAAGGTGAAGGTCATGCCAAGGATACATGCATAGAAGGAAGTCATCTAAGATAGCTAGAATTTACCCAAGAAGGAGTAGGAAGTGACCATTTAAACCACACATCACTTTATCACAAATGCTATTAAGAGTATTCCTTGAGGTATTGGCATAAAGATAGCATTTAATTTATATAAGATAGGAGAGTTTCAAATATTTCATATATTTTCACATTTTCTAAGAAGATTGAGGTACCTATGTGATTAAACCTACATTAATGATGGTGGTTAACAAGAGAAGGGTATAAATTGATCAACATTGAACTTGCTTAGGTTACAATGATTATGCTAACCTAGACTTAAAATGAATAATTTAAGAGGCTAGAGATCCAAAACAAGAAATAACATTGTCACAAGTGAGAATTTGACCAACTCAGGCACCTAGACTGAAAGGAAGCATGTTAAGAAAGAGTGCATTCATAATGAATCTAGTGTGAGGGGTTGGAGTGAGAGAATTGGTTTAAAAAGTTGAGTGAAATGTGAAGCTACCACTAGGCTACCCTTAATGGCTAACAAAGATCAACGCTAAACATATAGATGCATATCTTACAACTATAGAAGTGTTGGCCACCATTAGAGGTTTTGGCAAGCCACATCTATCTCAGTTCAACATAAGTAAATTCATAATGGTGAAGAAATGAAAGGCATCAGGATTTGTAGAGGTGAAATAAGAACCCAAGAGGGTTAAGATTGTAGAAGAGGTGATAACCACCAAGACTAAGGCACAACCAGTTGAGGTAGTTAGCATCATGGATATCGATACCATGGTGCTAAGTTATCCTATCAATATATGCAATATCACCTAGAGGTTTAATTAGAGTAAAATTGATGCTATTTCATGCATAAACTCTAGCTCAAAGAGTAAAACCATCAAACATTAAATCATTTCCAAGACTTGGCATAAGACTGAATGGAAGATACAGGGTGCAAGACCCTAAAAAGTGATGCCCTCTTTGATGTCTCAATTTAAGATAAGCTAGTAGATTATGGCACAACTCAACTATATGAGTTACCCTACTTAATAGAACCAAAGGAGCTCATCTAGTTCATGATCTCACATGTCAATGAGGAATACTTCTAATTTTTAGGATGACACATGAATATCTCACCATAGCTAATTAAAAGGATAACTAGATTACCTGATGTTAGATAGGATATCCATCAGATGATGGATGATGTCAAGGAGGTGGAGTTAATCACAATGCTCCTAAATTAATTCAAAGTGGGATATATGTTCTTAATTACCAAGTGTGATGACCCAAGCATGAGGGTGGTAGCATGCCTCATAAGCTCCAAGTTATGTCTAGGTGGTTGATGAATAGATGTGTCAAAGGCACATCTTGGCATGGCTTATCACATACCGTAGGGTGTCCAATTTAATATCATCAAGTTCATCATGGAGGAATTAGTCAAGAACACATTGGAATACTATAGCATGAAGATAAATTTTAGGTGGGTGTTCATCCTTATATTAATCATAATTGAGGAGATCAAGATCTTATATGGGAGTAAAGATAGTTTGTGGGTGTCTCTATAACACCATGAATCCCCTATGTATAAATATAAGGATTACACTTACCCCACCAAATTTATCCCTAAGTATAATATGTGTGTAATTTAATAGTATGAGCAGTACATAGAATCCTTTGGAATGGAGTCATACATTATCCAGGGGCTCCCTCAAAGCATGTTTGGGATGACAATATTTATCATAATATAGTACTACTACATCTTGTGCTCTGTGCTAGAAGATGGGAATAGGTTAGGATGGATGAAGCTCCCCTTTACCTTCTTAGTAGAAGACTTTAGGGATGCAATGCATAGGATCTTGAATCTGAAATAGATGGATATTATAGTTAATGAACTAGAAATATAAATGAGGAGTTGAGGTACCTACATTGATGGAAGAGTAACCAAAGATGAAGAAGATGCCTAAGATCAAACAAACACCAATTCTATTCAAGAGGTCATCATCCTAGGCTTTATTCATATGATTTACTATGAGATGAAGCCATGAAAGAATGATTATAGTGTTGGGTCAAGTAATAAGTAGAAAGAAGACCCCCAATCTAGACTGGGGAGGAAGGAACCCCAAAACCTATTGAAAATAAGAAGTCCCCCCAAAATAAGAGAGGGGAAACTCTAGAGGAAACACAAGAGAATATAAATCTCAAAATAACCTTAAAAAAAGAGGCATCCTCTTCAAGATCATTAAATAAGTGCATAAAGTCTATCCCAAAGACCTACCCTAGCACAAAGAAGAAGGGGAAGGCCCATATTTTGATGCCCAAGATGGAGCTCTCAAACATAGAAGAGGAGTTGTAAGAAGAATAGCTGTAGAAAGAAGAATTAAAGGAAGAAGGTGTGATTGGCACATGCAGCATACCTGAATACATGGAGTCCTCATCAAGTGAAGAGACCCCTTTCCCACTTGCTTAGACTGATCCAGAGAAGTGAAGAAGAAGATTGAGGAAAATTGGCTTCAATGAAGCTGAAATATAGAGGGTGTAGGAGCTATGGGAGCAAAAGGAATAAATTACTAAGGTAGAGGTTCTAAAAGAAGTCATTGAAATGGTGGAGGATGAGGAGTAGATAAAAGAGGAGGAGATAAAGGTGTAAATGGAAAAAGGAAGTCAATAAGAAGATATAAAAGAACCCAAGAAAGTAACACCTTTAGGCATGCCAATAGAGAATGAGATACAACACCAGTGGTAAGACATGGGCCTTAACCAAGAACACATTGACTCGATGCTAAAACTACATGAAAATCATGAAGAGATGAAGTCTAGGGGCATGTCCTAAGTTGATATTGATTGGATAGAGGGTGAAGAGATAATAGAAAGAGAAAAGAAATGCACCACACAACTTGTGAAGAGGAAGGCCAAAAATCAAAAGTCCAAGAAATAAGAGGCATCAAGAAAGGTCAAATAAGAGAAGGTAGGAAGAGGGAGAGAGAAGAGAAAGTGACCCAAGAGGAAAGGGTGTGCATGTTGAAAGAAATAGAGTAGAATAAAGTTGTTGCAAGCATGGGACCAAGTAAATAGAAAATGCCAAAAAAGATGCCAAGTACCCCCCCTAGTATAGTAAAAGAGGTTGAATAATAGGCATGCCCTAGTTTTTAAGGGGTGCATGGAGATAAATAAAGTGATATTTACACCTTAGAGAAGAAAATAGTATGGAGGTTGAGGCCCTGATAAGGCAAGAAGGGGAGAAATATGATGCAATGAAAGTTCATGCCATACAACCACTAAAAAAAATGGATGAAGGAGAAAAATCCATAGAATAAACCCTATAGGAAGGACATGATGGTGAGATAAGTTCCAAAGAATGAGAAGGAGCAAAAAAAAGAGAAGAAGAAGAAGAAGTAGAAAAATAAGGCACTACCATGAGCACTATCACCAATGAGGAAGAAGAATTGGGTGAGGATGAGGATTATGAAATGGGAAATAGGGAAAGGGCACAATAGGACTTCAAATAGGATGAGGACTTATACATGATAGAGTGCATACCTCCAAAGACTACCATGACCTTAATGTGCCACTAGGTTTCTTGGGTACTAGACTACTACATAGATGAGACTGACTTCAAGGTTCTAACCAAAACAATCTAGAATGCCAAGAAGTTAGAAGAAGGGCACAACTAACAACTCCTCAACCCTCATAAATTTAACTCCATGTGCTCTACCAATGATCTGATCAAGATGGCCTCTTTTATCACACATAAGAACATCATTAATGATGCTCACACATATATCTAGAAGAAGGCAACAAATAAAGATAAGAAAAACCTTAAGGAAATGAAGTTCATGATTAAATAGCTGATAGAGTGTATAGAAGAGGTGGAGCCATCCCTCCTGGATGGTGTGGATACCTTAGAGATGAAGGAAGTAGACTAGGTCTACACAATTGTGAAGCAAATGCTCCCTAGAATATGGATGGTGCTAGAATAAAAATAAGATCCCTATGAGGCCTTATGAGGAGAGTTAAACAAGAAACTTGATGTATTGGAAGACCTATTTACTAAAATTGAAGAGGGCATAAAGGAAGCTGATGTAATATTCTATAACTTTCCCAACTATGAAGTAATGATCGATGCATACCTTAAGAAGGCAAAGGAGGAGAAGGACACTTTGTTCCAACACTCTTTCATGGTATCCAAGATCAAGAGCATATAGGTAATAGCTAAGGTCAACTCCCTTAATTCTTAATTCAAGACTCAAGAGTAGGACTTGGACGTAGTCTTCTGCACCTTCTAGATAAAGGCCAATGAGCAGGGGGAAATATTGGATGGTGGGGTGAAGAATGCATAATAAAGGTTTGGAGCCTTTAGAAAGGAGTTAGAAATAATGAATGTGCTTGTTATCAAAGATACATCCACAAAATTAGATGGTTCCATTAAAGAGATTAAGGGTACCATCTAGGGTTTTGAAAATTTTAAGGAAGACTTAAAGCAGGGTGCACCTGAGTTTTATGCACCAATGTGCTTAAAGACTAGTCTGGGGTGGACTAGTAATTTTATATAGGGTAATGTTAGACCCTATTTTTGTGAAAATTACATAGAATGTGCCAAATAGAACCATATTAGAGCAAGTCAACCCTTGTATTTGTTTCTCCCCTTTTTTTACATTTTGACACTAGCTGGAGAAGTCCCTATGGATCTCATGCTAGCTGGTAGGTAGTTACATAGCACTAAATTACATAAAGACATCCCTACCAAGGCTTGTACATGGTGGATTGAGAATCACAAATGTAAAAGAGTGGAGTAGGTGAGAGAGTAATCCAAAATGATAGATTAGTTTATGGCATGCACTCATCCAACCTGGGTAGATTAGTGGAGTTGGTAAACTCATGATAACTCATCACTGAGCATGCACCCATCTGACTTGCTAAGAGATGCCCAATCACCTACAAAAAAAGATGTATATTTGAAGACAAGAAAGACATGACCAAGGTAAAAAATATATATTAGAGAGTGAACCATTAGTATTTTTAATCTACATATTAGTTTAAGTATTTGGAATGTATAACCCAAGATTGCATGTGAGCTATTGGGCATGAATAGAGGTAGGAAGAGCATATGCTCTATTTTTTTGTATTGAAATTTTATATTGAACTATAAGTTAATGAAGAAATTAAGTATTGATCCTTGTGTTATAATTTTCATAATGTTATGCTTGTGAGTTAGTTTTATTTGATTAATGTTGTAGCTATTATTTGAATGTATTATGAAATAGAAGTTCATCCTTGGTCTCTAATGGTGTCCTTGTGCCATATAATGTCCTCAACTCTCTTATAAAGTGACTAAGTGTTGGAACCAAAATCCAATAAGTTTATAAGACCCAAACCTAGAGCATTATGTTGAGGATGGGAAGTTAAACCTAAATCTTCCCTATGATTTACCTAAGTACCTAAACCATCTTATGTTAGTCCTTATCCCATCTTGTGTCATTATGATCCCCACCTAGCCAATTATGGAATTACACCTTAGGACATATTCCCTCAAGGAAAGCTTACACCTAGTGACCTCACCTTCAATACCTAGCACTAGAAGGCTACCTAAACCCCTCTAGTCAATGACTAAGACCTGTTGAACCCCAAGTTGCACCATGATGCAACTAGCCCAATACAGACTTGGTCCCTTCACTATTGCACTTTGGGTGAGCAAACAAAGCTTTCACCTTTTGTGAAACTGATGCTAACACATAACATGATTAAATGTTGTGTGCCATATCCTAATATTCTCTTGCCTAAATTCATCAAGTCTATAATTGACATGGTCTGATAAATAAGCACATGACTAAGTGCAAAGTCTAACCTAATGAACTTTTCTACAACAAAGACTAAAACAACAAAACAATTGTGAGGGAGAAGAATATAATAAATTAGTATAGGAAGGATAAATTATAGAGATAGAGGAGTAAAATAGAAATTATATAGAACCCCATTATGACCTTACAATCTCCCTTTATATGTGCCACTTGTGGGCTATTCCCTTAGAGATTGTAGGGAAGTATGTGACATGTGGGGAAGGGAGAAATACATACAAGTAACTATAAATCTAAAAAGTGGATTAGAGAGGTGAGTGAAACCTCATAAAGGTAGGAATAAAATATATTTACAAATATAATAAATACACACATAGCTAAAACTTAGGAAAAGCCTATAAACCTATAGAAAGGACCCAAAATAAATTTAATTCTCCAACACTCCCCCTTAAGATTAATTTAGGGTTATAAACGTAGAAAGAACATTTTAAAAATAAATAAGGGATTTGAAATTACATAATTTCCCCATTAATGGAAACTTCTTTCAAAATAAATCATAAAAGATTTGAGAGAAGAAAGAAGAGAAGGTGATACCAAAAGTCACAAGGAAGAAAGTGTGATCACCAAAACTATCCAAGAATCTTTTTTAGACAAGGTGGTCAATCTACCATGGAACAAAAAACATTAAAAAGGAGTATTGATCCATATAACCCTATAAAACAAGCAAGCCAACATTAATATTTCAATTTAAGTAACCATTATACTAAAAATACAATTTACATACATAGTGTAATAGAAGTAGATGTAAAGGGAAATCTAAGTAGAGACAACTTCCATCATAAAGTTCATTAACTTGCATGAAAAGAAGTTAGTCACAAAAAGATATAATTAAAGCATATATCCTTTGAAACAAAAAGTAAGTAATGCATATAAAATTAATTTTAATTTTAAATTGAGATAAATAAAATGTGTCACTTGTAAAAGATATTCTACATGAAGAATTAAAAGAATTGTTGCAAGAAGACCTATCAAAGTCTCTAGAAGACTCATTTTATTTAGGAATCCAAACATTTTTATCCTTAGCGGTAGGAGATTTAGTATTTGTCCAACAATGAAAAATGTCATTATTACATTTACCATAAGATTAGCATGGGTTCAATTTCCAATAGTGAGATATACAATGCCCGTGTTTTCCATAATGCACACAAGGTTAAGCAGTTTTAACCAAAGTACGAGCATTAGAAGTAGTGTAATCAAAATAATTTGTCTTATAATTCCTTGTATGATGAGGAAAATAAGATTTTTATTTTTCATTATTATTAGGTGAATCAATAGAATCAACATAATTGAGACCTTTAGAATTTTCATTAGAAATAGGCAAAAGAGGTTTGAGAATACCATATTGACATTTACTAAGTGCACCACAAGAATAGCCCATATCTTGCATGATTTTTAGGCTAGGTTTTGTAAGAGAAGTGTTTAGAGACATTTTAGGTGTTTCAAAATTAAAATAAGGTTCACCATGATTAGAACTAGTGTCATGTACAAAAGACATCAATTTTTCATTTAGAATGTCAATAGAAGATTG
Source organism: Torreya grandis (assembly GCA_037957365.1). Lineage (NCBI taxonomy): Eukaryota > Viridiplantae > Streptophyta > Pinopsida > Cupressales > Taxaceae > Torreya > Torreya grandis. The sequence goes on along the minus strand of JARHVA010005414.1, from coordinate 368,127 downwards.
CATATTATCCATTTTATTTTGAAAATGATTTTGAAGTGCATTAATGGAATGATGAAAATAAATAATAATGATATTTTGAATTGCAATTTATTCTTTAATAATATCTGTCTTCATCTCAAAAAAATTCTTAGTTTTCAGAAAAACAAATAAAATGGCCAAGTTAAGGCCCATGAGAGCAAAAGAGACATATTTCATTAGTATTGAAAAAAAATCAATTATTACAAACATAAATTGATCCAATGAACACTTAAAAATATTCATGTTAAAATTATTATCAATTAACTTTTAAATATAAAGCCACACTAAAACACCAAAAAATGTATAAATAAAACACCAATTAAAGATTTTATGTTTGAAAAATAAGAATGAATAAATCCCAAACAAACACCACTTAACTAGTTACATTTACAACTAAAGAGAAATAATTCATAACAAAATATGATTCCATATATGGAAATTAGAATGGATAATGACAAAAAAATTACAATATTAAATATTTTCCAAGATTAAATATGAACAAAAAAAGTTGAAAAAAGTTTGATATGATCTTTAAAACATTGTAAATGAGATCAACTTTTTCATTCTAATATTGATTATCAAAAAAAATTAGTGGATTTTTTTTGGGTGAATATACATTTATAATTTAATATTTTCAAGATGAATAAGTTCAAAGGTTCAATGTTCTCTTGATGCTTTCAATGCTAATTTATGTCTTCTGCATAGTGAAAGCAATTTTGAAACAAGTTTGATTAATTTCAGATTTTGAAGATCTAAAAGACAAAATAGTCAAACTAAAGTGATTAAACCAAAGTTTTGTCTTCTCATCTATAAAAAACACTCAAACAACTATTAATGCTCCATTGTCAATGAGTAAATAGAGAAAGAGAGTTAATAGATAGAGTTGCAAAAAAAATAAAGAGATTAGTGATGAGTTAGCCAAAAAAGGTAAAAAAAAACTTCTTGTCCACCTTAAACCAATGCAAACACTCATGAATTCAACATACACAACCCATAGATTTGATACCATATTAGGATTTATGCCAAGAATAATTGATAAACATTAAAATCATAAAATCAAAATATTATGAAAATAATTAAGATTACCTCAATGGAGAGGAAACCAAAAATGAGATAGAAGATTTTATAAGTGGAGAAAACCATCGAACGGTGAAAACCCCCCAAAATATATTAAAATATTACAAACAATGAAATCCAACTACAATAACATGAAGAATCTATAAGAGAGATAGAATGGCTTTAGAAAAAATAACATCATAAGAATGCAATATCAAGACTAGAACAACAAGAAAGTTGTGAGAGAGAAGAATACAAGAAATGAGGAGAAGATGGATCTTTTATAGAGATAGAGGAGGAAAATTGGAGTTACATATAATCCCATTATGACCTTACAATCTCCCTTTATATGTGCCACTTGTGGGATATTCCCTTAGAGAGTATAAAGAAGTGTGTGCCATGTGTGGAAGGGAGAGTTACATGCAAGTAACTCTAAATCCAACAAGTGGATTAGAGAGTTGAGTGACACATCATAAAGGTAGGAATAAAATACATTTACAAATATAATAAATGCACACATAACTAATACTTAGGAAAAGCCTATAAACCTATAAAAAGGACCCAAAATAAGGTTAATTCTCTAACACTTCTTATTTACTTTACCGATCCATAACGTACATCCATAGTATGTCCTCAACCAATTAATTTATTCTTTTGGTTTGAACATCTATTTTTAGGTGTTATAAATGACTAAACTTTAACCAAGTGATGAATATTATAGTTAGGGTTCACAAAAAACTTAATGTGAATGACTTGTCTTGATTACAAATGATCGCTTTAGGCATCTTGTGCAACAATACTACCTATTTTATGAATCATTCCATAAACACAAAATAATCATCTATAATATTTCTCTTTATAAATGGAAACTTTATTTTCCTTATCAATTAACACCAAAATGATGTCATGTTTGTTGTGGGATTTAGGTAACCCAACAATAAATTCAAGGGAAATTACAACCCATGTATCACTAGGTATATCATGATGATATAAAAAACCCCTAAGGTAATCATTTTCAACCTTGATACACTAAAATTCTAAGCGTATTTACACAAAATTGGTGACATTGTGCCTCATTCCACTCCAAAAATAGTGCCTTTTTATCTCATGTGTAATTTTGATGACATTTGAATGAATAAAATGGATCTGTGTTTCTTGTATCATAAGAATAAAAAATTCATCTAACTTGAGCACAAAGATTCTATATTTATAATTCATAAGGCCATCTAGCTCAACAAAAAAAAATCAGCAAAATCTTTTTCTAAAGGCTTGTCTACTAGTCCTACAGTTATGTCTTAGCAGTATTTATCAATACATTATTATTTTAGCACAATAGTTCTAATTTTTCCCCATAGTAAAGACATGGTATCAAGGTACATGCATCTTATGAGTGCATCAACAACATGATTTTATTTTCTGTTAACATAATATATGTCCATGTAAAAATTACTAACAAATTCTAGCCATATATGCTAGCATGCAATCAAATCATCTTGGGAAAATAAGTGTTTTAGGTTGCAGTAATTATAATTTAGTTTTAAATTCTTTCCTATTATGAAATGATTGCATTTTTTTAGATCATGCACTATGGTATAAATCTCTAAATAATGTACATGATAGTTTTTTTCATTATCTGTTAGCTTGCATGACTTATAAGCCACCAATTTACCATATTGATTCAATATGTTACCAAATACCTACATAGAAGCATCAACCCAAATCTTAAAGTTACTATTTGGGTTAGGAATGATCATAATTGGAGATATTTTAAATATCCCTTTAATATTTTCAAAATCTTTTTCACATTGAGACATCAAATCAAATTTATTTCCCTTGTACTACAAGGAATTGATAGGATTCACTAGGTGGGATAAATCTACCACAAACTAGAGATAGTACCTAGCCAACCCCATAAAACTACACACCTCATGAACATTATTAAGACTAGTACATTCATGAATAGATAATTTTTTTTTTTAGATATATAATAATACATTTCTTAGAAATAACATGGATAAAATAGTATCTTTTAGATTGGTAAAGTCACATTTGGACAACTTTCCATATAATTTATACTTAATCTTTACAGAACCAAACTTAAATATTGATCATGATCAACCTCATCCTTTGAATAAATGAGGATGTCATCTAAGAACAAAAGTACAAATTTGTCTATAAAATCTATGAATATGTTCTTCATCAAGTTCATAAATGCATCTAGTGCATTGGTTAAGACAGTAAAAAAAATAATGAACTCGTAGTGACCATACAAGTTCAAATTGTTATTTTATGAATATTTTCATCTTTAATTATTAGTTTATTATAACTTGATATTAAGTCCATTTTAGAAAATACTAATGAATCTCTAAATTGATTAATAAAATCTTCAATCCTTGATAATGGATAACAATTCTTAATTACTAATTTTATGAGCATGTAGTAATCAATGTATAACCTCAATGTTTCATATTTTTCTTCGCAAAGACCAGCAGATCACCCAAGGATAAACACTTGTCCTAATGCTTCCATTGTCCAAACTTTTTTGCATTTGAACATTCAACTCTTACAAATATGACACATTCATTCAATAATGGGCCTTTGATGTGTAGACACCTAGAAATGGCCACTAATAACCTCCAATCAAGCTTTTGACCAATTTTCACCTAAAATGCACAATTTGGCCTAAAAACACTAAAACACACTAAATTATGTGAAATTGACATATCCATGTGCCAATTTTGGCCAAGGTATCCCTAAATGGGGAAATGTAATTTATGGGCCAGCTAACTTTGATCAGATCATTTCGAGTCAAAATGCCAATTTTGCACCTAGGATTTCTAGATTGATCTTTCGTATAAAATCTTCTATATAAGACACATGCCTTTATTATTTGTTATTTGTAACATCCTAAATCAGAATACAATTCCAATGCATCTAAAATTAGCTTTTAATTCTAATCTAGTTGAATTTTGGACCAATAACAAGGCATTATGATCAATTTGAGTAATTTGTGCACAAAGTGCTTAAACATGCTTAAGAGATAATTAAACCAAATCAAGGCCTAATCAAGAATTCCATGAAAACTTGTTGAATACTTATTTTTGGAAATGAATATTGAATATCTGCATTATCAGGTGACCTCATTTCTTGGGAAGACATCCCCAGGCCATAAATGCCACAAATATCAAGATTCATGCCCTCCATGCCTCATCAATGCCTTCCATGATGCCCTCCATGCCTATTAATTTCCCATTTTTCCAATTTCATGATGAGGATAATTATAAACTTAATTCCAAAAATTGAGTTGATCCTCAACCACACATCTTAATCTCAGGATGGATGGTTTAGGTTGATTCTGATCAATCTAAAAAATCTATAAATAAAGAGGTCGTGAACCTCATTTCTAAGAATTGAGAATGCAAAGTTATAATGTAGTATTGGTTCTAAAAGATTCATGAAATTAGTGTTACCATGCCAAATTAATTCCAATCCAAGACAAGCCATAAGCCAAAGGTTCTAAGGAGAGATGGAGGTAGACAAGCTTCCAATACCAAGGACTTCATGAGCAGAAGATGAGCAAGCCACTACTACAAAGGCATTTGGAAAATCCAAGGAAGGTGAAGGAATTATTGTGTTTTATTCCTTACTTTTTAGTTATGTTTGTCAATTGTTTTTTGTTAACTAAGCTTTCTCTAGTGTCTAAGCCTAGAGATGTTATGTTATTAGTGTGTTTCTTTCATTTTGGAACTAACACCATAATAACCATCCTCTCTTGATTAAAATTCCTAGATCACATTATGGCATGATCAATAGGACTAAACACATCCTACACCTAAAGAAGATCATTTTTCAACTTTAAAATATTCATTTAGACCCTTAAAAGTCTTACAAATTGATTTTCTAGCTTTATTTTACCATTTTTGTTTACCACAATTTTATATAGTAACTAATATCAGTAAGTAAGACCAACATCAATTGCATATCTTAACTACTATCAGTTATAAAAATTGACATCAGTTGTATACTTGTCATCAGTCACATTGTTATAATTGATGTCGGTGAGATAAATGACATCAGTTAAAAAATGTAACCATCGTCAGTTATATAAACTGACATCAGTCACTGTATTTGTATTAAAACATAGATTTGAGATCTCTTTTTCCAAAGTTCATTATTTCAAAATAAAAAGATATTCAAAGCTAAAGGATATGCTGACATTTTTGTTATAGGACCAAGCTTGAAATTTGACAAAAACAGTTTAGATCACCTTTTGCATGCTTAAAAATCAATTAAGAACTTTGTTTTGGTGTTTAAAATTTTTAGATGTTTATGATGAACGATTTCACAGTTTTCAACTAAGAATAAGGGGTCAAATGAACACCATCTCACTTTTATTTGGGCTTAAAATTGAACACACTTGTCAATTTTTGTTTGGAAAAAAGAGGGATTTTACATGTATTCTCTTCCATTTGTCCCCTTTAGGGAACCCTTGGAATCAAAATTTCCAGTCCTATTACAAATATCCTAGTCCAAGGCTTAGAAATAAAGTCTTGTAAATCACTCCCCAAAAAATCTTCAAAGTTTGGGTGACCTTGAAAATGAACCTAAAGTCTTTCTATTTCATGTTTTCTTTATTTTTATGTAAAATTGGCTTGTGAGGGGGACTTCATCACCTCCCATAAGTTTTTTAAAAAAGATTTGACTTGGGGTTTCATCTCCCAGCATTAATTTCATTTGGTTCCTTTGCAATTACACATGGGATGTAGTGCTACTTTGGACATCATACTACACTAAGTGAATAGTAGGATGTAGTGGTTGAAAAAAAGGACTAGACCTTTTTGCAACAAGCCAAGTGATACAGACCTAAAATCTATGATTTTATTTTGCATTGTTTAGCATGAAAGTCATTGTGTAATTGATTCCCCTAGATCCTTCATAAACTTGTTAGATCTTAGACAAATTCCCACTTGCCATGGAAGTATTGCTAGTGGAAGGTGTGCCTCAAGGTCCATGTCATAGTCATGTCATTTGAGATAAGGGGGGGTGTAAAATCCCTACTATTTAATGTGCATTTAATTTTAGATGAACACTTAAAATTCTCTAAAATGATGTATATTGATGGATTCCAATAATACCAAGTAACCTTGACAGTTTAAGATCTAAGAGCAGTTAATTAGTTTGTCTTATCCTAGATAAAAGTCTTGTTTGAAGTCAAAATTTGGTGTAAACAAACAATCCAAACCAAACACATTTTCCAAATTTTACTTTGAACAAAGAGGAATTATGTTACCTATGTAAGATCATTAATTAATTTACCTTGTTTCTTGTTTGAAGTCAAAACTTGGTGTAAACAAACAATCCAAACCAAATACATTGTCCAAATTTTCCTTTGAGCAAAGAGGCATTATGTTACCTATGTAAGATCATTAATTTACCTTGTTTAAAGTTCATCAAAAGCTTGAGAGTCATATCATCCACTTTTGTATAGTTATGCTACCCAATGGAGTCTAGAAATTTACCAAAGTTGTTTAAGTCCTTCACTTATAATCTAAATTTGGAATTGCACCTTTATAAATTCATAGGGTTGATGTGTTAAGTGGGTTCACCATTTACACTAAACTTGAGGGAACTTAGGTTTAATTTCTAATTTGGGTTGAAGGCCATTTAATACTCATAATCATTATAATCACTTGATAGACTTAATCCATTTTGTGACAAACATTTTTACTTTAAGTCTACGCACCATAAAATTTTGAATCAAGAAAAGTAGTGTTATGCTATCAAAATTGTAGGAAAATGTCTTTATCTTAGAGAGTTTTTGAAATAAATATTTTTTGTCACACCTTTTAGGTAGTATTGCATCATTACACTACCCAATACATTTTGATTATTGTTTCATAGACCCTATTGCATAGGCTTCAAATTTGTTCCTACATTTTTAGACCAATCTAAGTGTACTTTTTTGATCTTTTGTCTAAAATAGTTATACTGCTCACTTTCATCTATCTTATTTTTCAAGAGAACCAAGTTTTATACCATTTTTGTGAGAAAATGAACTATCTCTAAAAGTTCCTTTTGTTTCATACCTTATACCTAGTTGATCAAGTTCATGTTCAAGAATCAAATACCTAGTGTTTTTTAAAAGTGTTTCAAATCTATTAGATTAAAACTTTCATTTATTTCAAAGTCTAGATTTTGATGTCATTTAGTTAAGAGTCTTAGCGCATGCCTTGTTTGTGCCTAGATTTTGACACCATGTTTGGCCAAAAGACCTAGCAACTTTTAAATTCCCAGATTAGACTAATTTGAAACACTTTGACCTTAGAGTTTGGCATTTTGATTTTAGGTTCATTTACTTGTTCATCTTTGTGTGAACAGTGAAATGTTAGATACTTCATGCTAGCCTATTTCCTCACAAAAATTTGTATAAACCTTTTGATCCTTTTGATGAATCTAGACCAAGTTGGAACATCATCTATTTTAGACATTGTATTTTTTAGAGTTTGTAAAATTCTTTGACCTTTTATTGTAAAAACATTGACTGGATCCCAACATGTTTTCCTACACTCATAGTGGGCTCATATACAATCTAGGGATTAGTAATATAGTTAAGTAGAAATAAATGGTGTAATACCCCTATGAGGATAATATTACTTATGAGATGGATTATTATCCCTCTTATAATACTCAATCAGGGGCAAACAACCAAGATCCATTGGTTAACTATCTAATTAACACACCACCTTATTTAGAACAATACTAGGAATAAACCACATAATACTTAGCTACAATACCTACAGTGGATGAGCTAGTTCTTCAATAGTCATATTTTACTAATATAGCTTCCATGTATAATCCATTTTTGTTTGAATGACATTTGTTAGAGAACAAAGGTGAGATTTTGGTTAGAGCCATAGAGGTAGGGGCCAAATATATAATAGAATTTCCCCATGAAAATTTACCAAGTCTAGTAAGAGTGCCCCATAATATTATTTATGATCAACAGGGTTCTTCTAGTAATCATATGGCTCTAGTCCAAACAACGTACCAAGATCCTAATATATCTGATCAAGTCAAAAACATCATGGAAGACCACTTTAACCAAATGTAGACAATGTATCAAACTTACCAAAATATATCTCATGATTTTAATTAGATGAACATGGTAAGTAAGCCTCTTATTGACCTAGTTCCTTTAATATAAATGTTGATAGATTTAACTAGACAAGATAATCAAATTTTTGACCCATTCGTACAAATTACTTAGATAGATAACTTGATGCATATGCCCATTGTTGAAGAAGTGTCTTTGGCCTCTACATTAAATAGTGAGCCAAATTTAGTAGACAATGTGAAAATAATGTCCAATCCAAATCAAAGTAGTAACAATGCACAAACGACTAGCTAACAACATGTGCCTATAGTTAATCCCATGAGTAGATCATCATACCAGGGAGTAGGAGTTTCTACACCCCAGCCTAAATTGGCTACTTCATCATGTGTACAACCTATGGGATTAGGTAATCAAACAATGGCTAATGTCATGCCTCAATGACAAAATGTGATAAACCCTACTCCTCCTCAACAAGTAATGAGTAGTATTCCATAAGAACATGCATAATCTAGTGTATCAATGCAACATAAGACAAATAGGTTGCCACCTCAATTAGGGGAAACTAATGTTCCACTTCGCCAAGTAATGATGAACATACCTCTTCAATCATAAATTAATATGCCAATATAAAACCAAGAAATGACTATTCAATAATGTGTAAATATGGGTCAGTGACAGATGATAAATCTACAACTTACTTTCACTTCCTCATAAGGATTCATAAAACAAGGAGGTCCCCATATTTCTTAGGTACCTACTAGACAATTGTTGGTTCAAAATATGCCACAAATATAGAGATGGGGTTTTGGTCCACAAGTTTCCACTCAATAGAAAGGTTTAATTAGTCTACAACATGTTCCTTTTTAACCATAATAGGCATAATATAGTTATATCCCTCCATCCCAACCATAAAATCCTCTAAGTCAAACTTTTATCACCAACCCAAACTAGAATATTCCACAACCAATTGTGTAATTTCAAGTACATCCTAATCCATGTATGTGTATTCCTAGTCCATTCTCCAACCAAACTAGTGTACCTAAATAGGTATCTCCATCATACCCTAGTCAAAGTGTCCCACTGGTGACCTACCAACCATCTATCCAAACCAATATTCCCCCTCAAACCAATATTCCTTCCAGTTTCCTATCCCAAGAATTACAATAGATGAAGGATGTAATTTCTACCATTCAAGATGGTAAACAAACTAAAAATTTCAAATTGGATGATGTATGTTACTATCCATTCAACATGGATTATTTATAGATACCATTTACAAAAGGATATGAACCACTAAAATTTGATAAATACAAAGGGAAAGGTGACCCTAAGACTCATTTGACTGAATTCTTTGTCACATGTCAACCAGTGGCATATCGCGACACATACCTTTTTTTATTATTTCCAAGGAGCTTGGTTGGACAAGCCTCGGAGTGGTTTTTTAAGTTTCCCAAAAATTCAGTAATGGATTTTGATGATCTTTCTGATAAGTTTATACAACACTTTTCTTATAATCTCAAGCATGAGATTTTATTAGTGGACTTAACACAAGCAAAAAAAATTGGTGATAGTTTTACAATTTATATATAGTTATGGAGAGCCCTTGTAAGCCATTTCACCCATAGTTTACTAGATAACAATTAGCCACTATGTTTATGAAAAATTTGCATAGTGAGATAGGTTACCATCTAGAACTACAATGTGCACATACATTCGAGGAGATCATTGATAAAGGTTTTTTGATCGAGTGGCCACTCATCAATAAATGAGTCATCAAGCGTAATTCAACTAAATAAAATCAAAGTACCAATCAGGGAAATGACCAACATCCCATTCAAGCACAAACTACACAACCAACATAGGCCAATAACCAATAAAGATCAAAGTAATTCAACTGTAATAGGAATGTTGTGGGAAATGGAGTAACTAAATTCCATCATGTCAAAATAGTGAAAACATCATCTACACCACCTTTTTAGCTTACTCCTACGTAGTAACCTCTCCAACCAATACCATAAGTTTAATGACCAAGACCTACACAATAAATACAATAGTCATTACCATTACAAACCCCTCCTCTTAGGAGAATCATGCCTATATGTCATGTATTTAGTGACCTAGGAAAACATATTAAGTATGTATTTCTAAATCTTGATATCACTAACATGATTAGTTGGCCTATACCAAATCATTATTTGTAATACATTCCTTATCTTGATTGGTACCATGAAAATGAGTTTTGTGACTATCATCAGGTTAATGGGCATAATCTATGAAGATGTGTCCAAATCAAGCATTTAATTAAGAATATGTTGGAGAATGGGGAGATAACATTGGATAATTGTTCTTCCACTTCTAATCAAACTCTTGGGATCTATTAAACCCCTTTCCTTGACATAAAAATCAACATAATCAACATAATCAGTAATAGAAACAATAATAGCCAGTGCAATAACAAAATCAATAATGTCAAAATCAAAGGCCAAACCAATAGAATCAATAAAATCAAAAACAAAACACACAATGATAGAATAATGGATAAAACCAAGGTCAAAATGGTAACAATCAACAAACCTACCATATAGTTACACATGACTGCAACAGGGTTATAGGTCATATTGCAGGGGGTAGCATTAATACCATCTCCATTAATCCTAAACCAAGAACTAATCATCCTAGGCCATTCCTAAACAATAATATTTAGCTAAATTATATAAATAATCCTTCTTTGACCTAGGAATGTGTATAGGTAAACCAACAAACTAGGACTTCTACTTTTGGACCTTATATCGATAACTCATCCTTGGCACATGACCACATGCAAGTGCACTAGTAATTGAGACTTATCCTATCTGGTCCCACACCATTTCCAACATCAGTTAGCAATAATGGTATAGTATTTAATCTTGATTTTTTAATAATAAATTAAAGGTCAAAGATTACTATCCCAAGCCCACAACCATTTACCACTTTGCTTGTCATCCAACCAACTATTCAACCCCAGAATAAACCATTCACTACTAACTAAGACAAGAAGTTTGATATTATGGAATATTTACAAAAGACAGCAACACAAATTTCTATTTTAGATTTTCTAAGAATGTCAATAATACATAAGAACATCTTGAATGAGTTTTTTACCCAATCCACTATTGCTAGTGGCATATCCTCTGATAAATTTCAAGCTTTGGTTGGACACCTAGCTCCAACCCAACAAGTCACATTCAACCAAAGCCATATGTCCTCCCTTAGCCTGCTCCATAATAATCCATTATACATAGAGGTTTATAGAAGATGGCATAAAGTGAAATGTGTCCTTATAAACAATGGATCTATCCTCAACATAGTGTCACTAAAGCTCATCAAACTTCTTAGGTACACAATGGTAGATCTCTAGCTAGAAACAATAACCATCAAAGCTTGTGATAATCACAAAAGAGAATCATAAGGAACCATTAGTTTGCCAGTTATCATTGGGACTTTGACCCTTGATACACTTTGCCATGTGATTGATCTTTAGTTATCATATAACATGCTTCTAGGTAGGCTTTGGTTAAATAAAATTCATGTAGTCTTGTCAACGCTGCACCAATGTATCAAGTTTTCCTACTTAAGGATAGAAGTAAATATTCTAGAAGATTTACATCTATATGAACATTAAAATAATCTTGAGGCCAAATTTCAAATTTATAATTATTAATATGGCATGAATCCAAGTTCCAAGTAGGAGAAAGGAATGGCCATACTTATTGATCCTTCACCAGATAATTACATAGATCCTAATACCTTGGATTCCCTTTCTGACATGCCACTTCCTAAAGCTTCTAATCATTTAACCATTTTAGATAATGGACTAGGAGAGTATGTGAGCCATGATACATTTCATATTTCCAATCTTCCTCAAAATCTAAAAACCTTTGGGTAACCTAAAGCTACCCCACATATGCATTAGCAACAAAGGAAGAAAGATAAGAGACCTGTTACATTTATACCATCATCTAGCCTAGGACCTAACCCTCTTGAAGGGGATGAATCATGGTTATACAATGATAACTAAGTTGATTGCTATAAAAATTCAAGGTGTCCTATTCCTAATAGGATCATGGAGCATCACAATTATGAAGGAAGAGTCCTTCAAACAAATCAGCAAGGAACCATTGCGCCAATTTCTATGACTAAGTATGAAAGACATTATGGACTTGGATTTAAATTGCCTGGGGGTGACCCCACATATCTTATTTAAACTCCATCACTAGTGACTAGTGATGATGATGTCGATAGTGAAGTAGAGTCTAATCATAGCCTCACCTTTGATAACCTAGCTGAAACTAACCTATTTGATAACAATGCCATTATACCCTTACCCTGTCCATTCATCGTAACCCTTTCCATTATAGTATCCCCAACTGATAGATTGGGACCAACAAGAATCTAGTTTTCTGATTGATGAGTTTTAGAATGATGGGGACTTCTATGATTTCTTAGATCTTTGAGACAATGTTTCATTGGGAGATCACAAATCAAGATTCTCAATCACATTAGATCTTGCAACCTATTTTCGAGAGCAAATGAACACCCTTAGAAAAAAAAAAGTAAAACATTTAGGTCCTAAAGTGAAAACCTTTTTGAGGTGTTTTCTAACTAGGAAAAAAGTAAAGATAAAAGCTAGTCTAGTGGTGAAAACCTATTTTAGGTACCATTAGATGGGGGTGTTCATTCTTCTTCAAATTTAAATGAGGAGACCACCAATGATGAACTTTTATGTGGATCTAAGTTTAGCTTTGATAAATAACCAAGTATTTGATCAAATTCTTCAATAAATTAGAACTATTTTTGTCATGTGGCTAGATCTCCCATTAGGGGATTCATATTCATCATGCCTAGGATAAATTGAAAAGTGAGTCCTAATAGAGGACCCTACCATAATTCAATAGTTCAAGTCACTGCCTATTATCCTAAAAGATGGTTTAACCTTTATAGTCAAAGATACAACAAAGGTAAATATCAGGACTCCGTTAGCCCTGAAATGGATAAAATCAGGGGCATCCCTCACTGAGGAGGAATGTGACATCTTTACATCTCTATTGAGATAATTTTTAGATATCTTTATATGAGCCTATTCTAACATATCAGGTTTAGACCCTACCTTAGTTTTGCACCACCTTGTGGTTAATCTTGATGTCAAACTGGTAAAATAAAAGTTTTGTAAGATGCATCCTTGCATTTTTGTATTGGTAAAGAAAGAGTTGGAAAAAATCTTAGAAGCAGGATGTATCTAATCCATTGACTACTTAGAATAGATCTCTAATGTGGTACCTATTAGTAAAAAGCCTAAAGTGATCATAATTTATATTGATTTTCAAGACATCAACAAAGCTTGTCTTAAAGATAATTTTCCCTTACCTAATATTGACATGATCATCAACTCCATTGCTGGTTATGAAATGATTTCACTCATGGATGGCTTTTTAGGATACAACCAAATCAAAATAACACTAGAAGACCAACATAAAATATCATTCACCACTCCATGGGGAACATTTTGTTATTAAGTAATGTCATTTGTCCTTAAAAATGTGGGAGATACATATAAAAGGGACATGACTATCATATTCCATGATATGATGCATGATATTATTAAAGACTATGTTGATGACATATTAGGAAAATCCAAAAGTAGGGCTGACCATCCAATAAGGCTACATAAGATATTTAGAAGATTATGGGAGTATACAATCAAATTCAATCCAAAGAAATGTGTGTTAGGTGTAACTCAATCAAACTACTTGGCTTCATCATGTCTCGTAGAGGTATTGAAGTCAATATGGCTAAAGTCCATGCTATAACTGAGATACCACCACTAACCAATTTAAAGCAACTCCATAGTTTACAGGGTAAGATCTAGTCAATCTGGCACTTCATCTTTCAATTAATAGACAAGTGACATCAATTTACACACCTTTTGAAAAATGGAATTACATTTCACTGGGATGATCAATACCAAATATATTTTCAACAAATCAAAGACTATCTTGTTAATCTACCTATCGACTACCGACCATGTTGTAGGGGAACTCTTGGCTCAACATGATGAAAATGAAAAGGATCATGTTGTGTACTACTTAAGCCATACTTTGGTTACATATGAACATAACTATGCACCTATTGAAAAATCTTGTCTGACCATGGTCTTCATAGCTCAAAAACTATGCCATTACATGTTGACTAATAAGACCATGGTCATTTCAAAAGTAGATCCACTCAAGTATCCACTATCTAAAACAACTTTGCAAGGTAGAATGGCTAAATGGATCATGCTTCTCAATGAGTTTGACATAGAGTATGTCAACCAAAAGGCAATCAAGGGACAAGTTCTTATAGATCAACTTGTTAAAGCACCTTTCATAGACACACAACCACTCATGTTTCAATTCTATGATAAATCCATAATGACCATAATTGACACACCCATTGAGGAGCATCCCTAGAAGCTATATTTTGATGGTTCATTTACCACACATGGATCAGTGATAGGCCTAATTATTTATTACACCATAGGGGGATCTAATCCCTAAATCATTCAGAATTAACTATCCTTGTACAAACAACATGGTCAAGAATGAAGCACTTATTGTAGGGATTTGAAAAATAGTGCATTGGAATATATCTCATCTCCAAGTTTATGGTGATTCTTAGTTATTCATCAATCAGGTCATAGATCATTTTTAGACCAAAGATGATAAGTTAGTTTCATATAAAGCCATAGTCGACACTTTTAAGAAACAATATCCAATATTCAGTTTGAGCACATACCAAGGGCTAGGAATATAACTATATATGCCATAAATACTATTGGCTCTCTAATTTGATAAATAAATAAAGCTAGAGAGTATCAGTTCCTCATCAAGAATTTGTCAGCACTAGCTCATGAAACTTCAATCATTGCCATGATTTGTGATATTATTGGTCCTAATTCTATCTAGTACTTAGACCTTTATATCTAACTTCATGACCAAGTTATACTACTTAACCTATCTCAAAAATAAACCAAATCCTTCATCCTTCATTTCACTTGTTATACTCTATTTAGATCCACCCTTTACCATCATAATTTTGATGGAAATATGCTTCATTGTTTAACTTTGATAGAGTCTACATGAGCATTAAGAGAATTTCATGAAGGATTATGTGGAGCTCATTCTAGCAGGTTAGTCCTATCCAAAAATATCATTCATACTAGTTATTATTGGCCCATAATGGACATAGATGCCACTGCATACGTAAAGAAGTGTGATAAATGTCAATGACATGCTAATCTGATTCATGCCCCAACAAAAATTTGAAATTGATGTTGACACCAGGGTAATTTTATACATAAGGACTTGACCTCATTAGGAAGATCAACCCCACTTCATTTGACAGCCATAAACATATACTTACCACCACCAAATATTTCACTAAGTGTGTTAAAGTTGTACCCCTCACATGATTGGAAAGTGAAATTGCAAATTCATTTTCAACCATCTCATTTTCTGCTATGGTATCCCCTCTGACATTATATTTGATAATGGAGGATCATTTAAGAATAAAAAAGGATATAGACTAGTTATGTACTAAATACAACATCACAAAATATTTTTCTATAACATATTATCCTCGAGGTAATGGCCAAGCTAAGGCATCCAACAAAACCATTATTAACATTCTCAAGAAGATTATCAATGATGTTGATCATGATTGGCACTTATAGATATTCTCTTCACCTTGGGCATATCATATCAATCATATTACCCCCATAAGAGCCACTCTATACTCACTTGTTTATGGTACTAAATCCATCCTTCCCATTAAGGTCAAATTTCCTTCACTATGAATATTTTTCAAGCATGTCCTAGATGATAATGAATATCAAGTAGCTTGCCTATAAGATCTAAACCTACTAGATGAAAAATGTATAGCTATCCTCAACAATCTTCAAACATATCAAAACTAACTCAAAGGCCACTATAATCAATCTATTAAGTATAAAACATTTAAACTTGGTTATCTTGTTCTTAAGGAAAACTAAAAGAATAGCATGCCTTAAAAGAATCATAAAGGAAAATTCAAACCAAACTAGATAAGACCTTTCATCATCACTGTAGATTATGGATCAAGAGCATACAGGCTTGCCACACTAGATGGAGATGAAATTATAGAGCTGATGAATATTATTCATCTCAAGCAGTACCATGCTTGAGTGCTATGGTGTATTGTCTATAAGAACCATTCCAATTATGTCATTTTATCACTATTCTTATTTTTATAAAGTAACATCCTTATCTATCTCTTCATCATATCCACTCTTTGTTTCCATTTTATCAACCCAATGTGTTCTAAAGGCTAGCCTATTTAACCTTGGTTTTTACCATTCATTACATAGTTTTAGCATCAAGGTATCTGATTAGTTTTATCATTGGTTTAAGTATTTTAGATATAGATCATATTTTAGAATAGTGTGATAGAAATTTTGGCAGTTACATCTTTCATTTGTTATTCCTTTCTTACCATCGAACTTGATACTAATTATAACCTCCTTTGGGCAAATTAGTACCATTGATCTATGTCATTGTGTCTTGGTTATAACCACCTATGGGAAAACTAGGGGAAACATTAAGCCTTGACATAACAACTCGCCACTTCTTATGTCATAATATACCCTTTTACTAACTATGCCTATTTTTGTTTGAATTAACTGATACACTCATCAAGTTCCTCCACTATAAAGGTATAACTATAATGACTTGAGGTCCTACTCTGGGACTATATAGGCAATGCTTAATACTTGTTGAGGTTAGCTCAGTCACCCTTCCCACCATGCTTTCACCATTTTGTGAAAAACTTAAGGCATGCTCTCACCATTTTGTGAGTAACTTAAGCTAGCACTCTCACCATTTTTTGAACAACCTAAGCCACACTCTCACCATTTTACAAGCAACCTAAGCCATGCTCTCACCATTTCATGAGTAACCTAAGCCAGCACTTTCAACATTTTGTGAGCAACCTAAGCCACACTCCCACCATTTTGTGAGATTAAACTATTTAGTGTTTCATAATTCTTGATTGAGTTGAGACACACCAATAAAAATTCTAAAAACATTTGAAAAATCATTATAAAAGAACAACAACATTGACCATTTCTTTGCCTTAAAGATTCTAGGAACCCTGCTAAGTTACAAGTAAATCACTTGTCATTTAGTTTCCCCATCCTTTTTCATTTTTTTCCTCATGTACTTTCCATTTTAAAATACCATTCCTCTTCTTATATCACATCCATTCTATTTGTTTTCCTTAGTTATCACATTCCTCCTATTCCCTGAGAGAACTACATTTGGCTTGAAGTGTTTTGTTAGATATTACATCCATGAAACTATGTAGGCAGCATCCACTTACCTAGTGCATATAGAGACAACTTAGATACCCCATTATTTTTATTTTATTCCCCCATTTTGTTCATTTATTAAGTTATTATCTATTTTCTAGGGGAAATGTTCATATGGTTTCTATTGAGTGTTTCTTTGTTTGCTTCTTTGTTGTTTTGTTTGTTTTCTTTTAGCACTATTGCCTTTATTCAATTTATGTGTGTTCATTGGGTGATTCCTTTCTCACACTTACACTTGAATTCATCCATATTCATATGTTTATATTGTCATCATGGTTTCTATCATTGGTGCTTCATTCTCTATTGAGTATTGGATTATGAGAGTTAGTCCTCATGCATATTTTGGCCAAGTCCTCATGATGTTATAACATGATGCCTATCAACATGTGCTACAATAAACCTTAGCTTTAATAAGTATATTTAGTAATGGTAGCATCTCTTCAGCATTGACATCTTGATTTAATCCCAATCATATCCCAAATAGAGTAATTAACCACAAAATAATTTAAACCTTTATTAGTTCAAACAAACATCTCCATACTAGTAGTTTGTTCCAATTCTCCATTACCCTATGTATTAGGTTATCATACTCTTCAAAAAAAATTATCATGTTTTCCATAATCAGGGTCCAATGATTATAACTTCCTATGGGAATATCACTGCACACTATCCCACCTACATTTATCAGTGATTATAACTACCTTTGGGCAAATCATTATGTTGTCACCACTTCCCTTTTTCTACCTATATAGGGGCATGTTATCTTGTTTGTCTATTCTAACTATGGAAGCTCCATCTTCTCAATGACTATAACCACCTTTGGGTAAATTATTGTGTTATCATACCATGCTACAACTATCAAGGTACAATGCTTATAAATTTCTTTGGGCAAACCATTGTACACCATCCCACTTGTATTCTCAATGATTTTGATTGCTTTTTTAGTATCATTGTGTTTTCACCCCATCATCTTTCCTTTCTTTGTTCCCCTCATTTTTCTTCTTTATTTTCAAGGGACCACTTGTCAACTTACTTATGCCAATCATTCCCTCGACGGGGCATCATATAGTTAGTTTATCATCATTACAATTGTAGGAATACAAGACCTTTTCATTCTTTTAGAAGATGTTACTATGCTTATAGCTTATAACACCTTCCCAAATAATTTTAAACTGTAGACACCTCAAACTAGCCACCAATAACCTCCAATTATATTTTTGACCAATTTTCACTTAAAATGCACAATTTGGCAAAAAATTACTAAAACATGCTAAATAATGTGAAACTAACATATTCAAGTTCCAATTTTCATGAGGGTATCCCTAAATGAGGCAATTCAATTTATGGGCTAACAAACTTTGATAAGATCATTTCAAGTTATAATGCCAATTTTACACCTAGGAGCTCTGGATTGCTCTTTCCTATCAAATATTCTGCATAAGACACATGCCTTTGTTATTTTTTTTGGTAACATCCTAAATGAGAATACAATTCCAAATCATCTGACATTGGCTTCCAATTCCAATCCAGTCAATTTTTTTACCAATATTAAGGCATTCTAATCAATTTGAGTAATTTATGCACAAAGTGCTTAAACATGCTTAAGAGCTAATTAAACCAAATCAAGGCCTAATCAATAATTCCATGGAAACTTCTTGAATACTTTTATTTGGAAATGAATATTGAATATGTGCATCATTAGGTAACCTCATTTATTGGGACAACATCCCTAGGCCATAAATGCCACAAATATCAAGATTCATGCCATCCATACCTCATCAATTCCTTCAGTGATGCCCTCTATGCTTCTTCTAATGTCATGGTGAGGATAATTAAAAACCTAATTCCAAATATTGAATTAATCCTCAACCACACATCTCAATCTTAGTATGGATGGTTTAGGTTGATTATAATCAATCTCAAAATCTATAAATAGAGAGGCCATGAACATAATTTCTAAGACTTGAGAATGCAAAGTTATAATGCAAGATTGGTTCTAAAAGCTTCATGAAATTAGTGTTACCATGCTAAATTGATTCCAAGCCACATGACAAAGGTGCCAAGGAGAGATGGAGGTAGACAAGCTTCCATTGCTAAGGACTTCATGAGCACATGCCAAATAAGCCACTACTACAAAGGTATGTGGAGCATCCAAGGAAGGCAAAGGAATTATTGTGTTTTATTCCTTACTTTTTATTTGTGTTTATCATTTATTTTTTGTTGACTAAGCTCTCCCTAGTGTCTAGGCCTAGAGATGTTATGTTATTAGTTAATTTCTTTCATTTTAGAACTAACACCATACTAGCCATCCTCTCTTGAGTCAAATTCATATATCACATGATGTAGGGGAAGACCCCAACACAATAGCTATAGAGAAGTCAAAATCATCTTAGGTGGAAGAATAGGTATTTTTTTGGAAAAAATATCCATAAATTCCCTTAAAACTTTAAAATCTTGGTAGGGTTGTTCTTTATCCTTGGGTAACTCTTACAAATGAATTGCATAAAGTTTACAAGCCTTTTTCACAACCATTTTTAATTATATATATGAAAGTATTTATGGTAATTTTGGTCTTTATATGCCTTGTATTTATACATGCTTTCCTCTGTAAACAATGCATATCTTTAAGTTCCTTGATGATTAGTTCAACTAAAGTTAAAGTTACCTATTGTAACATCTATTCCTCTACTTGATCATTCTCCAAGCAAGACACTTCTTCATGAGTAACTCCTTTTAGATTATTAAATATGCACTCATGATTTTCCATCTTGCCTTAGAAGACATTTAATGCTGATAAAATCCCATAAAGTACTTATTAATGCTTATAAGTAGTGTTATTTCTAGCTTCATTAAGATCAGGTGTTTCATTAATGCTATCATCATTATTGAGAGGAGGTTAAATGATATTCTAATTGAGATTTAGGGCACCATGGCCCTACCTCTTCTTCTACCCCTTTCTCTTACTAGTATATCATTTACTTGATCATTGTCAACATTAACACCATTAGATATGGTTCTAACCATCTTCCTAAAAAGGCATAAAACTATGGTTTAGCACAACACAAATTTAAGAAACTATCTCCTCAAATTCCCTTAGATTATTAACTTAGCTTTGATACCAAGAGAAACAACCCCAAAGAATGAATAAAAATTTATTATTGGAATTATTTGTGTTAGAGTAAAAATGGAAGTATGTGTAGGGTTCACTACACACTTGTTAATGCCTGAATGCAGCCTTCCTATTTTACACACCAAATGTTCATGAAAATAATAACTATATTAGGTCGTTATAGATTATTAACTAGGGGTAAACATCATTAGAGAGTTATATAAGGAAGAGAATGTTTCCACTATAATTGTATAATGTAGGGTATATTAATGTGTAAATCCACACTTATACACTCATAACTCTACACTACTTGATTGTCTTCTTGATAGGACCATTTAAGGGTGTTTAATATTAAGTAAGCATCTCATTTTCCCTAATTATTTGAATTAAGGGTTAGGGAATAGATAGTTTATTCATGATTATGGTATTGATCATACAATAAGAGATATCCCCTATTTGTCCACAGCCAACAATAGATTCTGAAATATCAACACACACCCTTAGGTGGGAGCCGCGGAGGGATGAGGGAAGAGGGAGCGCAGCCGCAGATATGGTCGTGCTAATACTCTAACCTTCACAACTGTGGTTTTTGGCGACTAGTTCCAAGATGTAAAGGGAACTATGGTGTTAAACGCAGCATGGAAATGAAAATCCTTTTTTGCGTGATGGGGGAAACTTTGTTTCCCTATTTACAATGTCAAAACCAGTGCATGGAGAGGAGTTGGCCACTGAGATATTTGACCAGCATGCGTGGTGAGGGTTTGGCCATAGGGAATGCCTGGTAAGGATCCCTGTGGCAGAAGTTGAGGAGATGATAGCAGATCAGGAGGAGTTTTATTTTTGCTATAACCCCAGGGTCAAGTTTGAAGATTATTTTTTAGGGGTGGATGCCAGATCTAGTTATTTGCCATTGCCTTCTATCTGTGGGGTCGTGACTCATGTAGAAGTGTTTCTAGATGTCTTTGATGAAATTTTGATAGCCAAGGTAGTGATTCCTCTAAGTTCAGTAGAGGGGGAGAATGGGTAGGCGATTGGGTGGATGAATTGGCCAATGGTGGTGTTAGTTTTGGGGATTAATTCATTGAATGATTGGTTGAGGTTGGGGATAGAGGGCAGACGTTCATGCGACTCCCTTAAACTCTTCATCATGAATGCATGGCTTTGTAATGTGTAGATCTATTATTGTGTGGAATTTTTAAGGTTACAGGTCCTAGTAAAACCTGGATTCTTGTTTCAGGTCATAGAGCCTAGTTTTCTTGTTTAGGTTTAAGGTCCTTGTAAAACCTGGGGAGCTTTTACTGGTTTATCTTGTTGGTTCTAGGTCTATGTAAAACCTGGTTTAGTTACTATTTTTCAGTGGGTTTGCCTATCTAGGCAGTTTGTATTGCTTTATCTTTTTTGATCTGTAAAGGGTTTTGGGGCCCCTTCAAAACCTTATTTTACCTTAATCTAAAACAATAGATTCTGAAATATTACTTAATATGATTTGAGATTAATTATCCAATCACACTACTAATTATACAATCACACTATGAATAACAAATTAAAACAATAGTCACACACATAAAGGAATAACATCAAGCAATAAACCTATAATGAAGGATTTTAATTAAAGGGGTTAGTAATAGCAATAAAAACATTCCACTAGAGTATGCATGTAGTCATACATAGTCTCCTTTTTCAAAACTAATAGTTACTCAAACACACCAATTCATTCAATAGTTACATGATGCCTCTCTTAAAGAGTTCACTAGAATTTAGCTATAAAAATATACTTATAAATGAAAGAAGTTGATACTAAGCGAAAATAACTAGAAAAACTTTTATCTTGACTACAAATACACAAGTACCTCAATTGAACTAAAACACCTAAAAAATAGTCAATAAATGGTTATAGTTATAACATGCTTCAAAATATTTATTAAATTTTATATTTGTTAACCAAGAAAAATATAAATGAGAATACCTATATCATGAACAACCATACAAGTTTAAAATAGTAAGTATAAAAGAACACAGAAATTATATTCAAATAAATGACCATCCATAGCTGAAAAGGACTTTTTTACAATATAACCATTCCTCATTCCAATTACTAAAACAATAGAATAAAATAATTTACTAATAAAACCACTTGAATACCAAGCTCAAATATCAAATGGTCTTTAAGACCTAGTGAGGTTTTGAATGCAACAAAACCCAATACCATTCAGATACATGATCATCTAGGAAAATAAAACCCAATATTTAAAAACCATCCCCAAACTTAAGTATTTATCAAAGATCTCATTGTGATGTCATAAGTTGAGCCCAAAGAAAAAATAAAATAAAAATAATAGGTTACAACTCAAAAACCTAGTATTTATTTTCAACCTATCAAATATTAATTTTGCACAAAAATTACTAAAA